>MWVB01000051.1:130897-142730 GCA_003054985.1 Leucosporidium scottii | reverse complement strand
GAGGGGCTGGGGGGGTGGGGTTGCTGCTGTTGGCGGGGAGCTGTGCGAGTGATAGGAGAAGACGTGTCAGCGAATAGAGGGGCGAGAACAGGGAAAGGGAACGCACCGAGTGGAGGTAAGGACAATCCTCATCGCCGAGTCCGCACTGTCCGGCGCGCCAATGCTTGCACACGACCTGGAAGCGCTTCCTCTTCTCCCTATCCTCTTCACCGCTTGCTGCCACTGCTTCATCCTCACCCTGCTGCTGCAACCTCGAAGGATGGATCGTCGGTTTGCCCGCCGGCGCCGGGGGCTGCTCCTCCTCTCCCTCCACCTTCCCTTCGACCTCAAACATCGACGGCACCTCCACCTTGGCACTGACAGCTTCAGGCGGTCCATCATCATCGCTATCGCTATCCGAATCCGAGTCCGAGTCCGAACTCGAGTCGGAATCGCTCGAACTCGAATCGCTGGACGAGTCGGCGTCGAGCTTGACCTTCTTGGCGGGCGGTTCTGCTCCTCCTCCGAATCGACCTCCACCACGTCCTCTTCGACCACCTCCGCGATCGTTGCCGCCACGCCCTCGGCCTCGTCCACGACCGCGACTGGGCTGCTCCAAGCCAGCGGCGATTCGCTCGGCGCGGGCGGCTTCCTGTGACGGTAGAAGTCCCGGTCGTAGAGGACAGCGCGATGAGGGTCGGAGTGAGGGCAGCGATTGAGAGTGAACGGATGGAACAGAGAGAAGGAGATGAGGAGATGGAGTAGAGAAGGATTGAAGGTCGGGCAGGAGGCGCGGAGAGAGGCGAAACTTGTCAGCAATGTACAGAGATAGTGAGGGAGGGGCGCACCTTTTCAGCAACGACCTTGTTACTCGGCCAGCGCTTCTTGCGATCCTCGATCCACTTGGCGACGGCCTCGGGCGAGTCAAGCGAGATGCTCGTTCCCTCGATATGAGCGCTGCGAACGTCAAGGGGAGGACGAGGTCAGCAACTACGCTCGAGGGAATAATACTGTGATCCTACGTACCCGTCTTTGGGCTTCAGGCTGCCCGACCACGGCTTGGGCTCCCTCCCCGGCGCGAAGATCAAGTGCCTATCCTCTTCGTGCTCCCTAACCTGCCTCTGCCCGCCGGTGAAGCCACACCCCTCCTTGCAGCAGGTAAAAGTAGCTGGTGGTGGTGCAGGAGGCTTCTCGCCTGGCGGAAGCTTGGCCTTCTTCGCTCGACCTTTGCCTTTCGGCGCAGGGGAATCGGCGCCGGCGGGCTGTTGCTGGGCGGAGGGCGCGGGAGGAACATAGGCGGAGGAGAGGGTGTAGCCCTCTGCGGTGGTACGGTGTTGCTGAGGACGATCGGGGAGGGATGACGGAGGGTGCTGTTGGTAGGCAGCTTGAGGAGGGTAGAAGGAAGGAGGGTACGCCGACGGTTGCTGCTGGAAGTGCTGAGCTCCCGCGAAAGCAGGGTTGTAGACCCCTGTCAAAGGTCCTGCTGCTGGGTAGTAGCCCTGTTGAGGTGCTCCTGGCTGTCGATTGAGCGTTGCGAAGTGAGGAGCTTGCGGAAGCGAAGGATGAGCAGCTGCAGCTGGGTACGGAGCTGGTACACCCCAGGGAGCTGCTGACGGTCCTGCTGGAGCTTGTTGACCTCCCCAAGCGTAGCCCATCCCGCCGAGAGCGCCTGCCATGGCCGAACCGAGGGCTGAGGAAGGTTGTTGCGGCGGCTGAGAAGTGCGAGGACGTTGGATCAACGGGCGAGCTGGCCCTCCTGGGCGAGGCTGCTGAGGATTGTAGCTCATCAAAGCGAGGCGAGCGAGAGCCGAGTCAAAGTCGAGAGATGGGAAGCGACAACGAGGAGGAGGGAAAGCAGCGAGGCTCCTTGCCCTCTTACGACAACGAGCTCGCTTTTCTGCTTCGCTACAGCCATGTTGATCGAGCAGAGCACTCACGAGGTCTCCACTGCTACTGGGACTTTGACCATTGAAGTCGTCAAGCCAAAGTGAGCTACAGCTCTCGCTCCCCCCCTCGTGGCTCAAGCTGACCGAGACGCTGCTTCGCTACAGGCTCCCAGAGTACCCCAACGCTCGCTTCCCCGGAGTCGTCGTCTGGAGCGAGATCTACAAGTGAGTAGTTCGTCCTCGTATATTCAGCGCTGAGCTAACCCTCCGCGCTCCCAGCGTCTCCGCCCCAGTCCTCCGCTTCGCCAACTCAATCGCCTCGCAAGGCTACATCGTCGCCTGCCCCGTTGTCTTCCACGAATTCACTGGCGCTGCTGCTATCCCCTACGACGTCCCTGGAACCGACGCCGGAAACGCCTACAAGGTCCAGAAGCTCCTCACCGCCTACGATGAGGATGCGAAGAAGGCGGTAGACTTGTTGATGGAGCACCCCAACTGCACGGGAAGGATAGGAGCAACAGGAATGTGCTTGGGTGGTCATTTGGCGTTCAGGGTGAGTCACTCGGTCGAGGGATCGCTTGCGCCGAGCGAAGCTGACCGAGGCCTCGATTTTCCGCAGAATGCACTCGACCCTAGGGTGCTCGCTTCGGTCTGCTATTTCCCCACAGACATCCACAGCGCCACGCTCTCCACCGGCGACGACTCCCTTCTTCGTGCTTCCCAGGGGGAAATCCAGGGGGAGGTCGTGCTCATCTTCGGCGTTCAGGATGGTCACATCGTGCGTTGCTCTTCGCTCTGATCTTCAAATCCGCTGCTTCCGCTGCTTCTCTGTTGCTCGCGGCGATAGCTCCCAGCGCAGAAGCTCATCGTCTTTCCCTTTCGCAGCCCAAGGAAGGCCGAAGCCTAATCCGCGAGACCTTGACATCAAAGGACGTCCAGCCTCCCCTCAAACTCTCTTTCCTGGAGCTGCAAGCCAACCACGCCTTCATCCGCGATGAAATGAGCAAGGTGCGCTCTCATCTACCGCCTTTGCTCCTTCGCCTTTGCGCCGAGGCTGATTTTCTCTCCGCTCGCCCAACTCTTTTGTTTGTTCGTTCGTTCGTTCGCAGGGTCGGTTCGACGCCGCTATATCGAAAGTCTGCTTCGAGTTGCTGATGGAGACATTCGGAAGGACGATTGCTCGAGACCTGGGAGAGAAGGTTGTCGAGACGAAGAAGGAGGACAAGCTTGTCTGCTAGAGCAGGAGATTGATACATTGAAACGCGTGCATCGACTTTGTCTAGCGTGCTCTCGACGAGATCAAGAGCAGCGAGGACCGAATCAGGCTTTTCAGGCCTCTTACCTATCGGTCGAGCAGGAAACTGTCCTCTTCCGCCGTGCCGTACATCAGTACGTCCGTCCGATTGGTCTCATGATCATCCAGTACTGCTCTTTGCTATCGCAGCCCCTTTCCGTCTCCCTCAGGCGAGCTCCGCCCACCTCGCCTCGGTGGCAACGTCCCCGATGAAGAAGCTCTCTGGGGTCCATTGAGCACCGAAGAGATTGCCTCGAAAGCCTATTGTGACTACCGAGGACCCTCACTCGATGTGCTGGACCTTTCTGAGCTGTATCTTGGTCTGCTGGCTGGCTTGTGCTTGCGTAGTCGCTGAGCAGTTGAAACACTCTGACGTGCAAGAGCGGCAGATTGCGACCCTGACTCGGCTGGCGACGTTTCGGCATATAGAGAGAGGAAAGACCTTCCTTGTGAGCCTTGCGCCGAGCCTCGTCGATGCCGCCGGTCTCGCTCGCACTCCTCCGCGAATTCAAGTTGGAGGAATACAAGCAAGTGTTCTGAACTATAAAATATCCTATACACGCACGTCTCGCCGTAGATGCGAGCGACAAAAGCGGCAAGCGCAACCAACCATCTCCCCTTCCTTAGTGTCCTTCCTCCTTGAGAATTGTGAGCGCCGAGTTCGACCTGAGCACGGCCATGTTCTGTGTACGGGAACGAAGAGGTTAGCATTCGTCGCCTTGAAGGAGCGAAGGCTTTGACTCACCTGCAGGCTGACCTTGCCCTTGCCCTTCTTGTGGCTAATCTCGAGGCCCTTGCCACTCATCACCATCTCGTAGTGCTGACGAGCTTTCGTGTAGTCGCCCATGGAGCCGTAGAGACGTCCTAGCTCGTAATCTGCGGAAGGGAGGCAGATCAGCTTCGGGCCGAAGCTCGGCGCAAGGAGAAGCCACGCACGGGCAAACCAAACGAGGTGGTGGTCGTGCTGGATATCGCGACCGTGCTTGAGAACGTTGCTGATAGAGGAGAGAGAAATAAGGTCAGTTAGCGCCACAAGGACGACGGAGAAGCCCAACTCACTTGAATGAGATCAGAGCTTGCTCGTCGGCCTCCTTGCAGGGAATAGGCGACTCAGCGGGCCGTGGCTTGACGTGAGGCTCGGGGTGAGCGATGAAGTGAAGGATGATGCCGCGGAGAAGATGGGCGAGGCAGTAGTCTGCGTGTGATGGGGAAGGGTCAGCTCGTTCACCTCGGCCGAAGCGTCTGAGATGAAGCACGCACCGTCCCAGAACTCGTCGCCGTTGCCGTAAGACGATGGCTCCTTGATCTGGTGAAGCTCGGCAAGGACGGTGGAGACCTGGTCGAGATGCTCGTCGAAGAGGATGAACCGAGGGGAGAGACCGAGGCAGTTGAGCACGTAGGCGAGCTCGATGCCGGGGAGGGTGAGGCGGTTGTCCTGAGCGATGAACTTGCGTGCGCGGCGGGCGACGAATTTCTGTTGAAGACGAAGAGGGTGAGAACGACCCGGACCGAGAACGAGAACGGGGCGCTCACCTCGAGAGGAATCGACTTTCCAGCGATGCGCTGGAGCAAGTCAGGGACAGTCTTCATGATCTCATTGGCCTTCCCGATATCCTTTCCTTCCTCGTAGAGCGTCGTTGCCTGCGAGAAGAGAGGTCAGTCGTCGGCGACGAAGGGAGCGCAGCGCGCCAGCGTACTTTGGCGTAAGCGTAGATGGCCTTCGACCAGTTGCTCTCCTTGTCGAGGATGTTGTAGCATTCGTATCCTTTGGCAAAGTCACCCATTGCGAGCGAGACGAGTCCGAGATCCCTGCGAGCGAAGGAGGTCAGCTCAGCGCGCGGGCGGCAATCGGGCCAGGTCAAGCTCACCAGTAGCAGATGTGACCAAGCTGCAGAGGCTCCGAGTCAGTACGCTCCACCTTCGGTCGTCATGCCCGAACACTCACCTGGATGTACTCCCTCTGCGCCGCAATGGCTTGATGGAAAGACTTGGTCGCCGCCTCGAGCTGAGTCTCGGTCGAGTTTAGGCGGCCGGCGAAGTAGAGGAAGAAGATGCCGTTGGGGTACCGGTCGAGGTTGTACTTGAGGATGTGGGCAGCGGTGGGTACGTCGACTCCTCCGACTCTGAGGAAGGGAAGGGAGTCAGCTTCGCTCTCGCCGGGACTCGCGCAGCGACCTTACGGCAAGTAGTTGGCGATAACGAGATGGTGCATGAGGAGGACCATGTCGCAAACTATTGTCAAAGAGGAGATCAGCCGGAGCAAAGACTCGAAAAAGCCCTAGGCGACTCACTCGGCCTTCGAATTCCCTCCTCCTCTGGCGGCATACCCGGCTCTGCTTCCCTCGGCTTCCACCGCCCTCCCTTCATCAGCGTCGCCAAAGCGTACTCGCGATCTCCGGTGAATCCAAAGACAGTCATGATCTTGAGTACGGCGGAAGGAAGGAGGGAGAGAATGAGCGAGATAAGACCGTTGCCGAGGAAGACGCCTGAGCGGAAGTCCTGGTCGATGGAGGGGTCCTCGCCCCCGTATACGGTATCAGCAGACTCGACGAAAGCGGCCAAAGTGCGGTAGATGGCGTAGGCGTTCCGCATGTTGAGGGCTTCCTTGAGGACTGCGAAAGCCGAGGCGGCGTCAGCCGCCGGATGCGACCAGTAACAGGGAGCGAGGGGGACGTACAAGCCACAAAGTCTCCCGAGTAGATGATACCGAGCACAGCCTGCAATGAAGGAGCGAGATTAGCTTCGCGAATGAGAGAGCGAATGAGCACCGACCGAGAAAGCTCACCTTCAACAGCGTGCACTCCGAGTACACTAGCTCCGCATGCCTCTGCACACTCGTCATACTCTTGATGCTATGTACCGATGTCGAACCCTTGGCGATCCTTCCCACACTCTCAAAGAGGCCGTGATCCTTCTTCCTCAGCAGCTGAGCGATGAGGATCGAGTCCCTGCAGCACTGGATGGCGGCCTCGAGGTCCTCTGGCTCGAAGGTGGCGAGAGACTTGATCGACTGGATGAGAGCGAAGCCGACGCTGTAGTAGAGGCGGTGGTCGCAGCCCGAGAGGCAGATATCCTCGGCCTCGATCATGCGGGAGGACATGAAGAGGTGCATCGCCTTCCAGATAACCTGTAGCAGAGAGGACGTCAGTCTCAAGCTAGTGAGCTCTGTGGCGCAAAATTACTGACCGTAATATCCTATAAGCGAAACGGGAGAGGGGGAGGTCAGCTCCGAGCTGGCAAATCAGCCGACGAGAGGCAGTACTCACCTCCTGAATATCGTCATCCGACAGCGCTACATCTTCATAGCTCAAGCTCGCCAATGGCTTGCCCAGTTTACCCCTCGTCTTGACATCCCTCGCCATCGTATCCCTCGCAATCTCCGCCGCGCGACTGAGTGGTCCCTTCCTCCTACTCGGAAGATCACCAGCGCTATCCTCCCCATCTGTTGCTGGTCCACCTTGAGCTTCGACAAACTCGTCCTCGTCCGATGAGGAGGCCGAGCCTCCGTCTGCGCTCTTCGGCGAAGGCTTGGATCCGTTCTGGCGACCTTCGGCGGGAGTGGAGGGAGTATCGCGTCCGTTGGTGGTGATGGATGTAGCAGCCAGTGCTGCTGCTGCTCCGCTGACGCCATTCGAGCCACGCCGGGCAGTAGGGGCAATGGCCTCCTCCTCCTCGCTCTTCTCGCCGCTGTCCTCCTCCTCCAGAGCTCCGGCAGGCGAAGCGACGGAAGACCCAGCAGCTACCGACGAATTGACGCTTTCGGGCGGGGAAGAGCCCTTGGACTGAGTCGAGGCGGAAGGGGATCTTGCGAGTGCGTCGCTTGCTCCGGCGGGAGGAGGGGAGAGGATGCGCGAGTTGGGAGTGATGGGCGAGGAGGAAGCTGCGAAGGGGAGATCCGAAGGCTTGACTTTGCCGCCGCTGGAGGATTTGGTGGAGGATCTGAGTGAGAGCAGGGGGCGGAGGTCAGCTGGCGTTGCTGGGAGGCAGGCAGCGAGGGAAGCACACTTGGAGATGAGAGAGGCAGAGGTAGCAGAAGAGGATTCCGATGCCTTGGTCGAGTTCAAAGACGAGGTGCCCGACGAGACGGAGCCGGAGCGCGTGAAGAGGCCCATCGCTCGATGACCAGCTGTCTTTGGCTGTAGATGGCTAGTCTGCTGTAGGTTCTTGGTTGAGCTTTCGAAAGCCCTTTGTACGCTGTTGAATCGAGACGAGGGAACGAGCAGAGTGTGGAGGAGGCTACCCCCAGATTTCCCGAGTCGACGGCCTCTGAGCTTGGACTTCGCCGAGAGAGGCCGGCGAAACCGATTGATTGGCCGCACTCCGCTGCAGGCTAAGCTATGACCGCTGGGATCTCGAAGTGACCGTTTTATGACCTGCCGGAGACTTTGGTTCCTCTTCGCCGAGGACCTGCCATCCTCCTTGCACTCGCCGAGCCCCTCCGAGCGGCTGGGCTGGCCGTGATGCAGCGTCCATTGGCAACCAGCTGAGAGGATAAATAAGAATGCATAGAGTAGATACAATGAGTTGAAAAGCCACCGGGGCCCTCGAGTGAAGTGATGAGGTACAAAAAGCGAAATGAGATGGGCGCCGAAGGGGGCCGAGAGTTGGTTGGGGTTTAGGCGCGGGTAATGATCCATTGCTGCTCCTCGATAGACTGAAAGATAGAGAGAGGGTTAGTGAGAAGGTCGAGGCGAAGAGTGGCGCTCAAGATAGGCCTACAGCATCCCAGGCGTCGAGAGCGGTCGACTGGGTGTTGCCAGCGGACTCGATCTGGTGGCCAGTGAGGGCGAGGGTGTGCACTGTGAGATGGGAGATGGTCATTTGAGCTGTCACCGATCGATTTCGGAGGAGAGTGGCTCACTGTCGATGAGGTGGTCGGTGCTGAACGAGCGCCGAAAAGTAAAGGTCAGCCTTCAGCTCTTCTTCTCCCGTGACCGCCCTACACCCCTCCCTGTTGCATCATCTGCAAGCGAGTAAACTCGCTTGAAAGACGAGATACTCACGGGATGATGAAGAATCGCTGACCGTCAGCCGAGGAGGAGGAAGAGCTCGGCGAAGTAGCGGCAAGGCTTTGAACCTTAGCCGGCGAAGTCTGCTTCTTCGCAGCAGCGACCTTGACCTTCGACGAGCTCTTCTTCTTAGTCTGCACGACCTTGGTGACATACTGGCTCGAGTTATCCTCCCGATCGGCCCAAGTCTTCCTCCTCGGCGCCGACTGCCTCGCCACGAGTCCATGGTGCGCCTGTCCAAAGAGTTGGACGTGTCGCTTCGAGTTGGCCTTCTCCCTCGTCTTGACCGATAATTGCTGAGCAGCAACGAGCGCATGGTTGCTGTGCGAGTCGGTCGACTCGTCGTAAGCATCGACGGGGACGAGCAACCACCATTGCTTCGTCGGCTCGAGCGTGTTGCCCAGTCGAGTGACCTCTCCCCCCTGATCAACGGCGCAGGCGTACATCACTCCCGCGAGGTTGTAGCTCCCTCCCCATTGCGAGGAGAGGCATTTGTTCTTGTCGCCGATTTGAAGGCGGACCCAGGGGACTCCGCCGCCGTGGTGCAGGATGTTGACGGCCGAGGCGGAAGAGGAGGAAGAAGCAGCGGGGGTGATGTGATTACCGTCGCGCTGATGAGGGCGCACGGTGGAGGGGGAGTGAGAGCGGAAAGTCGTGAAGAGGCGCAGGCGAAGGTGACGACGAGGTTCGGCGATGATTGTGAGTGACCAGGAACAGTCGAGGAGGCGGTTGCGATCGTGATAGTGCAAGATCAAGGCAGTGAAGTGTCAAAAATGTCGAAGAAGGAGCAGAAGAGGAGGAAATGGAAGAGCAAACGCGTGATTAGCCTTCCGAATCCTTGCTCGGCGCGCTCCCTGGTCATCACTCACCACATAATGAAGCGCCTGACCCGTCTTCGCGTTGGTGAAAATATAAGCTCCCTCTTCGATAGCCTCAGCAGCAGCCTGTACATCAAACAATCGTCGAAGAAACGCCCAGGTTACGCGTCAGTCCAGATCCAGCCGTTCAAGTTCGGCGCGCGCTTTCGTGTCGTTGACTGAGCGAGCAAGCGCAGGACTCACCTGGAGAGCGCTGGCTTCCGCTGAGTTGTCGATAGTACCCGCGATGCCCGCGATTTGGGCCTTGACGAGGGGGAGAAGGGCGAGGAGGGAGAGCGCGTTGAGCTTCATCGTGTGCGGAGGGCGAAAGTGCGGAGGTGAGGTGGGTGGGGCAGGGGAGAGCTGGAGGCGTGGGAGCAGGAAGAAGAGAGTGTGGGTGCTGTGAGAGCGTGGCGAGACTTGTGAGTCGTAGGGTACTGAGAGACGTTGAAGAGAGCAGGAGAGAGTTGAGGGAGAGAAACGGCGCGCGCGAGCGACCCAGTAGCTGGGATCCTTGGCACTACGGCGCGTCGAGTAGAGCGCGTAGTGTGATACAAATGATAGCGAGCTGTTCTGTAGGTCAATACCAAGACCGACCCACGTTACAACCCACCGCTGGAATGATCCAACCTCTCGCTCCTCTCGTTCTCCTCTTCGCCGAAGTCTTCTCTTCGCGCTCGCTGCCTTGGCAGCTATGTGTCCAAGGCCTGCTCGGTGGTCAAGAGTAGTACACAGGAGAAACCTGAGACCACCCTTCACTTTTCTGTACCGCATTACGAAGCAAAGCAGAGAGGCGGGGAGGCGAAGCAGAGAGACGGGCCGGCCGAGCAGCGAGAGGCGAGCTTCCCCGCCTGCGCGAGCTATTCTACTACAAAGGGCCAGATGCAAGGCAAATGGAGAATTTCGACTTGCCCGTCCGACGGGTGGCGCAGAGGCAAGCCGTCCCCGAGCCTTGATGCCAGTGAGATCCTCGAGTCCGAAAAAAAAACTCGACCGAGGCCGAGCTGAAAGAGATGCTCGCGCAAGCGCGGCGACGACGGGACTTCCCCGGCTCGGGGAGGGAAATTGCAAAACTGCGTCAAGACTTTGCTGCTGGGAGGGAAAGATAACCCTGTTGTGTAGCATGGCGCATGGCCGGCCGCTTCCCCCTTGTATCGACCCGTCTGCAGCCTTCGCCGAGCTTGCAGAGAAAGACCCAGCTTGCAGAGCTGATGAAGCTCCCTTATGAATGAACGGCGCAGATGCCCTTCCTTCCACCAGGGAAGCATCGAGCTGAAGCGCAAAATGAAAGCGGCCGAGCGAGCAAGCGAGAGAAGAGAAGTGCCTGTTCAGCCCAGCTCGGCGGAGGCTGACCGTCTCTGCGAAGGGGGGCCCGCTGGCCGAGTTTTCGTCGGCTAATGCTGTACAGCATTTCCAACAGCCGTCGAAGGGGTATGACAGCGTTTTCCGGTGGACCGAAGCTGCTACCCTGCGAGCAGAGCCCGAGTGGAATATGCTCTTGGAGTCCCGCCGAAGAGGCCGAGATGCCTTGAGAGAGCGGGTCGGACTTATCACTACTGCTTGAAAGTGGGTTTGTTCGTCGAGGGGACGTCTAGCTGTTTGTAAGGCTGTAAAGGAGCAGGTTCCGACCTTCGGCGAAGAAAAGGAGCAGGCCAGGCGAGCAAGGTTTGAGCGGATTCGTAGGGCAGCGATTCGCCACGAGTGATGGGCGACAAGAAGGTGGGGGTCAGGGTGGTCATGGTCAAGATTGAAGAGAGGGAAGAGATGGTGCAGGAGTCGTGCTGGGCGAGCTGAAGAGATACAGAGAAAGACTGCCGGAATTTGATGTATAGCGTTCGGAGAAGTTGATCTTTTCTGTGCGAGAAGGGGAGCGGGGGTGCGAGTGCGACTCTGGGGGAGCAGAAACGCTCACAGCGGCGCTTGCAGACAGCAGCGGCCTCGACGAGACGGCCGACCGCTTCTCCCTCTCCTCTTCAAATCGGCTCGCTTCACTTCTTCCTGCACCTCTTCAGCCTCGAATAGCCGCGGATCCAGAGGGGCCCGTGCACCCACGCTGTTGGCTCATCTCCGTCCGTCGCTCCTCTCGTCTCGCCTCCGCCCCTTCTCGTCCACGCGAGGCTTCTCCCAGCCAGCAAGAGCCACGCCTTCTATCGCTTCGTTCACTGGCAAGGGGTCTGCTGTCCTGCAGTACATCAAGTGCGTTCTTCAAATCCAGATCCAGCTTGACGACGAGGACAATGCAGGCGATCAGTCTCAGAGCAAGAGGGAAAGGGCGAGGGGGCGCAAGCGGGCAGAACAAGCGGAGGCTTCTCTGGGAGGAAAAGGGCGGACAGGAGCTAGCATAGGAGCCTACAGAATCCATCTGCCGTGTTACAGAGCTGACCCTCTTGCTCCTTCCTCCCACCACCAGCAGCTCACCAACGCCGCCAGCTCAGCTCACGGACCCCAGCAGTAGTTGGCCGTCTCAGCGCACTGAGCTCTGCTCGAGAGGTGGTCCCGCCTTTCGCTTCACCTTCTCATCCAAAGTCCCTTGTTGCACCCTTCTTTTCGACTCGCCCGCCTTCGCCTGCTCCCTCTCACGCTCTCACCACCTCGCCTCAACCTCGCCAAACCAGCTGGTGAGCCCGCCGCCCGCCTTGGTTCGTCTCCCCACCTTCAACGCGCTCACGCTCGGCTCTCTCTCGTACAGATCCTGCGCCTCCGCCATGGCTACCTCGTCACAGTCGCGCTCAGGTGAAGCCCGCGCTCGCCAACAGCAGAGCTCCCACATGTGAGTAGCTCTCGCCGCCCTCTCCCTCCCTCCCGCCC
>MWVB01000051.1:115744-130862 GCA_003054985.1 Leucosporidium scottii | reverse complement strand
TCCCTCCCGCCCTCGTCGAGCCGCTCGAACGGCGGTCAGTTCGTTCGCGAGGGGGAGTCAGCAGCTGATTTCGCTCCTCGTGTTAAACTACAGGCTGAAAACTGGTCGACGAGGGAATCCCTTCTGCAAGGTGAGTTCAAGTAGCGTTAGACTCGGCCCCGCCCGAACACCGTTGCGTCTTAAGGGCGAGAGGCGGACGAGGCGGAGGATGCTAGAGAGCAGCAGGCTGATCTTCCGCACGCTCTCTATCAATCTACAGGATACCCATGACCTCTTCGCCACCCTCATGGTCTCGCTCGACCTCTCGGATCGTACACGCTTCTTTCGGACTTACCCAAACGCCTTCACCACGGACGACGCTGCGACCAACCTCTCCTCCCTTCGCTTCTCGCAATCCAATCGCACCTCGGATCCCAACGACCCCCAGCGCATCGTCACCACCACCACGACCACCACCTTCTCCATGTCGCGGGACATTGCCAAGGGCATCTGCCAGCACTTCATGGACGCTCGTCTCATCGAGAACGCTGCAGACCCAACATCGGTCAACTTCAAGGACCGAGGGATCTACCAGATCACCCCGAAAGGCCTCCACGTCCTCGAGCGCTTCATCACCAAGAACGGCATCTCGGCGGACCACCTCGTCACCGTCTTCACCACCCAGCCCATCTGCATGAAGCTGCTGCATCTCGAGCGGCGACAGTCCGACGATGAGATCCACATTTCCCGCTCCGTCATCGACGTCGTCTTCCGCCGCTTCGCCGGAGGTCGACACCCCAACTACATCGCCGAACCTCACGACGTCCGAGGCGCGCCGGCCATCGCTCGCCCCTTCATCGACAACCTGCGGCCAAACGACTCGTTCGACCGAGGTGGAGGCTGCGAGCTCCAGGACGTGACGGAGAAGAGCAAAACAGGTCAACTCGTCGTCGTCAAGCAGGTCTTCGCCTCGATCGCCGCCATCGACTGGCTGGTCGACTACTCGACCTGCTGCTGTCGAGAAGAAGCCGGCGAGCTTATGGCCCACTTCGTACGCTACAACCTCGTCACCCTTTACGTCGACCGGTCAAAGGCGGGCGATCGAGTTCAGACGAGCGAGGTGCGCGACGGGGGCGAGTACAGGCATGGTCCGAGGGTGCTGTATCGGATTACGGAGGAAGGGCGGAGAGCAGCGATTGGATCGGGCGCGGCGGTGCAGGGTCAGGGTCAGGGTGTGGGAGCAGGGGAGGTCGCTTCGGCCATCCCGAAGAGCGTGAGCGTCAAGATGGAGGCCAAGATCTCGTCCGAGGGGTCGATGGACGACGACGCCAGCTCGACGAGGTCGTTCGATCGGACGACTCAGCAGCCTACCGACCGCTCCTTCGCCGGTGGAACGGGACTCAGCAACGTCGCCGAATCGGCCATCGTCGGCAGGTCGGCCGTCGCCGAGCTGTTCAAGGCCGACTTCTCGGAGGCGTTGGGAGGAGCGGCATGGCCCAAGGACCAGCACTCGACGACTACGCGACTGCGAGCGATCCTGGACGAGCCAGCACTGCGATCCCTCTTCCGCGACTTCCTTCGCGCCAACTACTGCGACGAGAACCTCGGCTTCTGGATCGACGTCTCGGACTTTAGGCGACGGTTTTCGACTACCTCCTCGGCCGTCGGTGGAGCTTCGCAACAAGCTGCTCGGAAGAAGCAAGGATCCGCCACCAACGCCATGGAAACGCACCAGCAGAATCTCGTCGCCGCCGCCCTCCACATCTACAACACGTACCTCGCCCCCCTCTCCCCCAACGAGCTCAACATTGACCACAACCTCCGCGCCGACGTTGTCAACTATGTCAACCGGTCGTTGGCCGAGGTGGCGCCTGGAGGGCAGAGTGGGAAGCAGGTCGGCGCGACGGGGGAGGAGGTCGATGTCGTTCCCGCGTTGAGGGCTACTCAGGTGCAGACCTTGTTGAGGCAGTACGAGCGGATACAGGAGCACATCTTTAGGCTACTGGCGACGGATCAGGTGCCCCGCTTCGTTCGGTGAGTCTTCATTGGCTCGGCTCGTTCTTCTTCTCTCTCGTTCGGGCTGTTCGCTGACCACTTCCCTTTCGTCACGAGCAGCACGGAACCCTTCCTCGCTCTCATGGACCCCGGCGCACTCAACCCTCAACCTCAATCCTCTCCGAACCCCAACTCCTCCTCGACCAACCCCTCCGCCTCGTCGACCGACCTCGCGCGCCAAACGTCCAACTCGGGCACCACCGCGACCTCCTCAACAGTCGGTCCCAACTCGTCTACCACCACGACGAATGCTTCGAGTCTCGCTACCGGCGGATCGACCACCACCTCGGCCAACTCGAGCTCGGGCAGCGGTGGATCGCCTCAATCGACGACGACGGGCAAGGCCGCTTAGGTTTTTTGTGGCTTCTCCAGGGTTTTCGTTTCCGCTTCTTCTCCCTCTTTACTTCCCTTCTATCACCAGTCGTTCCCCCCTCCTCTCGCCCTCACTCTCTAGCAGTACCGCTTCTCCCTCTCCCTCCCTCCCTCCCTCCCTCCGTTAATGGAGTGCTTCTCGCTCGATATACCTGCGTCTTCCTCGGTTCCTACTTTTGTTCTTCAGCAATAGTTTCCTCCCTCTTACCACCTACCCCCCCTACCGCCGCCCCAACGGAATTTGATCTGCCGTGTTCAACTTCAAGCTGATGGCTTGGCGAGCACTTCGCGCGCGAGAGAAGGAGAGTTGTTGACGAACGGTTCCTTCGGATGTAGCTCGGTTGACGCACTGTGACAGGTATGCTTTCCGAGTGAAGAGAGGCAAGGAGGCTGCAGAACTGGGTGAGAAGATGAAAGTCAAGGTTCGGCGAGGAGAAAGGGGGGCAGCGAGGTTCGACTCGGCGCTGAAGTGGCAAGAGGGCTCGCTGAAGGTAAGCAGTGACGATTGGGTTAAAGCCAAAGCTGTGGCTCTTTCAAGCTCCAGAAAGGCTGATAAATGAGCACAAGCGAGCGACTTAGGAAAGAAAGAGGCTTGCAGGTTGTGAGCGCTGAGACAACTTGAAGGGCTCGGCGCCAGCGAGCCAGCCTGACTGCTCTAACTTAGCCGTCACCTCTGGCTCTTCACATTGTACCTCTTCCTCGTCGCTTTCTTCACCTGTCTCTCTCGTTTCCGCCCCTTCGCTCAAGCGTCCTACAGAATTTCCACCAGGAGGCCTCGACTCGAAACCGACGGACGCTCCTTGCCCTCCTCCCTCTCTCTCCTTCGCCGCCGCCGCTCTCTTCCTCTCTCTCTCTCTCTCTCTTTCGACTGGCTGTCTAAGCGCTAGCAGCTTGCAGGACTAGGACTCGACTACAGCGCACTCCCACCGCTTCGTCACGCTACAGCTACAGACCCAGCCGCGCAGGACTCGCCGCTCGGACGCCTCTCTCTGGACCCACCCGACCCTTTCTCTTTCGCGCAATCTCTTCTGCTGGTACAGCAGCTCTCTTTTGTGGTACATCCTCTTCTTCTGTGAGTACTCTGCTACAACGGGAGCGTAGAGTTCCAGTTTGACGCGCTCGACTCGATCGCTAATACGCTCTCGCTCTGGTCACACTCCAGCCATCACAACCTCCCGCGACCTCTCCCCCTCTCCCTCTCTCTCGCGCTTCTTACGACCGCACTCGTTGAGCTGGCCCTCTTGCTAATCTCGAGTCCACTTTAATCCTGTACGTGATTCGCTCTACCACGCTCCACCACAAGGTGCAAGACCGCTAACGGTTAGGACTCCCCGCAGGCCCAAACAGCGACCAGCCGACACCTCTCCCTCCCTTCGCGCACCATGGTCGAACAAACGCCTGAAGCTCAATTTGCCGCTGGAAGAGATGCTGCTGCCCGGGAACGAGCAGAACGACTCATGGCAGCCAAGAAGAAGGTCCGTGTTTTCGCGCCTCCCCCTCCCCCTCCTCTCCCGAGCATTCCTCGAGCTCTGCTCCAGATGTTCATCCCGCAGAAGGAGCGGAAAAGCTGACCTTTGTACTGAACCAACAGCTCCAAAAGTACCGTGCTCGCCAGTCCAAGAACCTGTCCATCGCTTCGAGCTCCACTTCGGACGTGTCGGTCGCTTCTCCTACCCGCTCAACACGGCGCGACTCTGCAAACCTTAGCAGCGGAGGAGCAGATTCACCGCTGGGCCACAAGCATCGGAGGTCAGCATCCAAGACGGCGTTGCTCGGGCTGGGAAACGTCCCTCCTTCACCAGCAAAGGCGCTGGGTCACGGGCGCCGGTCGTCAAAGTCGCGCCACTCGCGCACGGGATCCATGTCGATGAGCGGGCATGGACACTCGCGTTCACGCGCTTCCATCTCCATCTCGGTGTCAGGACCTTCGGCCGTCGGATCGCCCAATCTCTTCGCCTCGGGTTCGGAGGCAGAAGCGAGCAGGTCGACCACCCCCATCTCGGCTCCTCCACCAGCTTCTTCCGCCGCTCTCAACCCCATCTTCCCTTGGTCGCAACGAACCACTTCCCCCCTCCCATCACCACCAGGAATTGACGCCGGCTCGTCCCCTTCCTCCTCCTTCTCCCGCCGCGACTCGGCCAGTGGATTCAGTCGGCCCGACTCGCTCAGTCGACGCGATTCGGCTTCTTCCTCCTCCTCTATCCTCCCACCACCACCACGATCCGGCCCTCCACCAACCCACGGTCGCAACGCCTCTCGCCACGCTCGCAACACCTCCGTCTCCAACTTTCGCGAGTCGCTAGAGGTCGTCTCGGGCGGAGGAGTCTTCACTGGCTCTCTCCAACCCGCCGTCTCCTCCTTCGCCGCCCCAGGATCGGCATCCCCACTTCTCGAAGCCTCGCCCGAGCTGCGACCCTCCACCTCCCCTACCGGCTCCTCCCCTCTCGCTCACTCTCCCATCCCCACTCCCGCATGGTCCAACGACCCGGCCAAAGTCCTCGAAGCGCTCAAGGAACGAGGCCGTCGCGAGTCGGATGAACATAGTTCGCCCGAGATGACGAGGAAGGGAGCGTTGGAGGCGCTCGAAGGAAGGCTCGCGGCGCCGAGTGAGATGATCGACCTCGGCAACCAGGCGGAGGGAGAGCTCCTTGTTGCTCCCAAGAGTCCTGGATTCGTCCAGACGGGCCCGGCGCTCACTCCTTCGAGCCCTTCGACCGCCTTCACTCATTCGCCGATGATTGGGCTCGGAGTCGCCGGAGGCAAGAGGAATAGCTGGGGAACTCTTGGACCCGTCACGACGGCAGGAGCAGCGGGAGCGATGGGACTCGGCTCGCTGGTCGAGGAGGATGAGGAGGAGGAGGACGAGTCGTTCGACCCGACTTCACCAGTCTCGTCGCCTCCACGGAAGGGACGCGCTTCGCCCCGGCGGCGACCTGCTTCCCTCGTCGTTTCCCCAGTGCAGCACGCTGGAGCCATCGCCATCGACATGACCCCCATCGACGAGGACGACGATGACGAGCCCCTACCGCCCCATCAGCCTCACTCGTTCACCCCGAGGCAGATGCGCCCGCTCTCCCTCTCCCTTTCGGCTGGAGGATCGACCGCTGGAACCCCTTCTACCGCCGCTCACTCGCCTCTCAACTCCTCCCGCCGGTCTCTCGCCCCTTCGTCCCCCGTGCTCAACGACGAGCGCGCCGTCTCGCCTACCATCGCCAACGAGAAGCGTCTGAGTCTCTTTCATGGAGTCGCCGTTGCCACCGTCAACGGCGAGGTTCCAGCAGAGAGGACATCCCCTACTCTCGGTCGGAGCTCCCTCCCCGCCCAGCGCGGCGGAGGAGGACTTCGCTCCCTCTCCATCGGCGCAGGAGGCGCTCTTGCCTCGTCCTCTACCGCCGCCGCCGCCTCCACTCCCTCTCCCATTCGCCGCTCGCAATCGACTTCGACCGTCCCCCCTCCCCCTCGCGCCACCCCTCCCGGCAAGCGCTCCTCCATCTCCTACCGCAACACCTCCGTCTCCTCCCTCGCTTCCCCCGAAGGACCCATGTCGGCTCTCAACACCGCTCAACGTCGTCCATGGCGTCAGTCCATCACCAACGCCACCGGCTTCTCGACCGTCTCGCCTCCCGCCGAAGCCCCTCAACTCGGCGGCTACCCCTTCGCCTACGGTGGCTTCGGTGACCTCGAACAAGAGTCGCCCGTTCGGGAGGAGAGCGATCCCACCTCCCGCGCCGATACGGGTTTGCAACTCCAGCAGCCCTCACGAGCAGCGGCGGCGGCGGCGGATGAGGATACCCAGGCTCTGCAGATGCAGATCTCGGCACTCAAGAACCAGATTGAGCAGCTCAAGAGCTTGGGGACTCAACTCGAGTCGACGCATGCGCTCGAGATTGCCGAGTTTGAGAAGAAGGCGGGTGAGGAGGCCAGGGCGATGAGGGTTAGGATTGCCGAGTTGGAGAGGCAGTTGGAGGAGGCCAAGGTGGCGAGGCGGTTCGAGGTGGAGGGGTTGACGAGGGAGGTGCAGCAGGCGAAGGAGGCGATGGAGGATGTGACGGACGAGAGGGATTCGTTGAGGGAGGATGTGGATGGGTGGAGGGCGAGGTGCGCGACGTTGGAGGCGGAGAAGAAGAAGGAGAAGGAGGAGGAGAACCTCGCTGTTGCGCAGGCTAAGCTCATCTCGGAGATGAGGGACCAGATTTACAGCTTGGTCGCGGCGCTGGATCGGGAGCGTGGGGAGCATGGAGAGACGAGGCAGGAGGTCGAGAGGTTGATGGCGGAGAGGGAGTCGGCCCAGCAGCAACAACAGCAGCACCACGACGAGCTCGACCCCGACGACGAGTACGATGAGGACACCTCTTCCACCGCTCCCGGTCATCGTCACTACCTCAACAACACCTCGGACGGCTCGGTCCTCTCGGGCTCGTCTTTCGGTCGATCCTTCTCCGGCAACACCACCGAGGACACCTCCATTCACACCGACCTCGACGATTCGTACTCGGCCAAGATGTCGTCGCCTCCCTCCGGCCACTCTTCCTTCGTCGGCTTTGGGTCCAAGGGTCGCGAGGGCGATTTCGGCGCCAACGCGGTCAACCCTCAGCTCCAGACGCTTGAGGAGGAGGAAGAGGAGGATGAGGAGCGCAAGGAGGAGAGGTTGAGGCATCAGAGTGGATCGACGGGCTCGGCGAGCAGCGACAACATGCCTCTCACTCCCAACAAGGAGCAGCAGCTCGGTCATGATCGCTCGGGCTCCTTCGTTCGTACTTGGGCCGTGAGTCTCTTCCCCTGTGTTCGTCTCTCGTCGCTGAAAGCTGACTCCTCTTCGCCCTCTTCAGTTCCCCTCCAAGAACGAGATCAAGGTTCGCATCTCGACCGACGACCACTCTTTCTTCGACTACAACCGTCACACCTCGCTTCCCGCCCTCCCCTTCGATACGACCAACTTCCCCGCCTTCGTCACCGCCGACCTCACCGTCGAGGATGACGAGCCTCCCGTCTACCAGCGCCCCAACTCGGCGCCCGTCGTCCCTCCTCCTCCCAAGGCCGGTTCGCGCGACCAGCACATCCGCCGTCCTTCCTCTCCTCGCCCCTCCGACCGCGTCAACCCTCACGCTCGTCGCTTCTCGGGCCAGTTTGCCGCCAAGGCTCGTCCCATCTCCCCCTCGGCGCACGCCCACGCCGTCATCAATGGCTCGGTCTCCTCTCTCGGTTCTTCCGCCGCTCCCAGCCCCACCAAGTCTCGCCTCTCCTTCGGCAACATCATCGGCAGCCTCGGTGGATGGTCGCCCGCTTCGTCCAACGCTTCGGCTTCGGGAGGTCTTCCCATGCCCAACGGAGTCGCCGGAACGTCCAAGCTCGCCTACTCGACTACACCCGACGTCGTCGAGGTCGAGGAGGAGGTCTTCTTCAACTCGACCGCCGCGCCGAGGCATGAGACGCCCTCGTCGCTCCTCCACTCCACCCAGTCGAGGGGTCGCTACATCCGCGCCACCGAGGTCAAGCGCCCTCGCGCTTCGAGGCTCGCCATCCTCGACTTTACCCCTACATGCTGCGCCGACATGCCCGTTTACGTCGTATGAGCTGGGAGGAGCAGTCTGTACTTCTCGGTTCTCTTTCTCTCTGATTTAGTCTACCCCCCGTTAGTTCCCCCATTTGTGTTTAGCTATTTTCCCGCAATATCATGACCCTCAGCGTTTACGACTCATCCACACCCTGAGACCCGCGAATGGGAGGACAGCAAGCGGGGGAGGTGCTCGACTTTCAGCAAGTTCATCTCTCTCGCTCCTACCGCATCTTTGCTTGCTTCATCTTTTCGCTTTCGACTCGCTTCGGAGGGATTACAGCTCGCTGAGAGCTACAGAGGACCGCAAAGCTTCATCGTTGCCAGCTCTCGCTCGGCTCGACTCGCTACAGCTTCTCGTCTTCTCTCGTCACTCGCTCGTCGCTGGCTGCTGGGAAGGTTCGAGGCGACCTCGCGATTAGCCCCGGGTGAGTAGTGACTGATGTTTATTCCTCTACTCCCCTCGCTGACCCCGTTGCTCCACTACAGAGCTCGTTCGACCGCACATCGCTGAGAAAGGCTCCAAGCTCGCTGCTCATCAACAAGGTCCGTGCGCTGCTCGAAGGAACAGCTGGTGAGTAACAGAGGTAGACGGTTGTGACTGTCAATAACGGTCTCAGCTGACCTTCGACTCTGCTCGCCGCAACACCCTACAGTCGCTCGCTCGTCTCGCGCTCGCTTCAAGTTCACTTCGTCGCTCAGCGCCGACAGCCCAACTCGCCCAAATCGCACTCTCATCCCCCTCTCCGCCTCAATCCGGCCCCTCAAAGCTTTCGCCTTTCGATACATCCTCCCCACCGCCATGCCCATCTCCTCCCTCCCACCCGAGCTCCTCATCGCCATCGCCGAGGAGGTCGGCGGAGGACCGTGGGTTAGAAGCGAGCTCTATCGACTCTGCCTCGTCTCCCGTGAATGGGAAAGGGCTTCAAGACATGTGCTGTATAGCTCTGTCTGCTACCGCGCTTATCAAGGCCGAGGAGCCCAGCTGGCTGAGACGGTCGCCGCTCGTAACGATCTTGGTCGAATGATCAAGGAGTTCACGATCGAAGTTGCGGGTGACAAGCCGGAGCAGACCACCCAGCTTGAAGCCATCTTCAGCCGCGCCACGAACATCGTCAAGCTCACCGTCGCATGGGAATCCGCCATCTCGCCGGTCCTCACCCCCCTCATTGCTTTGCCGCTCCCCAACCTCCAAAAGCTGATGCTTGGCGAGGCTCTTCGCACTCTCGACGAGGTGAAAGCGTTCGGCGATTTCCTGTTCGCGCCGAACTCCCTCGCTATAGGGATGCTCTGAAGCGCCACTCCCTCACCTCAGTCACTATTGGAATAGCGTGTCAGAACGACTACCTCGACCTTTTCGCTTCGCGCTCCTTCGCCTCCCTGAAGCATCTCTCTCTTGAGGTTCGGATCTCCCCAAGCGCTTCGCACCTCACCAGCTTGGTCAGCCTGGAATCAGTGACTCTGTACACGGGATATGCACACGATTTTGACGTGCTGTGGGTCGAGGACACTTCTATCATGGCAAGGGAAGCCCTGAAGAGCTTTCAAGCGTTGCCAGTGCTCCGCTCCGTCACCCTCGCTCTCAACTGGCAAGGCGAGTACACCACCGACCCCATGCCCATGTATGGCGATGCAGCCAAATATTTCCTCGATATCACCGCGCTCCACCACCTTCCTCCCGTCCTTCGGATCCTTCACATCGAGGAATCGCTGGTCAGCGCCGAGGACTTTCTCGACTTCCTCAACTCTTCTGATCTCCCTCCCGCCCTCACCTTCATTCAGGTCGATCTCTACACGGTGATGTTCCACTCGTCGAAGATCAAAGTCGTGCTTCGTCGTCTCCATTCGCTCGGGATTCGCTTCGAGATCGCTGCCTTCGAGGTCTACTTCCACGACGAGGAAGAGGTCGAAGACGGCCATACGAGCTCCGAGGGAGACAAGATCACAAGCAAGGGACCGATATTGAAGTGGGATGGAGGCGAATGGAGCGATCCCGACATCGAGAGCGAGGTGGAATCGGAGGGGGACAGCGACGATGAGACCGAGCTGGAGGACGATTCAAGTAATGAGGAAACGGGAGAAGAGAGTGGTGGGGGTGAGGGGAGGTGATGCGCTTGCTTGTCGTGCAAACTAATCCGCGTCTTTCCGTCGTCCTCGGCGTCTACGCTCGTTTGTCGGCGTTGAGAAAAAGGATTCGCGAGCCGCTCGGCGAAGCTCTCTGCTCCCCAAGTGACGGCGCAAAAGCACACCAAGTTGCATAGTAGTCAAATCACACTCAGCTAATCTAGATATGACACAAACAAGTATCTCGAGCTCAGCCAAAGCGAGCGAGAGGGAGGGAGGAGAGGTTACAAGCGAGAGGGGAATGGGAAGGGCTATGAACAAGAGAGTCAAGGGGAGTGATTAGATACAGGTAGGTATAGTGTGTAAGATCGTCATCGTCACAAGCTCAGCGTCTCAAACGCTCTCCATCCTCCTGCAACAGCCCCAAGCCCAGCGCCGAGGAAGGCAACTCGACCGAGGCGCTCCTCTCCCTCGTGCTCAGAGTCGCAGGCTGATCCTCGCTCCTTGACCTCCTCGGCTTGGGCGATGGCGAGCCAGACGGCTCGAAGGAATCGGGCTCGTCGGTGAAGGTGGGAGTGCCGATGGCGACGTAGGCGGCTCGAGGGGAGGTGTTGCTGGAGAGGTGTGGTCGGCAGCCGGTAGCGGAGGAGAAGGAGGGAGAAGGGTCGCGGCGTGGTGGTGTATTGCGAGTGCGAGAGGGGGAGGCGGAGGAAGAGGAGGAACGAGAGTGGGTCGGTAAGGATGTGAAGTAGGGGGGCGCTGGAGAGTCGTCCGAGGTGGTCGAGTGATGGCTGTCCATGAAGACGGGAACGAGGACAAGTTGTGGTCGGTGAGGGTTGGGGGAAGGGTTGCCCGAGATGGTGTGGCTTTTGAAGCGTCCGTGATGCTTCGGCATCGGTCGCTCCCTTCCCATGCCCACGAGGACGGGAAGTGTGCTGCTCCTCGCCCGCTTCTGCGCTTCACTCATCTCCCTCATCCTCCGCGAATTCTCGAGCTCCTCCCGCTTCATCAACTCGGTATCGTACCATTCATCCTCGACCCCACCCCTCGCGCCGAGAGCCAACTTGGAGACGGCGCCGTAGTGCTCCCAGGTGATGGCTGTTCCCCATCCTCGGAATCCAATCGCGACCGCTGCTCCGAGGATGACGACGAGCATTCCCGACCTCCAGTGCTCCTCGCAGACCTCGAGCCCGCCGAGTCCCAAGCGGTTCAGCCCTTCGTCGGGTGCGCCTCCGGTGACGGCGCCGCAGAGAAAGGTGGAGAAGGGGGTAGAGAGTGTTGGTGCGTAGGTGAGGAGGAGAAGGATGAGGAGGAGAATGAGGGTGCAAAAGAGGTCGATGGCCGTCGCAACGGCGAAGAGTCGGATCAGTTGGCGACGACCCTGCAGAACCCGCGCGCAAAGGTTACAGATAGATAGAAATCAAGTCAGTACGTTGCTCCCCTGCAGCAGGCCTCCCACATCGCTGGGCCATCGCAAGTTTGCAAGACCGAGCTCCAAACTCGCGATGCGTCGTCGGGCAGCGAGACTCACAGAAATGACTCCCATCGTCCCTGCGACGCTCGCGAAAGCGCTACAGCTGGCCCACCGAAGCATAAGAGCTGCAGCTGCATGCGCCAGGACTCCCGCCTCGCTAAATTCCTCCTCGAGTTGACCTTGGAGCCAGCAGAACGACGTCAAGGCGAGACTGAGCGACAAGCAGGCGCTCGAGGATGAGACGAGGAGGGCTGGGAAGAATGTAGGGAGATCGGCGTGTGAGCGTACTAGCGGTGTGTACTGATGTCGTCCCATGGCGATGCAGCTGGCGAGGCAGGAAGAGGAAGAGAAGAGAGAGTCAGCCTCCCTCGGCCTCAAAGCTCAAAGTCACGGTACCTTGTCAGCTCGGCATCGTGCTTACTTTTGCTGTTGTGGAGGCGAGGGAACGAGGCTGCTAGCTGCCGTAGAGCTGCACTTGACCAGCAGCAATGAGACCGAGCTTCTCGCAGAGGATGAGGACGGAGACAAAGGGCTCCGAGTCCCTCCCCCTCGAACGACTCAAGTTCGGGCGATCGCTGCTGTCGGCGGTCTTTCGCAGAGGGAGGTTATCTTTTCGGGGAGAGGGAATCTCGGATCTCTACACAGCTATCAATTTTGCAACTGTACTGTACATCCTTACAGTACCACCTCGAGCGAGCTCCCTTTGCTCGGTGATCAGGCGACCAAGCAGGTCCCATCGTATTCGCTGGGCGAAGAGATGATGCGCGAAGGGTTTCCAGGGATGCAATCTTCGCCTCGCAAACCTGCTGCTCATTGAATAGATTCTCACTCTGCAGACTCCAGAGACGAAGGGCCGAACGTCGATCGTCATAAGAAACCAGTTCGGCGCCCGTGCTCGATGGGCTCAGAGATGCGATTCGTAGGATCGTAAGGCTTCGTACAGGACATGACGCTTATTCACCGAGTCTTCTGACCGATTGCATCGAGCGGGAGCTACGACCAAGCCGAAGCAGATCCGAGGCCGGCAAGGAAGGCAACACCGAGCGGTAGCTCTCCGAGTCCGACAACACCGAGGGAGGCTTTCGAAAGACTAGGGCGTGTTGCTTAGTACTACAAGATATCTCGGGCGCCGCACTGGTACACTATTCGGGGACTACAGATCTCTATCGCCTGAGCGGGTCTCATGTTGAGAGGCGGCTGGGGTGAGGGAAGCGAACTACGAGGCCTCCTTGAGAGGGTACTCGAACTTGTTGCCTGTAGGAGAAAGGGACGGTCAGTGGGTGCTCCTTATTTCGAAAGAGTCGCGGAGAACCGGCGATGAGAAGAGAGAGAAGGCGAGGGAACGGCAACTCACCCTTCTTGCGCCAGCGCTTCTGCCTGAGGGTCGGCGAGTCGAGGGAGCAAGACGGCGAGATGGAGAGAGGGCGAGAGGGCGAGTCGAGTGAGATTGGGAGGGCGTAGGTAAGATGGGCGGCGAAGGAGAAGAAGATGAAAAGGGAAAGGTCAGCTCGGCTCGACCTCGGCGCTCTCCTCATCCAACAAAGTCGACTCACTTCTTCTTGGTACTACCATGCTCGGTCCACGCCTCGACGCAGTGCTGAGCTTTAAAGGTGCGGATGAAGGCGGGGTCCCTGTTGTAGTGAGAGGAGAGGAGGCAAGGAAAAGGGTTAGCGATCGCTCTCGCTCGGGAAGATCTGGTTGCAGCGAACGGGCAAGGACCTTCTGCTCCCCCATCTCCAAACCTTGCTCTCGGGAAGCGCAATATTCCCGCCCATCCAGAAAGCAGCGCCACCCCCTCGCTCCTCAAGCGGGAAGAACTGCCATCGTCGAGAGCGAGCTCCGCGCCGCAAAGCCTGACCAACAGCACGAGTGTGCAACGAGCACCCAACAGCCGTAACTGTACAACTCCCGCCCTCGCCGAGGATGCAAAGTGATCCAGATCCGCCATGCTCGTCGCCCGCAAAGCTGCTCGACCTCCAGTGGGCGAATGAAGGGGCCTGCCGAAGTTGGACCAGATGCAGCGTGCCTCTCCTACAGGACAGGACACGGGAACCTCAACCGCCCTTCACGACCCCTCATCCTCCTCGCCGAGCAGTCGAGCGAGTTCGAGCCGACATGCCGCAGACTGAACAGATCCTTGCCCTCCACTGGCGTAGCGGAAAGCGATGAATCACAGCGGTGAAGCTCAGCCGGCTCGGTCACGTCGTGCAGAGCAAAAAAGAGAGGCGAGGTCTCGATTCTTCGGCGAAGGAGCCGCAAAGAGAGAGACAACAGCCGGCCGCTTCCACATCGCTCGGCGATGCAAAACACAGAGAAGCTGCTCCCTCTCAGCCCTCGGCAGATGCCCTCGAGCGAGCGAACCTGTGACCACTGCTGGCCACGCTAGGCTGGACGCAAGGCAATCCGCCCCCCCTCCTCACACGAGGAAGCGACCGACTGCCAACTTCAGCGGTCGATGCCCAGCTCAGCCTATCGCAACGACTCGCTTCGCACGGGCAGCAGTAAGCCGGCAGTCCCGAGATGGTAGAGAAGTGCTCCTCCACCCCGACTCGGAGAAGAGATCCACTCCCCAACCCGAGCTCTCGACGGCCTTGCCCCCCTCCCCAACTCGCACAAGTCGGGCGAGAAGCTTGTCGAGGTAGGCTCGACTAGTGAAGTCCAAGCCTACCAGAGGGCCCTCCCGCCTCGCATGCGAGGAAGGAGATAGAATCGAAAGCGAACTACTCGGCCTCTCTTGACCGCCACCGTCCTGCGCAACTGCAGCGAGCGAGCGAGCCGACGGACACGCGCGACGGGAAGGAGAATAATGACCACTCCCTCGAGAGACGAGCCAGAGAAAAGTAGCCACTGAGACTCATCACCAGACGGGCCCGCGATGCATCGGCGCCTTTTTTCCCCTTTGGCCGGCCCAACTTGCAGCGTCCGTCCCATCCAGAATGGACGGCCTTGCAAAGCATACAACATCAACAGGGGAACATCTTTCTCGGGTGCAGAGTGGTTGCCCTCCCGTTATCGAGACGCGAGAACGACCCCCTCAAACGCGAGTGGGAGATCCCGTTGAGCCCAGCTCTCCGCGCGAGGTGCTCATCGAACGACATAGACGAGACGAGCAGGCAGGTGAGCACCGGCCCCCTCAAGTCTCAAGAAGTTGCTGCCTCCCTCTGACTCGTGAGAGAAGCGAGGCCAACCTCGGCGAGTGGAGTAGAGTCCCCGCTGCTCGTCCTCGTCCTCCTCGCCGGGGTGTGACTGACCGGAAAGGAAGCGCAGAGCGCGGAGATGGGAGATAGAGACCCGAGCTAGGATACTATCGCGCCTCACACCACTCAGCGAGAAGGAGTCACAAGGCGCACGAATTCCCATTCCCATCTCGGCTCGATCCCTGCTCCTCCCGCTGACAGCGAGTTCGAGGGGGATTATCACCGCGGCGGGTGAGAGACGTAAAAGAAGTGAGATGATTCCAGCAAGAGAGAACAGGGCTCCCCCCCTCTTACGCGCGCGCGCGCGCGAGAGAGAGAGCGGGCCCGCTTCTCTGCCGAGCCCACCATCCCCCGCACCGACCTTGTCCTGCTGCTCCTACCACTCGACCGAGGCACTCGGCGCTCGTCGCTCGACCTGCAGCC
>MWVB01000051.1:69599-112043 GCA_003054985.1 Leucosporidium scottii | reverse complement strand
TTTCCGCCCTTCGCACCCTCCCCAACTTTGATTTCGAGGGAGCGGCCGCTGCCGCCGAGGCTTCTGCTTCGGGCGCTGCCCCTCCCCCTCCCCCTCCCGCATCGACTTCCACCTCGGACGAACCCTCCTCTCGACCGGCCCTTCGACCTCGCACCACCCCTCGCAAGCGTTCCAAGCCTTACCACGCCCTCCTTCGTCCTCCCCCTTCCCCTTCCCCTCCTCCCGGCGGTCTCATGGAATCCGAAGCGGTCCCGCTCCCGCCCAAGGATGGCAAGAAGAAGCATGTCGAGCAGGGTAGTTTGTTGAGTAGTGTGGGCAAGACGTGGCATGCTGGTAAAGGAGAGGGAGGAGTCAGGGAGGGCAAGAAGAGGCAGGAGTGGGGCTGGGAGGTGAGTTGGGCTTTTCGGTTCGGTTTGGCGAGAGGGCTGTTTGCTGATCTTTGCGTTCACTCAAACCACAGGCTCGCATGCAAGTCTCGAGGAGGAAGTTCTTCCTGTAAGCAAGCAGAGGAAGGAGCTCCAGCGGTCGAGCGCCAGTGGTGGAGCCAAGGTGCTGGAGTGGCTGTTGGGCAGGTTGCTGTACAATTCGGGCGGCGCGCATTGTACCTTTTCATCTTTCCGAGCTGCGCTTCCCGTTCTTTCTTACTCGCAGTCGAGAGCTGTGATGCGAGCCTGAACGATCAGTCGATTCTCGGTCGCCGGCAGAGCCTCTCCAAGGAGGCAAGGAGGGGAATAGGCCAGCGATCATACTACGCAAGCTTCAATTGTCATCAACCTAGTGTCCTCTCCACTTTCTGCAACTCTGCGAGCCGTCGAGTGTTCTGCTCCGAGACGGCGAGCCGTCCTTTAGATGCGAAGACGAAGCTTGAGCTCCGACAGGTCGAGCAACTCGAGCGACGGTTCTCGGTACTTCTTGAAGTCCTCTGAAGCGACCTCGACGGCGCTCAGCGGCTCCCAAAGAGCGCTCTCGTCGTCCGGAACGTTGCCGCTCAGCTGAGGTGGGCGGAGCTCTCCTGGACGCTGGGGAGGGGGGCTGTAGGTGCAGGTGCAGTCAGTGACGAGCTGGTAGAGACGCTTGACGAGATATGCTCACTGGTACACCGAACGGCGGAAGAGAAAGCGCTCCTCCTCGACCAGGGTCCATCGTCTGAAGGAGCCGAAGAACGATAGGCGACGAAGGAGAGGGAAGAGGCCGCTGCAAAGTACGATAAAGATCTCTTCTCCACCGTTGGCGTCCACTCCGAGCTTCATGTTCGTGAGACCGGCGAAGGGGTACGGGGAAGGCGAAATTGAGGCAATCAAGGCGGGGGTTTCGGCAATCGTCCCCTGCGAGTCGAAGTCCAAGCACTCGAAGTAGTCGAAGTCGGTGAGAGCGCGCTCCCTCACTAGCTCGAAGACACTCTTGCCGCCATCGCCGACAAGATCTTCTTCATCATCCTGCCGACGCGCCTCCCACAGGCGGTTAGTCCCGACCTCGGTGTGGGGGAAGAACTTGAGGTAGTGTAGGAGGAACTGCATTGTGCTCCCGTGCTCCTCGCCGGTACGAACGAGCGCCAAGTCTTCCAGCGTCGCGCGAAGAGGTTCGAGGGGACCGAGAAGCCGAGCGAGGAGCTCGGCGGGAGCTTCCCCGTTGACCAAAGTGAGGGCGCGCAGGTATTCGAAGAGGGCGGTATCGGTGAGAGGTAGTATGAAGTTGAGAGTTTTGAGATGGTGGTAGGTTTCGTGCAGGGAGCTGTAGCAGTGATAGCAAGGGGGAAGTCCTTCGACGAAGCCCTCGAAAGTGAGCTGTGGTGGCAAGGCGTCAGCGCTCGTAGTGGCCTGGGAGTAAAGAACGTACGCTCTTCATCACCGGGAGTTCTCTCGCCTTCCCTCCGCTGCCGTGAGGTCTCCTCCATCCCTCGAGCGTCGAAACCCAGTCGCCGAGCTGCCAGAGGTCGGTCATGCGAGGATGACGGTAGAGTCTAGGGTTGGCGATAGAGTACAGAAATCGGTTCTGTAGTGCGAATGCTGCCAGCGCTTCCAGCTGCTGGTCCTCGGCCAGGTTCTCTACAAGTGAGCACGAACCGTCAGCGAACGCGTCTCTGCTGCTCGTTCGAGAGACAGAACCCACCTGCAATCTCTCCGAGCACCTCTGTAGGTAGATCTACCAGCACTTCCATCCTTACGAAGCTGTCGGAGGCGAGGAGACGAAAGTGAGGCGAATGAAGCGGGAGGGAGAGAGGCGGAATCGTCCAATCGCTCCTTGTCTTCCTGCCTCGTTGTGCTCGCAGCTTTTGAACAGCTTAGGGTCGAATCAGGTGAGTGGTGAGCTCTGCTGCCGGCTAACATCCGAGCTCAACCTGCCCTCCTCTTCCCCTACAGCTCACTGCTCAGCACCGGTCACGTCCCTCTTTCCGCTCGCTGGCTCTCGTCGCTCGAAGACTCTTGACTCGGTGGGCTTGCAAACTCCGAGAATGGTGATGTAGATGTACTCAGCTAACCTTCATCCCTCTCTCACCCGCTACAGCTCTCTGAACCCTAGGCCTTCACCGCTCGCTCTGGCCCTCGCATCCCAAGCGACTGAGCTGGTGAGCTGTCTTGCGCCTCGCAACTCGTCCCACTTCAACTGATACAATCTCATCTTCCCGTGTGCAGCCTCGCCGTCGTGAGTCTTGCTTGACGCTCGCTCCTCGCTCGCTCTTTCAAGTCGCCCGAGGTGAGCTGCTACCTCTCCAAGGCCAATCTCGACGGCTCCTGACCATCTTCGAAACGTGACAGCTCTTCTTCTCCTCCGCCGAGCCCTCCTCGCCCCCGCCTCATCGCCACCATCCCATCCTCGACCGCCGAGATGCCCTCGCCTCACCTTGCACGATCAGCGTATCCTTCGCGTGCGGATGGTGGACTGCGCGTCACTTCGACACACGTCTAACAACCCCCTCTCTACTCGGCTTTCGAGTCGCTGGACGAGCTGGCGCTGCATATCTTCCTGATTTAAGCAGCCGAGGAAGAGCCGCTCGCCACCGTCGTCCCCTACCCCTCCCGCCGTTACCATCACATCGGCAACGTGATGGACAACACCCTCCAAAAGCTCCTCCGATACTCGTTCAAGACTCTCCGCTACCTCGAACTGGTCCTCACCGCTGAGGCGACGATCGACTTTGACCTCCCTCGGTTCAAGTTCCTCGAGGTCTTTCGACACCGAGTCGCATACCCTTCACTGAAGCAAGCCGAGATGCTACTGGAGATCTTGGACTCGACTCATAGCCTCAGCGCGCTGCACACCATCTGGCTCACGGTGCACAGCGCTGAGAGAGTCTACGGCGACGAGGACAAGAAGGTCTTCTTCGAACACCTCACATCATTTCGCTTCCTTTGCCGCCTTCCTGAATCGACTACCTCACCGCGCCTTTCTGGTCTCGACATCTAACTCGAGACGGTCATCTCCTGGATCCATCATCTCCCGCTCAACTGCACCCTTCGCCAACTCGGCCGCCCTCCGTCCTATTGGAGGCGTCTGATGGAGGCTGACGGCGCCGTCCTCATGGCTACCACATTTCTTGAAATGGCGGAAGCAGAGCGAATAGCGGGAAAGGCCACTGTCGAGGACAACAAGGCGGCCAAGGCGACGGTGCGAGGAGCAGGCCAAGGTTCCGACATGTTGTGCTTGGAGTTGCACGTGGCGTTTGCGCGCAGGGGGATGAAATATAATCATGAACCACGTTCTTCAGAGGGTGAGGCGATTAGTGCAGCAATGAAGGGAAGTGGAACTAGCTTCGGCGACGGCTGGAGAAGGGATTCGGCGAAGCTTGAGACGGTCCCTGATACTCTCGCTGGGCGCAAACGCTCGCTCTTATCCATCTACATTCAAGTAAATTGTTCACTTTTGGTCGCCACTCAAAGCCCTCACCGCCACTCGGCGACGGCCACTGAGGAAGGGGGCAGCTCGCAACGGCCGAGCTTCCAAGTCCCTTGCCTCGCTACAGACTTTTCGGCTCGAGGGTGGCTTGGGTCTCAGCGTAACGTTCCTGTACATCCTATCCGCTCCGTGTTTTTTCGCAAGTAGAGCCCTGAGAGCCTGCAGCGCCCAATCCCGCCGCCTCGAGCTTTTCGCAAGACATCCGCGATTCGCGTCTCCAATCTCTCTCTCTCTCCCTCCCCGCACTTCCTCTTCTTCTCGTCGTCGTCGTCGTCGTCGTTTGCTGTATCATGTTCGCTCGCTCTGCCCTCCGCACCTCCGTCCGTGGCTTCCAGTCTTCGGCTCGCTCTGCTTCCTCCTCCGCCTCCGCCTCTTCCTCCTCTGTCAAGAAAACGCCCTTCCAGATTTGGTACGAGGTACGTGTCTGTAGGGCTATACAACATGCAGGATGATCGCTGACACCCCCCACGACCTCCCAGCCCGCTGCCATCCCCATCTGTGAGTCCCAGCGAGCCCAACGGCGCCCGATACACGTCCTGATTCGTTTCTGTCCTGCTAGACGTCACCGTTGGAGTTGCTTGCGCTGGCGCTGGATGGTGTGAGTTGTTCATTCGAGTTGTAGCTTGCTAGAGCAAAGTAGCTGACCTCTACGCCGCTCAGACCTCACCCACCTCATGAGGTGCGTTTCGCTGTCTTCTTCGGCTCAACACTGCCGGTACAACACCTCCCGCAGGGCTACAGCTCACCGAAGTCCATTTTGCACCTTTATAGGCACCCCGACGTCATCTGGGATAGGCACAACAACCCCGAGGTGAGCTTCAGTCCGCCTTCACCGAGCAGTCCCGGGTCGCGCCAGCTGGAGCGTTCTTCGCCCTCCTGAGCCTCTTAGGACTGCGAGACTTGCAGCACAGTACAGCACAGCTGACAACCTGCTTTGCTGCACTCTTTGCACCCCTTACAGCCCTGGAACAACGTCGAGCAGGGAACCAACACCAAGCTTCACAGCGTCAACCAGGTGTACGGTTTGTTGGCTCTCGCGGCCCACTGATCTACAGCTGACACTTTCCTCATTTTTGTACAGCTTCGAGAAGACTTACAAGCGCGACCGCCTTTAAATGGATCTCTAAACGGATCGGACCCCTTCCCACCTTAGACGCCTCGGTTCTACGTTACAGGGTGATGGAGACGGATAGTCAGTGGGCATATGATGGTAGCAGAGGAGATATTACACGTGTAGAGATTAGACGCAAGACGTTTCAGCAGGTTTTACAAGCGGCAGCGAGGGAGAGAGAACGACCGCCGAACCAGCTCCGAAAGGCTTCTGCGCCAGGTGTGGGCTGTTTCGAAGCGTCCTCAGTAGTTGAGCAGGCTACAGGAGCTGAGACACTGGTGGTGGGCTCAAAGATGGCGCTGGACGACGGGCGTGGGCCTCGGTAGGGAGCGCTCTGCTCGGCGAAGGCTCACAGCGCCGAGATCTGGTTCTGCTGCAGCAAGTACCGCGGCAGGCAGCGAGTCGTAGACGAAGTAGGATCCGAGAGCGTGTCCAATTCTCCTCGCCTCAGTGTAGCTCATCATCGACCCGCCCCTTTCTCGCCTGAGCCAGCCCGAGACGAGCGCGTCGCTTCTCTTCTCTTTCCCTCAAGCTTCACTCACTTCAACACTCTGTGAGCGCCGCGAAATTAACTCCTAGTGCTACAGCAACTGACCTGTACCCTCCTACAACTCGTTCTGCTCAATTTCCCACTTCTTCTCGTCCCTGCGCTCCTCCCGCTCGACGCATCTCTCCTCGCCTCGCTTCCTCGTCTCGCCCTGTCTCTGCACCACAGTCAGCAATGGACTCGCTCGTCAACCGCCCCAACACCATCCACGCCCAGCAGACCAAGTTCCAGGTGAGCTACAGCCAAGCGCTGAGCCTCTTCTTGCGCCTTGCTCGCTCCTCGCTAACTCGCTGACCCACTCTTCCAACTACAGGCCGACCCCCGCGCAGTCTACCAGAAGGTTCCCCGTGCCCGGCTCTACATGGGTGAGCTTCCTACTTGCTCCCCTGGTGTCCTGCTGTTCCCAGCAAGCGCAGAGAGGTGGTTGGCTCGTTTCGCTTGCTGATTCTCCGCCGCTCGCGCTGCTCTTGAACAGGTCTCTTCATGAGTGTCTTCGCGGTCGGAACCATCGGAACTGTTCACGGTCTCACTCTCATGGCGAGGGTGCGTTTCCTCTCGCCTCGCTCTCAAGCTGTTTGCCTTCTCGCTGACCAGATCGCTTCTGCACCCTTCCCTCCTCTTCGCGCTCACCTCCGCCCATCATCTACACCTAATCATCTTTCACGTCGACCACTTTCTCGCCTTCAACACCCACCAGGGCAAGAAGAGCGGCCTCTAAAGCGCCTTTCTCTAGCGAGGGTCGGAAGGACACGGCCGGGCTGCGTTTACGCTCGATTCGCAGGGGAGAAGGAGCAGACGGGGAGTAGAGCTCGGTGGAAATGCCACAGGCGTTGATTTCGGATTTGCCTGGTCTGGAGAAGCGCGAGGCGAGAGGATCGGCTCGGCGCAGGGAGGGTGCGCTCAGCGGGGAGGGCAACTTTCGCGACAGACCTTGGAGGCTTCGGAGAGGGTCATGGGGTCGCTCATGTCGAGAAATGCTGACTGCTGGATCTGGGACGTGAGGCGCCGAGGAGCTGGGCAACCGCCATTGGCTGACAATCGCCGAAACTGCTCGCCGAGCTTCGTTCTGTAGTGCTGAGGGCTAAGGAATTTCGGGTATCGTATAGCATGCGAGCAACATCTCTCTCAGCGCTCCTCTCAACCATCGCTCTCCTCGTCGCCGCCCTCGCCGTCGCTCTCTTCGCCGTCACGCAGAGCCTCCGATTCATCCTCGCTTGCGAGGTCGGGTTCCGTCAACTCTCCTCCATCCCAGTTCAGCGCCGGCCCGGTGCTCTTGATCTCCTGATGATGCGGGGAGCCCCCCTCGCCCTCGCCGAAGAACAAGACTTCGAAGGGCTGGATCTCGTAGCGGATGCCGAGCGATTGGAGACGGCGAAGAGTGGCCGTGAGCTTCGACGAGTGGAACATGTCCGAGTACAGGTCTGCTTTGATGAGATCCAGAGGGCGAGGGCGGTGGTTTGAGTCGAGGAAGTCGAGCAGCTGCTCCGCTTCGATGAGGCAATTGGGGACGGCGAGACTTTGAAGAGTAGCGGGGAGCTCGCGAAGAGCGTCCATGTCCAGTAGATACTCCTCCGCCAGCTCAAAGTACCCGTCGACGTCGTAGGAGTTCTTCCAGTTGAGATTGAGGATGACCGAGGACAGCTTTGGCAGAGCTTTGCAACTGGCCAGTATATCTCTTGCCCTTCCCGACGCTGCTTCGACATCGAGATGCTCAACCTCTTCTGAGCATCCGGCCCCGAGCTCCAGCGTCTGTAAGCTGGTAAGCTGTCCGAGAAGCTGGTAGTCGACGTTGGCGCTGATTTCGAGCCTGAGGCGGCGCAGGATCGTCCGAGCATGCGAGGCAAAGATCGTAAGGAAGTCTTCTCCTTGGCAGTCGACTCCAACGCCCAGCGAGGCAAGAGGGTGGCGTTGTGAGGCTGTTTTGAGTCGACCGAGTTGGGCTCGAACCGCGGACGGCGACGTGTCGACCGCAGCGCTCAGTCCATTGAAGTGGAAACCACGAAGGTTTGCGCAGGTCTCGAGGTAGGTGGAAAGAGCAAAGAGGTCCTGGACATGCCCGAGCGTCTGCAGAATGACGACTTCTCCGAGATGGGCGAGGGGAGAAACGCCGAGCGCATCCAAGGCAAACGATAGACCACCTTGCCCATCAACAGCGACCTTGTTGATCTCCGAGGCGTGGCGAAAAATGATTTGGAGGTTATCAGAGTGGTCGCCGTAGATGAACGGTAGGTAGATGTGGATCTCCTTCACCGCATGCGCGAGATTCCGGCGAGCAGCGACCGTGCGAGCAAGCTGGCCTTCTCTCCCTCTGCAGTCTCGGTAGACAACGCTTCGGAAGAGTTGGTGCTGAGCCGCGCGTAACCACGAGCGAGAGACGAGGCAAAAGTGGTACAAGTCGACGCGGTCCTCCACCTGCTCGGCGATGGCGACAAGGAGCTCGGGTGGGAGAGAGGAGATGGGCATGGCGGTGAGGATGAGAGTTCGAGAATTGAAAGCCTCGGAGCTGGTGGATTGAGGCGGAGAGGGGGATGAGAGTGCGAGTTGGGCTGTCGGCGCTGAGCGACGAGACGAGCGAGCGACTGTATGGCGTTGCGGCGAGCAGAGTCGAAGGTCAGCTGAGACCGTTATGAGGAGTCACAACCGTCTACCTCTGTTACTCACCAGCTATTCCTTCGAGCAGCGCACGGACCTTGTTGATGAGCAGCGAGCTTGGAACCTTTCTCAGCGATGAGCGGTCGAACGAGCTCTGTAGTGGAGTAGCAGGGTCAGCAGATGAAGCAGGGGGGTGTTGATCAAACATAATTCACCCGGAGCTAATCGCGAGGTCGCCTCGAACCTTACCAGCAGCCAGCGACGAGCGAGTGACGAGAGAGGGACGAGAAGCTGTAGCGAGTCGAGCTGAGCGAGAGCTGACAACGATAAAGCTTTGCGGTACTCTGTAGCTTCCAGCGAGCTGTAACCCTCCGAAGCGAGTCGAAAGCGAAAAGATGAAGCAAGCAAAGATGAGGTAGGAGCGAGAGAGACGAACTCGCTGCCCCTCTCCACCATTCACTCATCTTGATTCTCGTCAGCTCAGTAGAATTGTACACCGGCAGTCGGAGGAGCAGAGAAAAAAGCAATGCGGCTCGCCTGCATTAACCGTCTCGCCCTTTGCACTCGAGTGAAATGATATGGTATGCTTCTCGTTTTGCGAGCAAGCCACGCAGCCACGCCTGCAGCTCACCCGAGCCCGCTCTACTCGACCAACAGCACTCTCCGCCAGCGTCTGACCCCTCTAGCCTCGCTTGTTCTCCTTCTTCGAGTTGCCGCCGTCCGAATCGGTCTGTCCTCCCTTACCCTTCTTCGGCCCTCCCGGTCCAGGGTTCTTGACCCGCTCATTCTTGTTGCCGTTGATCTTTCCCTGACCCTTCTTTTGGTAGTGAGGACGCCAGTTGGGAGCCTCGATGACGGGCGACTCGGGGTAGGCGCCCTCGGCGATAAACTCGGCGCGTTGGGCCGGCTTGAGAACCCAAGGGCACTGGATATGCGAGGTGGGAACGCGGTGGAGGGCGGGGAGCCAGGTTTTGATGTAGGTGCCCTGTGGGTCGTACTGGAGGGGCAAGAAGCGGTCAGCGAAAAGCTCGGAGGCGAAAGGGAGTGAGAGAACGAACGTCGTTGGCCTGCTTGATGGGGTTGAACTGCCTAGAGGCGCGAGGATCGTTTCCGACGCCGCCGACGTACTGTATGGGGAACGAGGTCAGCCTTTCATGTAGCAGAGAAGCTGAGGAGAGCGAGGCTTTCCTGCCAGTTTCCGTAATTGGCCGTCGGCTGTAGTAGAGTGGCGAATGGTCAGCGAAGATCAAGGGAAAGGACAAGCTCGAAGGCGTACATCATAGTCGATGAGATGGGACTCGAAGAACTCGGCGCCGAGACGCCAGTCGATCTGAAGATCCTTGGTGAGGAAGGAGGCGACGTTCTGCCGGCCACGGTTCGACATGAAGCCAGACTCGCGAAGTTCGGCCTGTAATGCAGAAGAGTGGATGAGATACGTGTCCTCGCCGTTCCTCCGCACGAAGCGCGAGGAGAGAGGAAGGAGCGACAACTCACCATGTTGGCATCGATGAAGGGCACGCCAGTCCTTCCCTGCATCCACCTCACCGCCGGCTGGTCGTTCGACCCATCTTGATCCCATTCCTTCCACCACCCAGGCTGCGTCTTCATGTTGGCCTGCTTGGGATCGGTGACCTCCTCGAATCCGCCGAGCGTGAAGAGCTTGGTGCCGAACTTGCGAGTGATGAAGAGGAAGTAGTCGCGCCAAAGCAGCTCGAACTTGACCTGTGGAGGAAACGGGGTGTCAGTGTGATGTCAAAGGACGACGAACAGGAGCCACGCACCCAATAAGTGTTCTGCGACTCGCCGAACTTCTCCTCGTGCTCGCACAGAGACTTCATGACGGTGCGGGGGGAGATCATGCCCAAGCAAAGGAAGGGAGAGAGCTTGGTGCTGTACTCGTGGCCGAGAAGACCGTTCCGCGTCGCCTGCGAAAAGTAATTCGGGATTAGTCTCGGCGCAGAAGTGCTGGGCCTCGGAGCGGCTCACCTTGTACCTCGATACGGGCGGCGGGTTTCCTTGATGAAAGTACCAATCGATACGCTCGAGCGCGACAGTCTCTCCTCCAGCGTAGGGGAAAGCCGACTTGCTGTCTCGGGGCCAGGCGCTGCCCGAGTACTTGGTCTCGAACGTGTCCTCCAGCGGCGTCAGAAGCGGAATGAGGACATCCTCAACGCTCTTCGAGTCTAGGTCTTTGCCGTAGCCGGGGTAAGCCTTGTCGTCCCCGAGGGAAGGGAAGGGCTTGAACTGGGAAGGCATCTCGAGGGGCGGTCGACCGAGAGGACCGAGTCCTTCGACGCGCTTGCGGAAGGGAGTGAAGACGTCGGGAGTCTGAGAGATGGGGAAGGGGAGGTCACGAGCGTCGACGAGGGGCGCTGCATCGATGAGGGAGAGGGTGATGCCTCGCGCCGAGAGAAGGGTCTCGAGGTGACGCTCGATGGCGACCTCTTCGGAGCAGAACTGCGTGTAAGGACGTTCAGCCTCACATCAATCGTTTTGAGCTTCTGAGGCCACTCACATCCTTCTGCAAGTACACGCTCTTGACCTTGTCGCCGTTCTCCTTGAGGGCATCGACGACCTGCTCGACAATCTTCTCCATCTTGCCAAACCGGACCAGGAGATTCGAGTTCTTACTCCTGAGCGTGTTACGGAGGTCGTAGACGGCCTCGGCGAGAAACCTGCGTCGATGCGAAGCGGCCGACGCGAGCGAGAGGACGTCAGCTCGGCTCTGCCACACGCTGTAGCTCGTGACTGGACTTGTGAGAGCTCCGAGAAATCACTACCACCCCACTCACCTTGCTCGAAACACGCCCGTCCTCCAGAAGCCAAACAGTCGAGTCCTCGCCTCCGGTCCATCTCGCTCGTAGCCAGGCAGCCCGCTGAGCTCGAGGTAACGCTCGTCAAAGACGTAGAGAGGGAGCAAATGGGTGACTGCCTTGTCGTGGTGAATAGCATGCAGCAATGGCTGATCGTGTACTCTGCAGGTCAGCCAGAAGCGAAGCGCGAGACGAGATGAGCTCTAGAAATGCACGGGCGGAGGCAGGGAGAGCGACCCACCGCAGGTCTTGCCTGAGTAAGGCGATGGAGATGGTGCGGGACATGCCCCTTAGTCCTGCTGGCGCGAGGATTGCTGACGAGTGGCGGTGAAGAAGTTTGAGGTCGTGTGAAGGGAACGATCAAGGAAAGCGTGACGTCGAGAACCGAGAAGCTGGAAGGGTAGAGGGAAGTAGGTAGGTCGCTGCTGAGGTGCTGCTCGTCGATGAGCTTCATATGTATGCTAGATCTGACAGCGAGGTTGGCGAACTTGGGCGAGGTGTGCCGCGAGGAGACAAGCGCCGACACCTCGAGATCGGCGAGTTGGGCTTTCGAAGAGAGGGGACACAAGTTGGCTGCGCTACAAGTCTACTTGCAAGGAGCTCACTTCTCAGAGTTCCAGCCGTTGCGGTCAGCCCAGCTTCTCAGCTTTCTGCTCCGCTGGCAACCGGCCCCGAAATCATCGCCGAACTTCTGCTGGAAAGGGGAAGGCCCTGGAGGTAGAGCAGCATTGCGAGAACCTGAGCGGTAGAGGGAAGAGCGAGACGATCTAGATAAAATGGCAGCCACAAAGATCTACTGCCTCCCGCATCCCTGACGACCCCAAAGCAAGGTCTTCTCCGCCGAGCGCCGAGCCTCAAGCCTCGAGCTGAATCGTCTTGAGCATGCGAACATGGGGGTAGCCGTCCTCCATGATCCTTTCTCCATTGACAGTCTCGTAACCACACTGCACAACGGTGGGAGCTTCAGCATCCTCAGCTTCAGCTCGGTGCCGACCCGCTCTCCCTCGACTCACCCTCTTATAAAACGGCTCGGCCTGCCACTGCGCCATCGCCTCCACCACCACCTCCTTCAACCCCTTCTCCCTTGCATACTCCCCACCCTTCCCCCTCGCAGCCCTGACATGTTCTTCCATCCCATCAACGAGCAGCTTCCCTGCCCCCGTCCCTCGGTGCTCCTTCAACAAGGCTACGCGGCCCATCTTGCCGGTTGGGGGGTGGTAGCGGATCGTTCCAGCGTCGGCGCCGGAGGGGGAGATGAGAATGAAGTGGTCGGAGGCCGGGTCTTTGCTGTTGGGCAGGAAGGGAGGGGTCAGCGCGAGCTGAAGCGCTGGGAAATGAAGCCAGCGTACTCGTCTAGCTCGTCCTCCAGTGAGAACTTTTGTTCGTGTACGAATACCTCTGCCGGAAGCGACAGGTGAGCGAGATCTCTCTAGAAGGCAGCAGAAGGGTTTGAGAGAGAGCCGCACTTATCCGAATGTCGATTGCTCGCTGCAGTTCATGATCCTGGAGTAGGACGAAGCTGTATTCGCTTGATGATGGTGTGATGGCCATGCTGCTGCTGCGTCGAGATGGGAGAACGAGATGGAAAGAAGTGAGGATGACTCGTCGGATCGCCCACGCGGTGGGAAGGATCGAAGAAGTTCGATGCCGGGATAGTGGTATAGCACGGCTTGCGTTTCTGAGTATTGTGTACAACGAATCCGACTTGCTCGACAGTGCTGGCTCGCCTTTTTAGAGCCGAGAAACGAGCCGAGGATCCTTCTTGACGCCTCTCACCTGTTACGCTACAGCCCAAAGCAATCTCTTTACAGCCCTCACTATCTACTCAATCTAAGTCAATGATCTTGACAACCTTCAAATGCGGCACACCGTCCTGCACGAACACAATCAAAGGAAAGGTCAGCTCGGCGTTCCTTTCGGCGCTCTCCTCTTCACTCTTTCTCTTCTCTCTCCCACCACCAACACCCAGAATAGAGCCCTCGACTCACCTCATCAAATTCCCTACCCTCTTGGACATACCCGCACTTCTCATAAAACCCCAATAACCCCCTCTGCACATGGGCCTTGACCCTCACCTTCTTCTCTCCTCTCTCTCTCGCCTTTTCCCCAATCTCTCCACTCCTGATCTGCTCCTCTAGCGCTTCGATCATCTCACTCCCTGCACCTGTCCCGCGATAGGGTCGGGCCACGGCCAATCGACCCATCTTGAGCTCGGGGAGGTGAAGGCGGACCGTGGCTATGTCGGAGAGGTGGGAGGAGGGGGAGAGGGAGCGGAGTAGGAGGTGGACAGATTGAAGGTCTTTGGGGCTATGGAAAGAAGGGGCGAAGAGGTGGTTAGCGCGCGAGGGAGAAAGAGGGGACGAGGTCAACTCGAGAAGGGAAGGAGACGGACTTGTGTAGCTTTAAGGAAGCGGAGTAGCCTTGCTCTTCTACAAATACCTGACGGCGTAGTTCCATACAGCGGGCGATCTCGGAGGGCGTGGTACAGACGATGGTGGTGAGAGGCGAGGGAAGAGGACGGCGTTCGGTCGAGAAGGAGTTCGGCGCTGCTGCTGTTGTTGATTGAAAGGGTGGGGAGGACATGGTGCTGTAATTGGTGAGGTGGTGTGAGAAGTATCGAGAGGTTTGCAAGGCGAAAGGGCGAAGGAGCATTCGAAGGCTCAAGAGACGAGCCAGCGCGTGAAGGGCAAGAAGGAAAGAGTCAAAATGGGTTCGACCGTGCGGTCATGGTGAGAGGATAGGGGTGCGGTCGTGATCGCATGTTGAAAGCGAAGAGGTTGACTTCGGGTACTGTCTAAGGGTCAGAGCTGACTCGTTGCAGCAGAGTGGGCTACCCCTCTCGGCTCGCCTCCTTGTCGACCGAGCTGGGGGAACCGCTGCGAGAGCGTCTATGCCACCTGCATCCTCGTCTAGGCGTCCACCTTGATAAGTTTAGTCATCCTAACATGCGGCTGTCCCTCCTATTAATCAGCCCCACGAGAAGAAGGGGTCAGCTCTCCCTCCGAACCGCTCGCCGACCCGCTCCTTCGGGCTGGCAAGCTCAAGACCAAATCACTCACCTCCATGAAGTCCTCCCCCTCCACAACATACCCACACTTGGCATAAAACCCTTCCGCATGCTTCTGTACATTGGCCTGAACCCTTACGGCCCCCTCCTCCCCCCCCTCCTCCTCCTTCCGTACCCACTCTCCCATCCTCCCCTTCCCACTCTTGACATGTTCCTCCAATACCTCCATCATAATCTTACCAGCTCCCGTCCCGCGAGTAGTGGAGGAAACGGCGAGACGACCTAGTTTGACGAGTGGGGGGTAGAGCCTGACTGTGCCGATGTCGACGCCCGAGGGGGAGATGAGGAGCAGGTGGTCGCAGTGGGGGTCTTTCCTGTCGAGTTGGAGGGGCGGATCAGCGGCTGCTTGGAAGGTGGTGAGGCAGCAGCGGAAGGCGAGAGACCGGCGCGTCGTCCCTCGAGTCTGTAGCTTGACCGGCTGGTCTTGTGCTGTACTTCAGCAGGATAGAGAAGGGAAAGCTACGTACTCATCAACCTCTACATCCGCGCTGTACCCTTGCTCCGTCACGAATACGGCGAAGCGAATGGCCATGCAACGCTGGATGTCCTCTGGGGATGTGCAGAGGATGGAAGTGAAGCCTTGTGCTGTACCAGCTTGGTACTCGGAATTGGAGGTCATGATGACGAGCTGCTGCTGCTCAGTTGAGACGAGACGAGATGAGACGAGATGAAGGCAGGAAGGAGAGTACGATTGCCGAGCTAAACGCTCGAGATGGCCAGCAGCAATCACTCAAGTCGAGCACGACGTAAATCACATACTATAGCTACAGATTCTAAACTCACTACATCAAAACTGGAAGGCTACAAAACACAGGCGCCCCTCGAGCCCAGCTCGGTTCCGCCCTCGCGCTCCTCGGCGCTCAACTCTACGCCAGCTTGCCCTTGCCCTTGGCACCCAACGCCCCACTCGGCGCAGTAGTACCAGTAGGAGTACTCGGCGTCGGAAATTCCATCATCCCCGCCTCCGCAATCGGTGTGCACTGACTATCCTCACTCGCACTTCGAGCGGGGAGGGGTCGGTCCCTCTCGCCTGCTCCACTGGCTCCGCTGGAGGGGGAGGAGAGATGGCGCGAGGAGGAGGTGGTGGATGAAGGGGTGGCGGTGGCGTTGGAGCGGGAACGAGGGCGGTGGGTGTGGGAGTGGTGCCGCGAGGGGGAGCCGAGGATTAGTTCTCGGGCGCCGACGAGACGAGCTTCTTCGGCTGACATCATCTGTTCGCAGAGGGGGAGGTGGGTCAGTAAGAAGCAAGAAAGGAGAGAAAGAGGATGTAGGGACTGACCACCGGCGCGTAAACCAGATACTTCTGCTCCCCTCCTCCTGCTCCTCCTTGCTCCCCCTCGACCGATCCTCCTCCTCCAGCGCCACCTCGAGGAACAGGAGGGAAGCTTTCCCTCATGGGACTACTAGCCGTCAAACTCAACATAGGGACCTCCTCTCCCTTGCCCGCTCCAGCCCCACTGCTCTCCAACCTCGCCGCCGCTTCTCTCGCCCGAGAAAGAGGGTCCGGAAGAAGGAGGATGCGCTGACCATTCGGCGTATGAGGAGGGGGGTTGGAGGAAGAGTGATGTCGTTTTGAAGGGGAGGGCTCAGGCTCCGAATCCCTATAACGATGGGAACGGGAGGTATCAATACTCAGCGCCGAGGGTTTCCCAACCCCTCGACGATGGCGCTTGGCCATGGCTTCGTAAAACTCTAGGGTCTTCAAACTGCCCCAGGCGCGGACGAGGGCGATGGTAGCTACGAATCCTAGGGCCGTGAGGACGAGGGAGGCGAACCGTTCTTCGCAGGATTCCAGCGAGTAGCCGAATAGGTCGAGCGAGAGGTCGGTGGAGGTGAGGGATTGGCAGAGGGAGGAGGAGAGGGAGGAGTGAGAGGTGGAGGAGGTGGAAAGGGTGAGGAGGATGATGAGGACCAAGAGACAGAGTTCGAGGAGGAGGGAGATGAAGGAATGGAGGGTGAAGAGTCGGAGGAAGGGGAGGTGCTCCTGTGTAGCAGAGCAGAGGGCGGTCAGTACTCTGCCATTGTGAGCTGTAGCTTGATTGTCCCTCCCTCTGACTAGTCTCTCCGCTCCCCGCCCCCGCCCCCATAACGAATCGCGATCCAATCTCTAATCTGTGACCCCCAGCACCCCCCAGCAGCAAGTGGCAGTCAGAGAGAAACTCACCCTCAACACCCCCCAAGCGCCCAAGCCCGCCACAGCCGCTGAACTCCAACTACTCAATCTCGCGACCCCGACGCCCATCCTCATCGCCTCCAATCTTCTCCAATCGCCTTCCTGGCCTGCACCTAATCCACCGTCCTCGTTGGCTATCGTGTCGGCTAGTGAATGAGAGAGGAGCGAGAGGCGATTGGCGAGGTACAAGTGGAAACAGACTGAGATGATGGCGATGAGCAGCACCAGCGGGCGTTTGGGCTGCGAGGTTGAAGAGGAGGAAGAGCGTAAGAGGGAGGGTATTGAGAGGGAAGATAAGGGAGCCATGACGGCCGTTGGAAGCTGTAGGAAATCAGATCGTGCTGCTGCAGAAGTCGAGATGAAGGCGGAACACAACCAGCGAGCGGCGTTGAAGCTCGGGCTTTTGAACCAGGGCGGGGACCGCTTGCTCGACTGCATTCACTTATATCGACGTCTCTATAGCACTACAACTTTCGGGCACCCTGTAGCTATCTATCTCTGCTCCCCCGAAGCTCTCTCGTGCACTACAGCGCTCGCCCGAATTGCACGGCCTGGCGGGAGCGGCGATTGTCGCGCAGGGGAGCTTTGAATGACTCGTGAAGAAGCCGTAGGGGAGCAGATATCCAGCAATACGCCCTCAATGAATCAATCGCTGCTCTACAGCCTTGCGTAACGAGTTTCGGCGGTGAAGTCGTGTTCGGCGTGAGCTGCGAAGCTAAAGGAGAGGCCAACTGCTTGCAGAGTGAGCTGTTGAGCTACAAGGCAGCAGAATGCGAGCAGGACTACTAGCCTGAGCTACCAGTCTGCAGCTGTAACCGAGCAAAGCCCCTTTCTACGCTCTCCCCCTTTCAACTCTCCCCAGCAGCTCTACCTCTCCCTTCAACGACTCGCTTTCAGGATGGATCCCTCACTCGACGTCGCCTCGCCCGCCAGCCCTACTCAGGAGCAACTCCCCCCCGCCACTGAGCTCGCTCCAGTCGATTCTGCACCCGAGCAGCTCGACCAAGAGGAGGAGCAAGCGATTGTTACAGAAGAGACGGCTCAGGATGCTACCGAAGCTGCAGGAGAAGTGGCTCAGGTGCAGGATAGTACTGAGGAGCCCAAGGAAGAAGCTGCCAAGGAGGAAATGGAGACGGCTCAGCCAGGTGAGTGAGGGAACGAGCGCCGCGTCGTGGAGGGATTACCAAAGTGTGAGGAGGGAGGGAGCTGTAAGACTACAGCAGTGGGTTGAGACAGAGGTATCAATCAGACGAGGTTCTGCACCGGATCAGACCGGCGCTCACTTGACGGGTGAGGGCAGCAGCGCGAGGATGAGGAGGGATCGCGTCGACCAACAAAGGCTCAGAGCTGCAGCTGTAAAGGGAGTAGAGGGCTCTTACGGAGCGGCAGCCTCCGCTCCAACTTGCTCAGATCTACACATTCATATAGCCCTCAGCTTGTGCCGACCGCTGACTCTCCTTCTCATCCCTCAGCTCCCACAGAGTCCGAGCCCTCCGAGCCTACCCCTCCTGCACCTACCACCAAGAAAGCACCCGCTTCAGCTACAGGAACCAAGTCTGGTCTCGTCAAGAAGCCCATCGCCTCGTCCAGCACCGCTACAGGTCGTGCTCCTCTGCGCAAGCCTACTACCGCTGCCCCTTCCTCGACGACGGGAACGACCACGACTCGCGCGCCTTTGAGGTCCTCGCTCGCTTCCTCCACTCGTACTTCCACCACTGGAACGACCGGAGCGGCATCGACCACCACTCGACCGACCCACGCCGTCCGGTCCTCCATCTCGGGGTCGATCCCTCCCAAGTCTTCGACCGGCACCTCCTCCCTCGCATCCTCCACCTCTCGTCTCTCCAAACCCACCGCCTCCTCCTCCGCTTCGAGCACCACCACCGCCCCTCGAGTCCGCGCCACCCCGTCGACCACCGCTTCAAGCTCGTCAAGGACCCCCACCGCTCGCCCTTCCTCCGCCGCTTCTTCGCACGGTGGATCTTCGACGACTACTCGTCCCGGACGGCTCAGCACCTCGAGCGCTACCAACGGGATCGTCAGTACCGCCAAGCCTGCCGGAGCGGTCAATGGAGTGAGAAAGCCCGTGGGCTCGGGAGTGGGAGCTACCTCGACTACGGCGGGCGCGGCGAGGGCAAGGGGTAGCCTTGCTAGTTCTACGGGACCGGGTACTGCGAGCGCTGGATTGGGAGCAAGTGGGATTACCAAGGCGAGTCCGTTGGCTGCGGCTAGGAAGGCGGCCGAGGAGGAGCAGGCGAAGAAGGTTGGTCTTCTCTCTCTCTCTCTTGCTCTCTCGCTCGTTGGAAGCTCGCTCACTGGCTTGATGATGATGACAAACAGCTCGCCGAGGCCCAAGCATCCCTCGAGACGACCACCGCATCCCTCACCGAAGCTCAGGCCGCTCTCACTTCGGCCGAATCGTCCCTCGCCGAGAAAGAGACCGCCCTCGCTACACTCCAGTCATCCCTCGCTACCGCCGAGTCCACCTTGGCCGAGAAGGAGGAAGCCCTCAGCGCCGCGCAGTCATCGCTCGAACAGGCCCAATCGACGACCCAGGAGAAGGAGGCCGCTCTCGCCCAAGCTCAGGAAGCTCTCCAAGCCAAAGAAGCCGAACTCGCCACTCTCGCCTCGGCATCCGACTCCCACGCTGCCGACCTCGACTCGCACAAGTCCTCCCTCGCCGACGCTCAGGCTCAGATCACCTCGCTTCAGACCGACCTCTCGGCCGCCCGGACGGCTCTTGAGGAAGCCAAGACCTCGGCAGGCGATGTTGAGCAGCTTACGGCCGCCAAGACCGCCGTCGAGGAGGAGCTCAAGGCCCTTCAATCGTCCTTGGAGGAGGAGAAGACGAGGACCAGCTCCGCCGAGAATGCCCTCCAGTCGGCAAAGGAGGAGCTCGCTACCGCGCAGGAGTCGCTCAAATCGGCCGAATCGCGCGTGGAACAACTCGGCGCAGAGTTGTTGGAGCAGAAGAGTGCCATCACGGCTCTTCAAGCCGAGAGGGATGAGTGGGTCGCCGCCGCTTCGACTTCGGGCGCCGATACGGATGGATTGAAGGAGAAGATCACCGCCCTCGAATCCCAAATCTCTTCCCTCACCTCGGAACACGACACCCTCGTCAACAGCCACGCCGAGAAACTCTCGGCCCTCCAATCCGAGCGGGATGACCTCCTCACCGCCGCCTCCTCCTCCAGCACCAACACCGATGCCCTCCAATCGCAAATCACTGCCCTCGAATCCCAACTCTCCGCGCTCACCACCTCGCACGCCGACGAGCTCTCGACCCTCCATTCCGCTCGACAGGCCGACGTGGAAGCTGCTACCAGCTCGGCTGCGAAGCTTCGCGCTGCGCTCGAGGAGTTGAGCGCGGAGCATGATACCAAGATGGGGGAGTTGAAGGGTGAGCATGCGAGGGAGTTGGGGGCTGTGCAGATGAGGGGGATGGAGGGGGTGGAGGAGAGTAGGAAGGCGGTGGAGGAGGGGAGGGGAGAGGTTGAGCGGCTTGGGAAGGAGGTGGAGGAGGGGAAGAGGAGGGAGGAGGAGCTCAAGAGGGAGCAGGAGGACGAGGTGAAGAGGTTGAAGGAGGAGCAGGAGGGTGCGTTCGCTCGGTTGAGGGAGGAGCATCAGGCTGAGTTGGAGAGGGTTAGGAAGGAGGCCGAGGAGACGGCCAGCGCGGCTGCTGGGGGCGAGGCCGAGAAGGTTCGGGAGGTCGAAGCTGCCAAGGAGAAGCTGGAGGGGGAGATTGAGGCTCTGAGGAACGAGTTGGAGGAGGCTAAGCTTAAGGCCGAGGAGGAGATCAAGCAGAGGGAGGAACAAGTTTCGGTTCGTCTTGTTCTTGTCCTCTCTATCCTCTCTTTCTCGCGCTGACTTGACTCCCTCGTTGACAACAGGCCCTCGAGATCTCGCACACCACCTCCCTTTCTACCCTCCAATCCACCCACGCTGCCGCCATCTCGGAAGCTTCCCTCCTCGCCCGCGAGCAAGCCTCAGCCGCGCACCACGAAGACCTCAAGTCCCTTCGTTCCGAGAGCGAGGCTACCGTCGAGCAGCTTAGGGAGGCGCACAAGGCCGAGGTTGAGGCGTTTGAGGCGAAGAGAGAGAGCGATGTGCAGGGAGTGAGGAACGAGTTGGAGGGCGAGGTCAAGGCGTTGAAGGTCGAGCTGGAGGCTACCGGAGCGGTGAGTTCTCTGACCCCCTCGAGATGGGAAGCGGGTAGGGACGATCGCTGACTCGCCGCCGATTCGGATTTCGCTCGCAGGATCTCGCCAAAGCCAAGTCGTCCATCACCTCCCTTGAATCCTCCCTCACCAGCACCACCTCGGAGCTCGAAACAGCCCAAGACGCCCTGCAGCAAGCCAAATCCCTTCCCCCTCCTCCCGCCGCCGTCGACAACTCCTCCGAGCTCTCCTCCCTCCGCGAGCAACTCGCTACGGCCCACTCCGACATGCAGGACCTCCAAGCCGCTCTCAAGCAAACGCAGGAGGATGCTATGGGCAATATCGACGCCATCCAGAAGATTGGCGAGCAGGAGTTGGCGAGTAAGGAGGAGGACCACGTTAACTCGTTGGCTAAAATGAGGGCTGAGTACGAGGCCAAGCTGGCGGAGAAGGGTGGCGAGACGGGTGGCGAGGATGTGAGGAGGTTGCACGAGGCGCATCAGGCCAAGTTGAGCCAGGTTGAGGCGGAAGGCAGGGCCAGGATCGCTGAGCTAGAGGCGGTGAGTCGGCTTTCGTTCGATCGCCCTTCCGAAAGGAGAACTGACGGGTGCTACTCCACAGGCTCTCGACAAGTTGAACCACGAGCTCGACCTCTACCGCCAGAACGAGTAGACGCTCGCTTCCCCTTTCGCTTTCCGTTCGTCTCGGTCCCAGCCCTCCTCCTCCTCCTCTCGCTAAATCGCTTTCTCCAGCAGCCGCATCCCCTCGTCTCTCGCACCTACATCGCAAACCGCAATCGCTCGCCGTTTTCGTCTCCCTCTCTTCGCCCTTCACCTCGACCGAACCCACCTTCCTCCCCTTTTTCGCGCGCGCAAGATGCAGCGCGGTCCTAATACCCCACCTACTCCAAACCCAAACCTAAAGCTATCCCTCTAGCCTACTTCCGTTGATGGCTAATAGCAAAGACCTCATTATCCGTTCCCCTGATGGAGCGAAGCAGAGCTCGGCGAGGCTGGAGAAGAGCGTGAATGACAGCTCTTGGGTCGTCTGTCGTCAAGCAGCAGCAGCATAGTGAGGCGAGCCCCGAGCTCTTGAGAAGCGGAGACAAGTTAATGACAGGAGAGCAGGAGGGGGAGAGATTCGGCTTGGCAGCGAGCTCATCTCTCGCGCTCCTACCTTATCTTTGCTTGCTTCATCTTTTCGCTTTCGACTCGCTTCCGAGGGATTAGGATTTACAGCTCGCTGGAAGCTACAGGAGACCGCAAAACTTTATCGTTGCCAGCTCTCGCTCAGCTCCGCTCAGCGCTCAGAACAGCTTCTCCTCTTCTCCTTTCTCGTCACCACCTCGTCGCTCGCTGGTAAGCTTCAAGGAAACCTCGCGATTAGCTCCGGGTGAGTAGTGACTGATGTTTATCCCTCTACTCCCCTCGCTGACCCCGTTGCTCCACTACAGAGCTCGTTCGACCGCTCAAAAGCTCCAAGCTCGCTGCTCATCAACAAGGTCCGTGCGCTGCTCGAAGGAATAGCTGGTGAGTAACAGAGGTAGACGGTTGTGACTCCTCATAACGGTCTCAGCTGACCTTCGACTCTGCTCGCCGCAACGCCCTACAGTCGCTCGCTCGTCTCGCGCTCGCTTCACTTCGTCGCTGAGCGCCGCCAGCTCAACTCGCACTCTCCTACCCCTCTCCGCCTCAATCCACCACCTCCGAAGCTTTCACCTCTCGAGCTCTCCTCCTCACCGCCATGCCCATCTCCTCTCTCCCACCCGAGCTCCTTGTCGCCATCGCCGAACAGCTGAGCGACAACGGCGACCTGTGCCGCCTGTGTCTCGTCTCGCGCGATTGGAAGGAAGCGGCGCAGCGATTTATCTACACCTCAGTCTTTTATCACCGCTGCTACCAAGGACGAGGAGCTCAACTCGCCAGGACGCTGGCCGCGCGTCGCGATCTTGCTCTCGCCGTGAAGGACATTGACTTTTACATCGAGGAGAAGGAGCAACCATCCTCCACCGAGCTCCAAGATCTCTTCCGATTCGCTTTCAACGTCACCAAAGTTACTATTGGCTGGCAAGCCGCGCCGCTTCCAATTTTGTCCGCCCTCGCCTCCTCTTCGCTTCCCAAGCTCATAGAGCTGAAGATCGAGGAGGCTCTCTGGGAGATCACAGAGCTCAAAGCTTTCGTAGATTTGCTCGAGCGCTGCCGCCCTCTCCAGCACCTCGCCTTTGAAGGCCTCCATCCCGACATCATCGACATCGCCGACGTCCAAGTCGAGCTGCATCGCTTAAAGCAGGCTTTGACCCGCCACTCCCTCAGTTCCTTCGCCCTGGGAATCGATTGTCGAAGCGACTACCTCGACCTTCTCGCCTCCGACACCTACACCTCGCTTCAACGCCTCACGCTCGAGGTCGGGATCTCACCGGAGGCTGCGCACCTCGGTCGCTTGGTCAACGTCGAGTCGCTCAAGATCTACGCGGGCTGTTCCGCTGAGGACGAGATGGTGACGGTCGAGATGGCTTCTATGAAGGCAAAGGAGACGCTGAGCCGCTGTTCGGCGCTGCCGAGGCTTCACTCCGTCACCCTCGCTCTTAACTGGCGCGGAGGTTACGACTACATCAACGAGCCACCGCCTTACGCTATCCCGGCCGACGAGTACATTATCAACACTGAGGCTCTCGACACACTCCCTTCGACCGTCCGAGTCCTGGAGATCGAGCACACGCTCGTCAGCGCGGCGGACTTTCTCGCCTTCCTGGAATCGACCTACCGCCCTCCTTCGCTCAACTTCGTCAAGGTGGACCTTTACTCGGAGATGCTCGGCTCAACAAAGGTCAAGACCGTCATTCGCCGTCTCCACTCTCTGGGCATCCGCTACGAGGTCACTCCATTCGAGGTTTCGTTCCTCGACGACGGAGACTCGGAGGATGGCTCGGGACCAAGTCTCGACAAGATCGAAAAATCAGGATGTTTGGAGTGGGGTGGAGGAGAGTGGATGGAGCCCCACCTCTCAAGCGAGGATGAATTGGAGGCTCTGAGTGAGGGCGAGGAGAGCGATGGCGAGGGCGGCGACGAGGAGACCGATGCTTGAGAGGAGGAGGGCTGAGAGGGATGTTGCTTGCTTGCTATACGATAACTGAGATTTGTTAGCCTTCGCCTTGAGGGCCAAGCTCGGCGAGCGGGTTCGGCGATTGTCAAAGAACGGCGGTTGCCCAGTTACTCGGCGCCTCCCGTCCCAGATCCAGCAGTCAGCACTTTCCAACCACAGAGACCCACTCTGATCCTCGCCATGACCTCTCCATCTCGGACTCCCGCCGACTTGGCAGCTGCTGCCTTTCGCATTCGCCCTCGACCGCACACTTGAGTGATGGCCGAAGCCAGCTCGTTGACATGCCTCGCTGGCGAGTCTTCGCTTCTGATTCACGTTTACTCTCATGCGCACGGCGAACTCCCTCTTCTCTCAGATCGGCGTAGAGAGAGCTAGGGACTTTTGCAGGGAGCACGAGCGAGGCTGTAACTTTAAGAGCCGAGGAGGCTGTAGCTTGATAGTAGTTGGAGGAACGAGAGGGGTGTAGGGCGGTAGGGAGGTAGGGGCGGGAGGTGGATGGCTTTACTTGCGATCGAGGCGACCGGGGAGGACGTGCTGGCGGATGGGGAGGATGCAGAGGAGCTGTAGAAGCAGAGGCATCAGCTTTCGACTCCCAGAAAGTTACGACAACTCTGACTCACGGAGAGGAACGCCGCAACGGTGATGGCGATGAAGACGAGGTGCATCGAGTGAGCGTAGGCCTCGACGGCGGCGTGCCTCAGGTGGTGAGGGAGGGTCTTGATGTAGCCGACGTCAGAGCGAATGGACTCGATGATCTCGGCGGATCCCTTGCCGGTGATGACCTTGGGGAGCTGCTTGCGGAGCGAGTTTTGGAGGATCGAAGTCGAGAGCGAAATTCCGAGAACCGAGCCGGTCGCGCGGAAGAGGTAAGAGACACCGGTGGAGGCGGCCATGTCCTTGGGCTCGACAGCGGAGATGAGGGCAACGAGGGTGATGGTGATGATGGCTCCGTAGCCGGTTCTGTAAGGCAGAGAGTCAGCAAAAGAGCGTCGATCTGAGCGGAGAAGCGATCGCTTACCCTCCGGGGATCATGGTGAGCCAGTAGCCCCACTCGGGGGTCTTCTTGTAGTTCCAGAACTGTGAAGAGGCGGGGAGGTCAGCTTGCGAACTCCGACGCGGCCACGTGAGAGAGCAGCTCACGGTCATGGCGAGAGGGCCGAGAACGCCGAGAACTCCAGAGGAGATCTGCGGGGAGAGACAGCACGGTCAGCGCTACTTCACAGCAGGTTCACTCGTTTGACTGACGAGCATGTTGCGGTAAAGCCCGGTGCGCGCCATGTAGAGACCGGCGAGGAGCGAAGCGGTGGAAGCGAAGACGGCGTTGGGGATGAGGAAGGTGCCGGCGTAAGAGCTAGGGCGCTGCTCGACGGCGATAAAGTAGAGGGGAACCTGGTAGATGATGCCGAACTGAGCCATGGACGCGAACCAGTTCGTGAGGGAGCTGTTAACGTGATGAGGGTCAGCTCTATGCCGAGAAAAGAGCGAGAAGCCTGACCACTTACACGAATCCAGGGGTGCGCGAGAAGAGGATGCGAGGAGCGAGGAGAGGCTCCTTGGCGACATACTTCTCGATGAGGACGAAGACGGTGAGGGCGGCGAAACCGCCGATGATGGTTCCCCAGACGACAGGGTCGCTCCACTCCTTCTCGTTTCCACCGAGGGAGAGTCCGACGAGGAGAAGGGCAACAGCAGAGACCATGGTGAGGGATCCGAGGAAGTCGATGCGCTTGATCTTGGTGAGCATGTCGCCGGGGCCGGAGGGGATGTCGACCTTCCACCAGACGATGGCGAAGTGGATCACGCAGATGGGGACTTGTATGAGGAAAGCCCTGTAAGAGAAGGTGTGTTAGAGTGTGACGCTCCAGACGTGAAGGCTGGGGAGCAACTATCTCACCAGCGCCATCCAATCGTGTCGCCGAGAAGTCCTCCGAGGGGACCTCCAATGGCAGCTCCTCCAGCGTAGACGACGTTACCGAGACCTTGGTAGACACCACGCTTCCTGAGGGGGACGAGATCCGAAGTGACGATGGACGACATGGTCGTCAATCCACCACCTCCGATTCCGGCGAAGGCGCGAGCGGCGATGAGCTGAGGGTAGGTAGTCGAGAGGCCGCAGGCGAGAGATCCGAGGAGGAAGACGACCGAGGCGAAGAGGGTGGCAGGCTTGCGACCGAAGATGTCCTGCGAGGAAGACGAGATCGGAGGTCAGCGCTCGGCTTCGGCTAACTGCCCAAGGCGCTCTGCCCTCCTTGCTCCTCTCTACTCACCGAGAACTTGCCATACAATGGCTGCGCCGCGGTCTGGGTCATGAGGTAGGATGTACCGACTTTTGGGGAGGCAAAAGAGGGTCAGCGAGAGCGGCCAGGCAGCTCGGCGGGGCTAGCAGCTCGAAACTCACGCCAAGCGATCGACTTGGAGACGTTGAACTCGGATCCGATGATGGAAAGGGTGGTGGCGACAATCTGTAGAGGAAGAGTGAGCTTGCTGTTTCTCTGCAGCCTATCGAGAAGGACTAACGGTTCCACTGCGGAGAGATGGGGGATCAGCTCGGCTCTCCAGCTCAGGAAAGGCGGAGGGACTCACTCGAGAGCAGACAAGAAGGTTCCAACCCACATGCCAGCAAGCACAATGAAGAGGTCGGCGCGAAGAGGCTCCTCAGTCACGACGACACCCTCGGGCGTGGCGGCAGTCTCCTCATCACCCTCAGGGTGGGTGGCAGGGACTTGGAAAGCCGAAGCGTTGACATCTCCGTGGAAAGCCGACTCGATGGCACTCTCAGCGGCAGCGGTGTAGGCAGCATCCTGCTCGGAAGCGGTCGTGCCGTTTTGGTTGGCGAGGAGAGGTGAAGTCTCGGTGGGGGCGGGCATCTGTAAGAAACACATAGGTCAGCTTCAGCTGAGCAGTCGTCGTTTTTGTTGGACCATCTGGCCCTGCTACAGCTCCCCAGCGACTCTGGGAAGAGCTTGACGCAAAGTCCCCACTCTCAACCTCTGTGACGCTCCGCCTGCTCCGTTGGACAGATAAGGGGTACAGAGGATCACAGGTAGAGGTGCAGGGCACGCAGCAACATCATCGGTATCTGCAGGGAAAGCTCACCTTGCTCGAAGAAAGCCGGCACGTTTTGGTGGGAGAGAGAAAGTTCAGCGATTGCAACTCGCCGCCTTTGGGAGAGGGCTTCGACGGGGAGCCGACGGTAGGTTCAATATTGCAGACTGACAAGCGTAAAAAAGATACTGCTGTCTTGCAGGATCATGTAAGAAACGACAATTTCGGCGCTGCGACAGGAATTAGGGGGCCTCGCCTTCGGACTCCCTTCGGCGATCTGTTTGCTCCTTCTGTGCTTCGATGGCGATTTCTCATTGTACAAGAGTATTCGAGACAAGAAAAGAAAGCCTCTGGCCTGGTTCCGCTGTAGCATACAGAGGCTACAGCTACTCACAAGCTCGCTCGGCGCCGCGGCCGGCTCACTTCGGCGACGATAAATCTCCTTCAATTCTACAACTACCGAACAATCTGACCACTCCACCACTCCTCCATATCAGCCACATCTTTCCAGATACCGAGGGAACCCTCAGCCGGCCACACACAGCGAGCGCCCATTGCTGCACACCGCTGCTCAATCTCCTTCTGCTGACCAGCGAGCACAAACTTGGGTTTCTTGGTGTTTGGGTTGGTGAAGAGGCCTCGGAAACGAGCGAGCTTGAGAGGTAGTTGCTCGAGTGAGGCGAGGATCTCAAAGACCATGTCTGCCACCATGCCGTATCTGTCGCTGAGGTCGAGCGAGAGGGTGAGGTTCGGCGAGGAGGGGAGGATGGGGAGAGGGTCTGGATTGTCGTCCGTCTTGAGCACGTTGTTGAAGTAGAGTCGGAGATGGTGGAGGTTGACGAAGGCAGAGAGGTCCGTGGATTCCACGCCGTCGAGGACCTCGAGCGACTCTTGCGACGACGACGTGAGCCAGCCGAGCATCCCTGGAGTGAGGAGGCCAGGAGCGGAGAGCACCCTAAGTCGGAACGTGGGGCGCGGAGTGTCTATGAGGGAGTTCAACAGATGCATCTCGCACGTTGAGAGCTCCACCAGCGACGTGAGGGACCGGAAGAGGTCGCCGAAGCGGTGACCATTGAAGGCGCCACGGAGATTGAGATGGGTGATCCGGCTTCCTGTTCCGGCAAGGACATCGACGACTTGCTGGGACGCCGAGACTTGACCAATACCTTGCATGGCGATTCGGCGCAGAGTGGTGACTTCCAGCACGTCCTCCACGATGGAGGCCCACTCGCCCATGTGGTCGGCCCAAGGACGGGGACTGCTGATCCCAATCTGTAGTTCTCGAGCGGCGGCAGCCAGATGAGGTGACCGAAGGAGGGTTCGGCGAAGCTTTCGGGGGCTGCTCATCCTGACTGGATCGGCGGTGCGGAGAAGGTGAAAGACGAGGGTCCTGTAGAGGCGCCTTGTAGCAGCTTCGGACCATGCTCGATTGGTGAGGCTCAGCGCGTGAAGGTCGGCGCGAGAGAGATCGTGGGCGACGATGAGGGAGATGAGCTCGGCGGGGAGGGTTGGAACGGTCATGACGACGGGACAGCAGAGGAGTGGGTAGACGGAGTGGTGTAGATATCTGGGAGTGAATTCACACGCGTCAGTCGCGTCCAGAGCTGTGAGACGAGCAGAAAGAGGGCTTACGAGACGGCTGAAGCGGAAGCACGGTACGCGGGCTTGTGAGACGTCTTGGTGAACCCTTGAAGAACCAGCGTGACTGTACAGAGCGATATGGATCAGCGCTGCCAGTGAGGAGGAACGTCAACGCCAAACGGTGCAGCTCACCTCGTCAAAAGGGTCAGAGAAGCGAGTTGAGCGCGTTTCTCGAAGATGTAGCGAGTGAACAGCGATTTTGAGGCTGCAAAGAATCAGCCTGGCGATACTGAGAAGCAAAGCAGAGCTTGTTCACCTGCAGCAGAGCGATGAAATGCAGTCGGAGGGCAACCTTCAGATTCAGGAATTCAGACGTGGAGCGCGCCCAGTCGAATCGCCGGCTCTCCCTTCAACGCTATTCGCCTCTAGGACAGACCAGCCTACAGGACGAGCACAGCAGCATGGTCGGCTCTATTCCGCGTACGGCGGTGCCCATCTGGTCCCCTACAGGCCTCTCCACTTCGACACCTCTTCTCGCCACGGGTACAGTCTCGGGCGCGCTCGACGCTTCCTTCTCTTCCGACTCGCTCCTCGAGCTGTGGGACCCCTTTGCGCCTACCAGCACCGACTCAGCTTTCGAAGGCGTCGACGTCGAACTCGCCCCCGTCGCCAGCTTGGGCGTAGGCAGTCGCTTCAACCGCCTCGCTTGGGGCTACGTCAAGGGTCCCGAGCGGCCAAAGGGAGTAATTGCCGCAGGACTGGAGAATGGAGAGATAGGACTTTGGGATCCTGATGTCATGCTCAACCAGGGCAACTCGTCTGCAGAGTAAGTCACCCGCTCGCCTCTGAGCACACGCGGCGCGTGTCAATCCTCGGCAGTAGAGCTCGCTGACCTCGCTGTACCCTCTTTGCAGCCCTCTCATCGCTCGCTACGACTTGCACAAGGGACCCGTCCGTGGCCTCGACTTCAACTCACACCAAACCAACCTTCTTGCCTCCGGCGCGACCAACGGAGAGGTGCGCGCTTGCATTCGCCCTTCGCGATGAATCACAGCAATAGCTAACACTGCACTTGCCTTCGCACGCTACAGATCTACATTTGGGACCTCACCACCCCCAACAAGCCCTTCTCCCCCGGCGCGCGTTCCCGCTCCATCGACGACATCTCAACCCTTGCGTGGAACTCGCACGTCGTCCACGTTCTCGCCACTGGATCCAACTCGGGCTACACGGTCGTCTGGGATCTCAAGAGCAAGCGCGAGGTTACCGCTTTGTCCTACACCGGCGGCGCGCCTACTGGTGTCGGAGCGGGCTTTGGACAGCCTGGATGGGGAGCTGCTGGAAAGAGCGGAGTTAGCGCCGTGCAGTGGCACCCCGACAACGTGCGTAGGCAAGGGAGGTTTCGAAAGACGTCACGAGAGCTGACGACCTCTTCTGCAGCCAACAAAACTCGTGACGGCCTCGGACGACGACCACAACCCCGTCATCCTCCTCTGGGATCTGCGCAACTGGAAGGAGCCCGAGAAGGTGAGCTGAAGCGTTGTAGAGTCTTCTGTAGCTCAGAGCTGACTTTCGAACCCTTCCCCAGATCCTCACCGGCCACGAGAAGGGAATCCTTTCGCTTTCTTGGTGCAGCCAGGATTCGGACCTCCTCCTTTCTTCCGGCAAGGACGGCCGCACCATCGCATGGAACCCGATGTCGGGTGACATTGTTGCCGAGGTGAGCTCTCGCTTTCGGCACTCGGAGCGAGCTCAGCGCTGACCCTTCGCAAACAGGTCACCCCTTCGAGCAACTGGTCCTTCGACACTCAATGGTGCCCTCGCAACCCTTCCATGCTCTCCACCGCTTCCCTCGACGGCAAGATCAGCCTTCACTCCATCCAATCTACCGCCACCCCTCCCGAGCCTCCCGCCGCCGCACCTTCTCTCGCTCCCGGCGCCGATGGAGCCAACATCTTTGAGGCCGCCATCTCGGCCAACGCTGCCAACTACCCTACCAAGTCGCTTTCTCAGCCCCCCAAGTGGCTTCGTCGCCCCGCTTCCGTCGCCTTTGGCTTCGGAGGAAAGCTCGTCAGCGTCAGCAACACCCCCTCGGCGACTCCTGGCGGACCTTCCACCCCTTCCGTTACCGTCAAGAAGGTTGTCGGCGCTCCCGAGGTCGCTCAGCGTGCGCAGAGGCTCGACGAGGCGTCTTCCTCGGGCTCGTTGGCCTCGTTCTGCCAGCAGAGGAGCGCCGAAGTCGAGGAGGGCACCGAGTTGCAGGAGGACGTCAAGCAGGGCGAGGTCGCTAGCTGGAAGCTCTTGGGCACTCTTTTCGGCGCTCAGGGCAAGGGAGAGCTGGTCGAGCTCCTGGGCTTCGACAAGGCCGACATCAAGTCCAAGGTCGACGCGGCCATCAAGTCGCTCCAGGACAAGCTTCCCGCCGGCGCTCAGCAAGCCGCTGCCGCCGCCATGTCCAAAACTCAGAGCTCTGCGTTCGGATCCGACCCTGACGACGACGCGACTGCTCGTGAGTGCTTCTCGCGGCCGAGGTCCAATGTTTCGTTCTCGAGACACGACAGAGCTGCTGCTAATCCTCTCTCCCTTGCAGGCGACGAGTCAGCTGCGAGCACCAGCATCGCCAGCGAGGGCACCAAGCTCGCCAGCGAGGCCGACAGCGAGGTGACTGAGCCGAGCCTTTTCGGCGACGACACCGCCGCTCTCACCCCTTCCAACCAATCGCAAGCTGCCGCCGACTTTTACTCGCAAATCGGCTCTGGACGCCCCGCCGCTCTCCCCGACCACGTCTTCCAGCTCGATGGCGCCCCCAACTCGTCGGTCGCCGCTACCATCGGCTCGTCGGACTCGATCTCCAGCCTCAACGTTCGCGCCGCCACCTTCAAAATCTACCGCGACGATGAGTCCGACATCGATCGCCTCATCACCAAGTCGCTCGTCCTCGGCGACTTCGAGAGCGCCGTCGGCCTCGCCCTCCAGACCGAGCGCTTCGCCGACGCCATCCTCTTCGCCGTTCGAGGGGGACCCGACCTCCTCGCTCGCACCCAAAAGACCTACTTCGAGCGTCAAACCGAGTCGGCCCCCTACCTCCGCGTCCTCCAGTCGATCGTCGGCAACGACCTCGCCGACATTGTCCAAAACGCCAACCTCGCCGAATGGCAGGAGATCTTCGTGGTGCTCTGCACCTTTGCTTCGGCCGAGGAATTCCCGTCGCTCACGGAACAGCTCGGTCAGCGCCTCGAGTACCAGTACGAGATGGTCAAGGACTCGCCCATGGCCGACCACGCGCCCGAGTTGCGCAAAAACGCCACTCTCTGCTACCTCGCCGCCGGCAAGCTCGAGAAGGTCGTCGGAATCTGGATCCAACAGATGAACGAGGAGGAGGAGGCGACGCGTCTCGCCGAGGTCGGCGCCGGAGGAGCTCAACTCGCCACGAGCAAGTACGAGGCGCACGCCAAGGCGCTGCAGGCTTTCGTCGAGAAGGTCTCGGTCTTCCAGCAGGCCGTCGGATACGTCGACACCGACCTCTCTCAGCCCACTCAGTCGAGTGAGGTCGCCGACTCGGGAGCGAGGACGTACAAGCTCGCCGAGCTTTACGAGCGCTACGTCGAGTACGCCGAGCTGCTCGCGGCCCAGGGATTGATCGACATCGCCATCAAGTACATCGCCCAAACGCCCGCCGACTTCCAGGGCAGGACCGAGTCGAGCGGACCCGCCCTCACCAGGGATCGTCTCGTTCGCGCCACGGGCAGCAGGATCGCTTCGAACGTCTTTGGCGATGCGCACAAGATTGGCGGCGCGCCCGTCGCTTCGACTTCGCAGTCGACCTACGGTACCCTTCCCGGTCAGCAGCAGCAGGCCAAGGCGGCCTACTCTCCCTACGCTCCCGCGCCATCCTCCTACCCCGCTGCCTCGACCTACCCCGCTCCTTCCACCTACGGCCAACAGCAACAGCAGCAGCCTTCTTACCAATCGACGCTGCAACCTCCTGCACCTCAGCAGGCGGCTTACGGTGCTCAGCAGAGCCTCGACGACCCCTACGGCCCTCCTCCTTCCAACCCCTACGCCGCCAAGTCGCCTGCTCCCGCCAACCCTTACCAGCCCGCTCAGCAGACCAACGGTGGATCATACGGCGGCTTCAACAACGCGCAGCCTTCCTACAACCCTGATCCCTACGCCAGCACGGGTACAGCAGGCGGATTCGTCCCCGCTCCTCCTGGGATCCGCGAGTCGTCTCCCAACTTCGCCAGTCGAGCTCCCGCTACCTCTTCCGTCCCTCCTCCTCCTCGCGGCAAGCCCGACATCGGATGGAATGACGCTCCTCAGCTTCAGCGCAAGAACACGCCTTCGAACGCGCCCAAGGTCGCCGCCATCACTTCGCCCTTCCCCAGCGCTGGCGGCACGACGTCGCCCACGCCCAACCAGTACGGCTACGGTCAGCCAGGACAGGGACAGGTTCCCCCTCCTCCTCCCAGTCGAGGCGGCAACCGCACCCCTGCACCCGTTCCTCCTCCACCACAGGCTCGTCCGAGCGGATTCGCCCCTCCCCCTCCTACTCGCTTCGCCGTGTCGCCTCCCCCCCCTCCTCCTCCTACCGGCTACGCGCAACCTCCTCCTCCTCAGCAGCAGCAGCAGCAGCAACGCTTCCCTGGACCTCCCCCTCCTCCCCAGCAAGGCGCTCCTCGCCCTGCCCAGCAAGGCGGGCCCTTCCCTCCTCAAGGCCAATTCCCTACCCCTCCTCCAGGCCAATTCCGCCCCACCTCGGCGAACGCCAACCGAGAACCAAACCAAAGTCACCCTCAACCGCCTCAGCAGATGCAGCAGCGACCGAACGGCCCTCCCCAAAGCCAGTTCCCGCCACCGCCTCCTGGTCCTTACGCCCCTCAAGGCCCTCCTTCTGCACCAGGGCCCTACGGACTACCCGCCGGTGGACCTCCTCGTCAAGGCGGACCTCCTCAATTCAACCAGCTGCCCCCGCCACAGGCGCCCGCTCCCGCTCCAGCGCCGCCCAAGCCGGAGCCGCCAAAGTCGAAGTATCGTAAGCAGCTCTCGTCTTTTGTGGGATCAAACTCTCGAGCTCATTTCATCTCGCCTTCCCAACAGCTCCCGGAGACACGACCCACATCCCCGACTCGAGTCGCCCCATCTACGAGACCCTCTCGAAGCAGCTCGCTGCGCTGCAAGCTCTTCCCCCTGGACCTGTCAGTCTTTTGGTTCCCTTCTCCTTCTCCCCTAGCAGGGCGCTGACCCTCTTCTCCGCCGTTTCGCAGCCTCAGCAGACCAAGATGATCGCCGACACGGCCAAGAAGCTCAGCACCCTCTTCGACGCTCTCAACTGCGAGACGCTCTCGCCAACATCGACTGCTCGCGTGCTCGAGATTTGCAAAGGTGAGCCATTCCACTTTCCAGCTCTGCTGAGCGCCGTCGCTGACTTTCTCTTCGCCGAGCAGCGATCGAGGCTCGGAATAAGCAGGCGGCACTCGAACTGCATCTGCAGCTCATCACCGGTGGTGCTAACGACGTTGGACCATTCCAAGCAGCCATCAAGCTCATCATCCAGAGGATGCAGTAGTTGTAGAATCGAGACGTAGGGTTTCGTTTCCGAGGGATAATGCAAGACCAGTTCTCTTGAATGTTCGGCGACGTGCAGAGCGAGAAGATGTACAGCAAAGATGCGAGTCTTTGTAGCTTCACCCCTCGCCAAGAAAGATGGATGCGAACCGGCTGAGCGACGGAAACGCTCGCGAGTCGAAGCTCACTCTTCTTGCTTCGACTCGATCGTCTCCAACTCGACTTTACGGCATGGCCGCTTCGCTGGAGGACATCATCAGCGCCAAGCTGGCAGCGATGGGCCTCGAGAACGAGGACAACACCACCTTTATTCTCGGGATTGTTGAGGAGGACTCGTTCGAGCCAGAGGTACGTCTCTCACGGCCGCTCGAGCACGAGAAGCTGGTTGACGACTTTATCAATCTGTAGGACAAGAAGAGCGCCATCTTGGGCATGCTGGAAGCCGAGGAAGATGGTGCGCTTTCGCTGCTTTGCGCTTCATGGAGCTGAGCTGACGTCTCTGGGCCGAGCAGAAGCTGTTGGGCAGTCCATTGACGAGCTGCTGGAGGAGACATCTGCCCGACGTGAGGCTGAGCTCGCCAAGGAGCGCGAAGCGGAGGAGCTGAGGCTGGCAGCGGAGAAGGGTGAGTTCCTTCGCGAGATGTAGACGAGCCGCGCTGACGCCTTCGACGAGCGCAGAGAAGGAGGCAGCTAGGACGGGAAAGAAGGTACTCACCCCAGAGGAGGAGGCTGCACGCAAAGCGGAGCTGCTGAAGGTGCGCCGAACGCTCCCCTCGCGCTGCCCCGACCCTCGATCTCATCTTTGACGTCCTGCAGACCTACGGCTACATCGAAGAGGACGAGGAAGCGCAAGCCGAGCAAGAGAAGAAGCAGGCCGAGTCGGATGCTCCCTTTGTTGATCCTCGCACGCTGTCGAAGAAGGCTCGCAAGAAGGCCGAAGCAGGAATCGGTTCGTCGTTTCTTTCTTCCCCCTGCTGCTCAGGCTGAACCCCCTCCGCTTCCATCAGATCTTTACATGCAGCCCAATATGAACGCTTCCAACGTCAAGAACGCCGAGGCGCAGAAGCGGAAAGACGACTCGATGAGGGCGGCCGCGAAGCGCGAGAAGGACAAGAACGACCTCAAGAAGCAGAAGTGAGTCGATGCAGCTTCACGTCTCTTCCTTACTTGCTGAGCCACCTTTTTCGATAGGGATGATGCAGCCAAAAAGCTGGCAGATAAGCAGAAGAAGGCGCAGAAGGTCGAGCGCAAGGCTTGATCTCGCCCGAGAAGGCGCTGGTCGCCTTGTCCTCTCCTCTCCTCTCCTCTCCGACATGAGATGAGTCTCTACTACTGCAATTACGATGTATAACGAGGAACATTAAGCTACTGAGAGGCTGCGAGGGAATCATGGAAAGAGGGGTATCAAGCACATAAAAACGAGCGAATCGGCGACCCTCTCTACAGCGACACGGGGACGGGCTCTCCTCCCACTCCCACTGCAACAACAGCGAACACGGGACGATGATCCGATACCGCGTCCATCTTGGCGAGATCCGTCACGGCATCGTACTGCAGCACCTGGATCTCTCCCTGCCTCGGTCCAGCGATCAGCGGTGGCGCTGGTGGCTCGAGTGCTCCAGGGCTGATGACCATGTTGCCATCATCGTCGGGCGTGCGATCGTGGGAAAGGAACGGAAGTGAGGGGAGGTGGAAGAAGGATTTGAGGCGGTGGAGGGAAAGGCTGGGGCCGTGACCGAGGTTCGGACCGCTGCTTGAGCGATTGAGCGAGGCGCGGGTGAGGGAGCGAGGCATCCCGTGGGAGAGGGTGGACGTGGGGTCGTGGCCTTCATCTGCTGATTGAGTGGTGCCGATAGCGGGAGGAGCCGTAGTCGTAGGCGTAAGGGCGGCTGAGGACACGGCCTTGAGCGAGTTGGAGCGCGACATGTCGTGGCGCGAGCTGGAGGAAGAGCGGACGGAGAAGGTGGGTCGCTTGCGAGTGCGCTTGGTGACGGTAGCGTCGACGGCTGAGATGGGAGGAGGAAGGGTCGCAGGTGGAAGGGTCGGCGTGGCGAGGACGGGCGAGTTGGCCAGAGGTGAGGAAGGCAGGCCGTTTGCCGTAGCGTTCATGTCGAGGGTCGAGGGGGTAGTCGACAAGCCGAGTCCCGTTGCGGACGACCTCCGGCGTTTCCAGAACGAGAGGGAGCTCGTGTCGTGGGAGGCAGTCGACTTGACCGAGGGGGCCAGCGACGCTCGCCGAGCCGTCCTCGCCGCCTGAAGGCTCTTGGATCGCTTGAGCTTAGTCCCAGCGCCCTTCTCGGCCACGGGCGAGCCCTCCGGCGAGACGAGTGAGTCCACGGAATGATTGTCGAGTCCTCGACGGTTCCCTCGCGCGAAGAGGTTGAGGTTGCCGAAAATGCCGCTGTGCTGTTGAGGATCGTGCTCTAGTCCTTCGCTGCCCGTTGTGCGCCACTCGCGAATCCTGTCCGAAGTGGGATCGACAACGGGGCGGTCGAAGTACGCTTGCTGCTGTGCGGCGTGGCTCGGTTCGGGCGGGGTGGCGTTGCTGAGGCCGTGCACGAAGCCTTTGATGGAGTCGACGAAGGTGGAACCGCGGCGAACGTATTGGGGCAGAGTGGGAGGATCGTCGGGTATAGGGACGGTGGACATGAAGAGGATGCGGTCTGCGAAGGAAGCGAGGTCAGCGAGGAAACTGAGGGGAAGAGGTCAAGGGGTACTCACCGGTGTAGGACTGTACGCGCTGCTTCGAGCTCGAGTCGAAACACGCTTCAACGGCGCGTTGCCTAAGCGAAGGGCCCTCCGCATCCGTCTCTGGCGTAGGCGCCTCATCCTCGCTCGGCGCCGCGGATGAGTCCTCCCCGGTAGCTCGGTCGAGGGGCAGAACCATCTCCGAATGCGAGCTCCGGAGAATCGGCCGCACAAAGGGTACTGGGGGAAAGCTGAGCTTCCTCGGCGAGGCGTTCCCCGAGCTTGACGTGCTGCCCTCGGCGCTGGACTGCTTGGCGGCCTTGACGAAGGCCGCTGCTGCCGAGTTGGTGCGGACGAGCGTGAGGAATCGGACGTGCGCTGCCTTGCGAACGGCATCCATCGAGGTGGCGTTGCCCTTGGGAGGCGAGGAAGGCAGACCCATCGCGACGGCGGCGAGGTCGGGAGTCTTCTCCACACGCTCGTAGTCGCTCAGCGCCGAGGCCTCCGAGAGCATAGACCGAACGTCGTCGTCCTCGTTCGGAGCGTCTCGAGTCGACTGCAGCATCTCGGGGTCGCTAGCAGCGCCGGCATCGATGTCGTCGGCGTCGACGGGCTGGAAGGCCTTCCAATCGCGAGAGGTGCGCTTGGGTGCAGCACGCTCGCGATGCCCTCTGAGCAGCGTAGAGCGACGTTTCCGGACCTTGGAGACGATGTCGTACTTGTCTGTGAATCAGTAAAGCGTCGTCAGCGAACCGAAAGAGCCTCGAAGTCGAGTTGAAGACTGACAGGTAGGCGCAAAGTTGATCGGAGCCTCGTTGAAGCCCTTGAAGACAGAATCCGGCTCTGCGAGCACCTGTCGGAGCTGGTCAAACTCGAGAGCGGTGGCGTAGTCCTTGCTTTTGAGGAGCCAGTCGGCGTGGAGTCGAGTCACGTCGAGACGGAAGCTGCACAAGGTCAAGCGTCAGTGGGGAGAGTGAGAGCAAGAGAAGGAGGAGATATATCACGCACTTGAGGTCGCCCAGGAAGAATGTCTGATCGAAGCGGGAAGTGAGGTCGCCGCTCTTCGAGCCGCCGCCGAGGAAGTCGTCAATCTCCATCTCGCCCAAGATCTTGGCGACGTTGGCCTTGCGGATCTCTGTAGATATGTAGACGATCCCTTCAGCAAGCGCAACGGCCTGAAAAAGAGAGAGTTTGACGCACCGACATGGTGAGCATGGGCCGCGAGATGAGCCGAGACGAAGAGCAACCTCGACGCGGCGAACGAAAGGGAGATTCCAACTCCTCCCTTGTTGCCCAATCGTCCACCGATGAGGCCGGCCGTCACTCGTCCTGTTGAGGTTCCATCGACGAGCTGCTCGCAGGAGCGGTGCACAAAAACGGCGAGGTAAATCCCCAAAAGGCGCGCCTTCTCGACGAGGACGTAAGGACCTCGATGGCTGCCTCGTCCCGAATCCTCCTCGTCGTCAACCTCATCCTCAGCTGTCCCACGTGACCGAAGCGAGGCTCCTTCTCCCACTCCGCCATCCCTCGGCGCCTCGCTTTCGTCCCCAGCAACGCTCCCCTCTGGCGCTTCCGAAACGTCATCCGAGTGCACACCTCCGCAGAGCCAATCCTCGAGGATTGACGTCCATCCTCGTCCGTCCAGGGTCCGCACTTTGCCTGCCAGCATGCCCGAAGCTGTCGGACATTCTTGGCCGGCGACGACGACGAGGTGGTAGGGGTGGCCGGTCGTGAGAGGGAAGAGGGGGAGGTTGGCGGGGGATGGAATGGAGATGATGGATCCGGTCGTCGATCCAGCTCTTGTGGAGCCAGCGGTAGAGAGTCCTCCGGCGGTCGAGGTGCTCGAATGCCTCCCGCGAAGCGCCCCTCGAATCTCGCCGAGAAAGTCGCTAAGGTCGCCCGCCGGCCCAGGAAGCGAGTCGTGCATGTTCATGGTAACGAGTCGAACCTTGATGGAGGGACGGGTTGGCGTTGGCGCTGGGGCCGGCCCATACTCCCTGCCTTCGTCGAGGTTGGGCGTGCGGCCGACTGGAATACGACCTGACGGTCGACGGGAGACGGGAGGAGCCTTGGACTTGCGCGTAATGGACTTGAGCTTGCTGAACAGCTGCTTTGGAGCATTCTCCTTGCGATGCGGGTGTAGAGGCGTCTGAGGACGAGTCGATTCGGAGAGGGAGCGCGAGCTGGGCGAGCTGGGGAGCTTGACGTCTGCTGGTACATTGAGATGCGATGTAGAGGTTGCTGCTCCTGCTCTGTCGCCCGTGGCGGCCTCGTCCGTCGTCGCCATGGTTGGATTCCCTCGACGGACGTTTCGAAAACAGCGAACTTGTAGTCCAGCAGGGCGGGGTTGAGTTCACGTCGATGGTATCAACGCCCTCTGCCAGAGTGAGGAGCTGCTGGCTCGGAGGTTGTGGTGGGAAGCGAACGGTCCAGTCTCGTTCTGCCTTCCTCATTGCTTTGTCGCTTTGTCGCTCTGTGCTCGTTGCGAGTACTGTTCAAGTCATTTCGGCTGCTGCTTGACAGCAGTACAACACCCTCATTGTCTCTCCTCCTGCGATCGGCGCTCGGACGTCACTTCGGCGCCAACTCCTTCACTTCATTATGTACTCCGAGCCTCAGGCCTCAGTAGCAGTACCAGAAGTGCTGCTTGGAAGTCCGGCAGTGCTTCAGGAATGTGTTCTGCCGTCCTTCGGGACGGAAGAGACCGGCGAAGGATGAAGTGCTTCTGCACAGGACTGAGGTGACCGAGAATCACGGGTAATACACTGGGAAAGCTACGTATTCATTCGAGCCAGCTCCAAGCATGTAACGTCCAGAGAAGCAGGTGGGCCGGACCTCGGCGAAGAGGCTTCGGAGATCAAGTCCGAGCTTTCTGACAGGATGCGCCTGATCACTGGTTGCATCGGGAGTACGATGCTGGCGATCATAATCGTCTTGCCGACTTGGAAGAGAGTAGCCCGTGCAGCAGGCCGTCGCTCTTTCACTGCTAGATCTTCGGCGAACGCTGCTGGAAGGAAAGCCCGCTGCTGGTGGACTGCAGAGGCCGGTCAGAGGCTTGGAAAGCTGTGCAGCTGTCTCCTCCATCTCCGTGTGGCGATTGGGACGTGCAGAGTTGTGGAGCTGTCTCCTCCGCCGAGGCTCTCAGGCTGTCGGCGCTCGCCCACGAGCCGCCTCTCGCTTCTCCTCGTCCTGGGGCTTCGCTCAAGCGAGGACATCCTGAACATCGAACGACCCCCCTCTGTATCCCACTACAGCCGATGCCTGCCCCTGCACCCTCCTTCGATCATCTCGCCGCCGAGCTGGATTTCCTATCTCGGTGGTAGCCTCTGCCTGGCAGCAGCAGCGACGACGGCGGCGGAAGCGCGGGAAGTGCGGAGGAACGAAGTGAGGCGTCGAGAGACTCGTCAGCAGACAAGGGCGGGAGCTGGGAGTGAGGGAGTTCTTGGAGTCCTGCAGCCTCGAAACAAGATCTTGCGAAGGCACCGCGAACCTTTCAACCTGGCAAAGCCAGCCGCCCCAACTCCCTTCCCGCTCGTTCGCTCCGCCTCAAGGTGCTGTTTGATTGCGAACCCGCAGACGCCCTGCTAGCAACGCCTGGCTGCTCGCTTCCTCCCAGGGCAACCTCCCTCCTTGAGGCTTCGGAGTCCTAGGCCAAGCGCCTCCCCACCTTCCTCGCTTGTTGTTCTGATCCAACGTCTACGGTGAGCAGAACTTCCTGCACAACCTGCACAAGAGCAAGAGTGCTACAGAGACCATCTCCCTGCTTCGAGCCTTCGACTTAGCGCACTGACCCCTCCTTTCCTACCTTTCGCAGGCGCAGCAGAGCTGAGCGGCTGGTCGCAACCCTCGACGCTGCGTAGGAGGCGACACTCTCCTACCAATGTCGGCCGTCAATCCCTTCGATATCTACCTCAGCCAGCTCGAACATCAATTCTACCGGGCCCCAACAGGAGGCTTTCGAGGGCGACTCGTCGCCTTGCTCGCGCTCACCGGGCTTCATATCTTCCTGGCTCTCGTCTATCTCGCACTCAATGTACAGGCTATGGTGAGCGGAGGAGGAGGAGTTTGGGCGTTCAGGCAGGTTCGCCGAGGTTCGAACTTATATTGGGTCTCCAAGTAGGTCGTACTCGCCGTCTGCTGCACAAGATCACATATTGATTAGTCTTACTGCAGTGCTCGGCTTCTCGGTCCCATCTGTACCATCATCTGGGTAGGTGGACGCCAGCAAGACGGTCGGCGGTCGGCGCTGGGCGCTCGGTGCTCACTCATTTTGATCCGCAGGGCGCCATTGCTCTCGGCTACATCGCCGACAGTAAGAGGGTCTTCTGCGACGGCGGCGACTACACTACAGCAACCTGGGTCTTACGGGGCATCCAATGGATTCCACTCTTCGGCAGCGGGTGGCTCGTCTCTTCCTCGTTCCTCCAAGTTTTCTTCCTCGCCAGCTCGGAGACGGAGGGCCGCAAGCTTTCGAGCCGGCAATGGAACTACATCCTACTCATCTCGGGCCTCTCCCTCTTCTGCTTACAGCTCGTGAGCTGAGCCTTCAGCAGTCGATTCGGTCGGCTTTCGCTTTCGGCGCTGATCCGAGTCTTGCATCTCGATACAGGGTCTCGCAAGTTGGGCGATCGTGGCCGGTGAACGACTCTGGCATGAGTACGTTGTCTTTCACGAGGTCCTCGCCAACCTCTCCTCCGAATGGACCGGCGTACTCGATGCTTCGGCGCTCGCAAGTCTGTCCCAGCCCTACAGCCGCTTCCTCGAGAGTGCTGATCGCTTTAAAACGTGAGCTCACACCATTCTCTGCGGACAATTGACCACACTGAGCTTCCTCCTTTTCAACAGCGCGAGCACTGTCCAGTACACCACCCTCTTCCTGCTCCCTCTCGGCTGCCTCATCCTCAACGTCGGCGGCCTCTTCCTCGCCCGACAGCTCCACTACCAGGCGTCGGCTCAAATCGATCGAATAACCAACGGTACCCAGAACATCACGCCTGATCGCCGAGGCTCAATATCCACCAACGCTCTCCGGAAACTGGCGACGAAGAAGCACGCCGAGGGGGAGCCGGCTCTAGAGCTTGCCTCGCAGCAGGCGGCGGAGGCACTCGAGATGTTGAAGGCCAAGTCGGATCTCATCACCAACTGCCTCTCCATTGGCGCCGGATCCACCGTCATCCTCGGATCAACTATCTACATCGCCTTCCTCGTGGGAAGTAACAAGTTCGTTACGGGCAACTGGCCGTCGTGAGTTGAGGATCTGCTCCTCGAGCTTTGACTCTCGGCTGACCCCGCTCGTTCAGATTCGAAGCCGCTCTCTTTTCCATCACCTGGGAGATGGATTTGATCCTTCCAGTCATCTTCGCCGTCCTCATCGCAAACGAGGTCATGCTGAGGAGGGTGCTGAAACGGGCGCATCGTGCTCGGGGGGAGAGCGGGAGTCGGAGACCTTCGGCGGCGACCACGGGAAGCGACGCTCTGATGAGCGAGATTGCTTGAGTAGTTGAGGCTCTTTTCGTGTTGTGGTAGCTCCATGTTGTTTAGTTGTAGTCCTGGATCCGTGCTCTCGTTCTAACCGGTGAGATCATGTGCGAACGGGGCGAAGTGAATTTACAACAGCGAGACTGCGAAAGGGCGAGGTGCTCCGAGGTAGCGTAAGAGTGTCCATGGTATCGGCAACGGCTCAAAGGTACTGCGAGGGGATAGAAGAGGTCAGCCTCGGTCGGTAGAGGAAAAGGGAGAGCGGCCAACTCACGGGAACGCTTGAGAAGTCCATCTGATCTAACTCGTCGCCTTCCTCCTCCTCCTCCTCCTCATCTTCATCTTCCTCGTCGTCCACTTCCTCACCATCAAGCCCGACTTCCCGCTTCATCTGCTCCTTGTACTCCTCCGCCTCGGTCGTCCCTCTGTTCCTCGCCATCGCCGCCGCCCTCAACCTCTCAAAATCGTTGTCGTTGGGCAAGCTGCCGGGCATCGACTCGCTCTCGCTACGCCCATCGTCGTCGTCGAGCTCGTCGGGCTCCTCCACCACCGTCGCCTGCAGAAGAGGGCTGCTGGGCGTGGCGGCTCGGCTCGACCTGCTAGGTGCGCCGGGCGAGGTGGCTCCGTC
>MWVB01000051.1:19505-62067 GCA_003054985.1 Leucosporidium scottii | reverse complement strand
GAGGGTGGCGGAAGGGGCGAGGGAGAGGCGGGAAATGGGTCGTGAGGCGGTAGTGGAGGCTCGTGGTCGAGCGAAGGAGGAGGAGACGCGGGGATTGGGCTCTTCGGCCGTGGTTTGGTCGCCGAGGAAGAAGAGCGATTGGCGGTTTGCGAAGGGTTGAGGGGAGGTCGAATAAGAGGAGAGGCGACTTGTGGCATTGTGAGAGCTGCTGAGGGCGTCGAGAGTGAATGAAGGGCGACGAGAGGAGAGGTCGCCGAAAGAGGGCAGCTGGAGAGCGTCGCTGAGGCTCTGCGTGCGCGCGCGACTGGCGCTCCCTCTTCGTTCCAGAATGCGGATGCGGCGAGTGAGAGGTGGGTCCTCGCCCTCGCCGACAGCGGAGGAAGCGGTGGGGTCGAGGAGGGAGGCGGTGGAAAGGGCGCGAGGGCGGTCGAGGTCGGGCATGGAGCGGGTTTCGTGGGCATCGGGTCGAGATCCCTCATCACCAAGCATGCCTTGAGGGAAGGGAAGCAGCGGCGTGGCTCCTCCTACAGGCGACGTTGGCACAGACCCCGAGCCGAGCTGGCTCATCAGCTCGCCGAGCCCCCACTCGTTTGCCAGTCGCTCCTCGGCTTCTGGATCCTGCACCTCATCCCCCCAGCCCATCAACGACGGCCCCATGCTCTTCCCGGTCCTCAACAAGTCGACGCTACCCCGCTCGCTCGACCCCCCGCCAAACATGGGCGACGCTCGTCCTCCTGCAGAGTAGCTGCCCGGTCGGAGCTGAGATTCAGCTACATCAACTGCAGCAAAGTAGCCCTCCGCTTCCGAATCGTTGGTCGTGTCTTTCGGGGGCACAAAGAGATGACGGAAGGGGGAGAGGATGGCAGAGCGCGTTGCTGCCGAGTCGCTGGAGAAGGGGCCGTCCGAGTGCTCTGGCGCGTCGTAATCTAATGCGAAAGGGTCAGCAAAATGTTCTTACAGCCTTGCACTTCTATGCAAGCTCACCGAGAAGCGCAGCTGCGAGATGAGCGCGCGACACCTCCTTGCTGGGCTCAAGCGGCGGCGAGAGCGGTGGCTCCGATGATTGGGAAGCCATTCTAGGCTGTCGACCCTGCTGTGCTACAGCTTTCGTCGAGTCGAAGCTGGAACACGAGGATGGAGACGAAGCGAAAGAGACGATGGCCCTCGCGCGTCGCTTCATTCGGTTCTGTTCAAGAAATCCCAGCTGCAAGCTTCAGTTGATGAGCGCTACTGTACCATCCTGTAATTTGTCCTCCCCTGTCAGCTCTGCTCTGCTCTGTTCTCCCGTTGAATCTGTGGCTCCTTCGGCGCAAGCCCCCTTTCTCGGTCGAGCGTCGGGAGTCCTTCGAGAAGCTGTACCATTTCCGGTTTTCCCTTTCCACCTGCTTCTGTAGCACAGCCGGGCTTACAACCTAGGGCCGACCTTCTTGCTCCGCTGAGGCGCTGCGAAGACTCCTTGAGCGGTCCGCCGTCTCTTGCCCCTCGCCTCGACGCTCGTTTGCCCCTTGTACACGACCAGCACTGTAGTTTGCTCCAACTTAGCTCTGAGCCCTACAGCTAGCTCTCGGCCAGCTTGCTCGCTCTTCTCGTTCGCCCCTCGCTGCTTTCAGCGCGCCCGGCTCCCCTCACCAACAACCTCGCCAGTTCAGCCTCCCTCGTCTGGCGTCTGCAGCTCTCGAGGGTTGGCAGAGCTCTTCAATAACAACATGGCTATGTCTGTCTGCTCTTATGCACCCGGAGTGCGGGATGCTACCAGGTAAGCAGCCCTCCCCCCCCTTTCCTCTAGGCGCCGCATCTCCGCCCGCTGCTTTTAAAGGTTATGGGGAGCACCGAGAATCGCTCGGGAAGCTGTATTGACTCGTGGCTACTTATACAGTGCTCCCGACACTCTCGTCATCGTTCGACCGCCCACTTTGCAGCATTCGCTCGCCCTTCAAGTCCAACTCATCCATCCTCACGCTCCCGACGTGGTCAAGAGCTCTGCACCACCACCACGCAGGAAGATGACACCGCTGTACTCGCTTCACCACCACGCGCATCGCTCCACGCACATCTCGGATGCAGGTAAGCTCCTTCGCTCGGGCAAGCACCTCGGCGCTTGTCTGCCTGACTCGATTCGAGCTAATGTTCTCTCCTCGACAGCTTCTGATGAACGAGTCGCCAAGTTTATCAAACGAGGCATCGAGATTCCCGACCTCGCCATCCTTGACTTGGTGCAGGCGAACGACCAACCATTGCCGACCTCCTCGGCCCCCTCCTCTCCGCCCGCCTCGACTCTCTCATCGTCTCCTCCCTCCTCTCTCACCCGAGTCGACACCGGCAGTACCTCTCCCGAATCGAAACGTCCCTCCCTCATTCGCAAGCTCCGTAATCTCGCCTTCCAGCAAGGCGCACCCTCCTCCACCGAAGCTGCCCCGCCGCCAAAGCTAACCGCATCAAGTTTCGAAGGCCTCCTTGCCTTTGGACTCGCACACGCCCTTCCCATCTCTCGACTTCCTAATCTCTCCCTCGACCCTACACCCAGCCCAAGCTACAGCTTCGTCATTGGAAGATGGCTGCGTGACGGCGCGGCGGCTGCGACCGAGACTGGCGGCGTCACTTTCGAATGGAGGAGGGAAGAGCCTAAACGGCGAGCGAGAGGAAGGTCGGGAACCATGCACACTGGAGTATCGAGGGATGAGTCGCCCGTACCAACACCGCCCGCCTCGCCTCGATTGCGCCCAACGGGAGGTCACCGAGATTCCCTCTCCGTCCCCGGGACTCCTCCTCTCGTGCAACATCGCCGAGCTTCTTCCACTCCCTATACCGACGTTCCCGAACGACCTACCCTCGCCTCAACCTACCAAACCTTCGACCTCGGCTCGACTTCTCCCACTCCCTCCCTGCTCGCCCCTTCCTCCCGCTCTCGCTCTTCCTCCATTTCCTCCGACCCATCCCCCAACCCCACTACGCCGGACGCACACGTATGGAATCTCTAACTCTTCCCTTCTTCCTCCTCGTTCACACCCTACCGCCTCGCGACCCTCTCTCCAACCCCCTCCCACCCTCGTCTCGTGGCGCACGTCTCGGTCCCTCCCTTGCCGGACGACTTCCCCGAAGAGAAGGTGGGCATGGCCGTAGAAGAAGTGGAGGAATGTCTGAGTGTGCTGTGTCTGTGGTTGGTGATGAAGGAGAGCGCGGGCTCGGGAGAGAAGGCGGCGGCGGCGGATGGGGGGTGGTGGAAGAGGAGGGGGTCGAAGTGAGCTGGTTCTCGCGCTGCTTAGGGGTGTTTAGAATGTGTTGTATTAGTGCAAAGGACACTTGGATACTTGAGAACCACGATGCGAGAGCACGAGCGAAGTAACCGAGGCGAAAGCAACGCCGAGGTCGGAATTCGCGCTCGACAAGCTGCAGATGACGAGGTGATTCATGCGTCTCGATTACTTCTCAGTGCCGTGGCTACCTTTCTGCTCATGCACACTAGCTCCCTTCCCCCAAGCACCCGCCTTCTTGCCCCAATCCTCGCGCACGCTTCGTAAGAGCACAGTCAGCTCGTCCTCTGAGCCGAAGAACAATGCAAGGAACTCACCCCCAAACATGATCCTCCTTCAATACCGGAGCAGACGCCGCCCTCCTCTCCTCCTCAACCAATACGTTGAACTTGACTCCCCTCCTCCCGCCTTCCCTCGTCACCTCCACCTGCTTCTCCGTCTTGGGCAACCCCTCAGGATGCCTCACGCGGAGATTCCTCGGATCCAGCACGCCCGAGAGCTTTTCCTCCTCGCCCGTCAGCTCGACTGCTGGGCCGACTGAGTGCTGAGCGGGCGCTGAGGCTCGGCGGACGGTAGCAGCGGAGGCGGAGGCGAGAGCGGAGGAGGCGGGACGCTCCCAGGTGCGGAAGGAGGGATCGAGGGGAGTGTGGGTCGAGTTGACGAGGAACTCGGCGGATGACATCTCGTGCACGCGAGAGACGGCGCGCTTGAAAGCGAACCGCTCCTCTTCGCCTGTAGGAAGAATGGGTCAGCGAGAGCTTGGCGAATCAGACGAGGTGAAAGCTGACCGGTGAAGATGGCCAATGATTGGAAAGCAGGGATCGAAGCACTTGGATGAGGGTTGTGCCTCTGAGACTGCTGCTGCTCCTCCCTCGCCTTCTGCTCCCTCGCCGCCTTCAAAATCGCGCGAACCTGCTCCACCCTTGCCGGATCCTGATACGCCTGACTGCCTTCAGTCGCATCGTACGAGCTAATGTTCGGTCGGTACGGCGTCTCCAGGTCGTGAATGACATCGCCCATCATCTCCTCAGTGAGCGAGTCGCCGATCTCGCCTGCTGGATCGGCGGGCATGCGAGAGGAAGGAATGGAAGAGTCGGCATCGTAGATACGGTCCGACGAGAAGGGGTGGTCATGGTCGCCGGCGGTGGTGATGTCGTCGGGTGAGGGTTCAGCGAAGGGAGAAGGGAGGGAGGAGGTAGCGACGGCGTCGGGGAAGAAGAGAGAGTCGACGTGGTCCTCGGCGAAGACTAGTAGCCTGGTCTTGGCCTCGTAGGCGCAGTCAAGGAGCGAGATGAGTCGTCGAGCTTCGTTTTTTGCGCTCAGAGGGAGGATAGGGACGTCGGTGAGGATGATGGTGTGCTGTGGAAGCGGGAGAGTGAGTCTTCGATCGCTAGCAGAAAGGCGGGACCAGCCGACGCACGAAATTGCTGCCAATGGTGATGTAGTCGGCAGGACCGAGCGCCGCGAGACACAGCTGAGCAAAGCTGAAGCGAGCTACGCCTCCGACCGCCCACGGCACGACCAGCCGCCGACCGTACACCGTCAACTCGGTCGGCGCTCCTTGCTCCTCCCCCACGATCCTGCTCACTGCCTCCTCAAACTCCTTCTCCTCGCCCTTGACAAACCACCCTCGCGCTTTCGTTCCCCACCGCTTCCAGGCTTCGACCTTTCCAAACTCTCCTGCTGGCCGATCATCGGCAGCGTCGAGCTCATCTCGACTGCGTTGCTCACGGCGGTAGTCGAGAGCCGAACGAAGCTCGAAAGCCGGCGACCGAGCAGCGAGGGCGACGAGGAAGGGGCTGAGGCTTTCTCGTTGCACGCCGGCGTTGTAGAGGTCTATGGAGCAGGGGGTGAGCGATGTGCGAGAGAGAGGGACAAGAAGAACTCGCCCACCTTCTGGTACTCGATTCGACGTTCCAACCACCACACCGCCGAGTCGCCAGTACCACGAGAGCACGCGGTTGATGAGGCCAGCGCCGGCGATGTCGACAAGCTGGACTTCATCGAAGGCGAGGAGCCAGCCGTGCTGCTTGATGAGGTCTCGTGCTACACCGGCGAGGACAAACTCGCGAGTGTTGAGGTCGGCGTCGTTTGGCGAGCGTCCGCCGGCGAAGACGGATTGCCTGTTCGAGGTCGCTCAGTTTAGACTCCAGTGAGCTCGGGAGCGGTGAGATCGGTACTTACCATCCCTTGGTCAACGCCTGCGCCTTCATCTCCTCCCGCCTCGACCAGGGGTAGCCTCCCTCGCCCTTCTCGCTCAGTTCGTTCGCTATCCGCTCCTCCACCTCGTTCTCCAGCCGCTGCTTCTCGAGTGCTTGGTGTACCGAGGTGTAGATGGAAAGTAAGAAAGAATGATAATGAAACCGGACCTGCCGAAGTACATTGGATGAGGACGTGCAACAATTGGAGGAGGAGCGCCGAAGGTCAGCTTCGGTCTTGGTCCCGGTGGGCCTGCGAGGCTCACCTTGTGCGGTACGGGCAGGGACTGGAAGAAGATGTCCATGACAAGACTCTTGCCGCTGTAGAGTCGAGCAGATGAGCTCAGAAGGGGAGAAAAAGGGTAGAGACGACTGACGTGCCCGGGGGACCCGTGAGAAGGAAGCCCTTCGGCGTAGAGAGGTTCTCGAGTCCCTCCGCCTCCTTGAGCACCTTGACAAGAGCTGTTGACTTGCTCTCCTCCGACATGGAGAGGAGAGCTTGCCGCTCGGCTGCCTCCTCCTCCGTCAGTCCCATCCCAAGTTCTGAGAGCGGCGAGCGGCGAAACGGCCATGCTGGGACGGCTCGGGCGGCAGGGTCGGAAGTAGGGCGAAGAGCTTCAAGTAGCGTGAGCAGTCGGACAGGTGGTTGGTAGTCCAGCAGCTCTGCGGTAAGCTTGCGAATGCTGTGAACGCGCGTGAGCTTCGAATCGGCGGCTGAGCTGCCAGGGAGACTCACTGGACCAGCGCTCTGATCTGCTCCGCATCCTGCTTAATCTGCCCCGTCGCTACCATCCCGCGATAGACGGCTAGAGGGTCCGTCAAGACGAGCTGCTGTTCGGGCGCGGTCGCCAGGCGTCGACTTGGCTGTAGTAGACACCGAGGGGCTGCTCGTCGAGCAGACAGACGAAGCATTCTGTAGCGAGTGCTGGAGTTGAATCGGCGAAGTGAAGCGATGTGGTCAAGAGGAAGAAGCTCGGCGCAAGACGGCTCTTTCGTCCTCTCAGCATCGTCGAAGGTTGGTCCACCTCTGGCGCCCAACCGCCCGTCAGCGGGATCGAATATCGCTTTTTGAGGCTCCTGCTGCTGACTCGTCCAATCTAGCGCCCTCCACCGCCTCAAGCTCCTGCCGACCTCGCTGCTCGTTGTTACGGCGCTGAGATTGACTACAGGGAGTGAGTGGTAGCTCAGCAGATATTTAGTCTCGCATTTATGTCTTCCCTGCTCTCCCGTCGCTCGAAGTCACCTACACACGCCAGACTGCGTGCTCGGCGAGAGATGCAACAGGGGGTTCGGATAACTGGAGCGATTGCAGGTCTCTCCAAACTACTGAGCACCGCTTCTGCCTCGCCCCCACACGCTAAAACGTTCGCTCGTAGCGAATCTCGTCGCTCGCTAGTTCACATGAAGGCGCTCGCTACTTCGAGGAAAATGACTCTGGTTCGCGCTGTGCTGCTTCTTGTCTCTTCAAACTCACTCGGCGGTCCTCAAGAGCAGTACTCCACCCCTGCCTAGCCTTCCTGCACCTCACTAGCACCTCTTCGGCCCTTCAACGCCCTCCGCCAACATGCCCTCCTTCAAACGGGCTCTCGCTGCCTTCCTCGTCGTGTCTTGCTACGCCTCCTGCGCGCTTGCTTACACGCCTCAATTCAACGATGTATGTCGAGCTCTCGTTCTGACTTGAAGCAGCTTCCAGGGCTGACACCATCTTGCTTTCGCAGGACGGAACGCCGAAACGTCCAGTGTGAGCTTCCGCGACCGACTCTCTTTCGGGGGGCATTAGCTGACGCTTGTACAACTCACACAGAGCTGGCTACGTCCCCAAAGTGTGGCCTGCGGTCGTCGCCGCCGTCCTTTACGCTTTCACGGCCGCCGTCGCCTGGTCTCGTGAGTCGTGTCGATTCTGCTTCGAGATGGACGAAGCTGATCCCTTTGAAATTGTCCAGACTGGTTCCGTATGGGACGCCAGCGATACCTCCTCACCCTCAGTGAGCTTGCCCGGCCCAACTCTGCGCGAGCTCGGCGCTGACTTCCTGCCTCTTCTGCAGCGATCTCGCTCCTCACCATGGTCCTCGGTTACGCCCTTCGTATCGCAGTGTCGAACAGCCCCTACTCGGTCGGCCTGTATGCCATCGACACCCTCCTCATTCTTCTTTCGGTGAGTTCTCTCCCCCGACGAGCCAGACCCCGCCAAAGCGCCTCACTGACTCCCTGCGCTCTTGACTCCGCTCGTGCTATCTCTCACAGCCCTGCGCCTTCCTCGCCGTCAACTACATGCTCCTTACTCGTCTCGCCGCCTCGCTCGGTGAAGAGGTCACGAAGAAATGCCTCTTCCTCCCTCACCGAATCGTCGTCAAGCTGTTCGTCTGGGTCGATGTCATCTGCTTCGTTCTCCAAGGCTCAGGAGGAGGAATGACCGCCATGACCGGTAGCATCGCCAACATTGGACACGATGTGAGTCGACGAGAGTTGACGAGAGTCGCTCGGCGTGAAGTTCGGCGCTGACCCGGACTTCTGATCCAGGTTTCCCTCGCTGGTCTCATCATCCAGGTCATCTCCTACGGGTTTTTTTCCATCCTCCTTCTCTCCTTCTTGATCCGAGTGTGAGTGTTGCGAGTTTGAAGCCGCCCAGGCCCGAGCTGACCCTCTCTCGCTTGTCTTCAGCCGCAAGAACTACCCCTCGAGCTACTACACCTCGAACGGCGAAGGGCGGTCGGCGATCTCTCTGTTCAAGAAGACCCCTGTCACAGACTGGAAGATCCTAGGCTTCGCCATGGTGCTCTCCTCCGTCGGCGTGCTCGTGAGCTCCCCTTCATCGCTTCTTTGGCCTCCACCCTTCTCTGCTGACGACCCTCCTCTCTCAGATTCGTTGCGCGTTCCGAGTAGGAGAATATAGCGGAGGCTGTAAGCTACATCCTTGCAGCTCTTCGCCGTCCCCGAGCTGATCTGACCTTCTCGGCGCCCTCTAGACGACTCCTACCTCGCCACCACCGAAGGCTACTTCTACCTCCTCGACGGTCTCCCACTCTGGGTAAGCCCTTTCCCCCTTCCTCCCATCCACCACCTCCCTGCACCTCTCCCTAGCCCCCAGACTCGCGCCGAGCTGACTCCCTCTCCGCTCCGCTTCCACAGCTCGCCTTCACCCTCTATCTCTTCCTCTGGCCCGCCCGTTTCATCGGCTCCACTGAGGCTGCTCATACTTTCACTTCGCACCACAACAACCTCGAGATGGGAGCAGCTGCCAAGCCTATTCGTTCGGACAACTCCTACGAGGCGGGTCAGAAGTACGGGCAGTGAGCGACGGTGGCGGTGCAGACACTAAGTGGGAGGGGAGTGAACATAGTAGATAGCGATTGTATACAGCGAGAATTCGACGCCTGTAATCACCAGGGATCTTCTCAAGTTTCTTCTCGAGCCTTTCGCGAGCGCCGAACCGAAGAGCTGACCCGAGCTGCTCAAGACTCTCGTCTCTCGATCTCGGTTCTCTGTCCAAGAGCATATCGTTTACATCACGCTCTTTTCATGAGGTCTAGTTCTCCGTCAGCGAAGGTCCCGAACCCAGCACGTCCTTCAAGTTCATCTTGCCCGACCCCCGCTTTGCCGGCTTCTGCTGACTCTCATGCGGCTTCCATCCAATCATGTGCATGATCTGGAAGGTGGCGGGTACGGTGCCGTCCTCATGGCCGTGCAGCTCTGCGTCGCGTACAACTCCGTCAGCCAGCGGGACGAGAGAAGGAAGGACGGGGAAGAGAACGAACCTCGGTAGATCGAAGCAGCAGCCAACAGCGTATCGGGATCAAGTTTTGCTCGTCGATTGACAACGGCGTTGCCCTCTCCCATCCATTTGAGGTCCTCGATCAGTTCAAACATGGAGGGGTAGGTGATTTGAATCTCATCGACGTCGACGGTGGAGAGGGAGAAGCCGGCGCGGTTGAGGAGGGAGGTGATGGATTGGGAGTCTGTGAAGGTGTGAGGGTCAGCATGAGGATGAGAGGAAAGTGAGGGAGGGAGCGCACTGGTCATTGGGGAGACTCGGGGGGAGATACCGCCTTCTCGCTCAACTTCGGCGAGTTGGAGAGCCGTCCTGCGAGGAGAGCTAGAGCGGTCAGCAAGGCTCGGGGGGAGATAGACAGCTAGTTAAGACTCACCGCAGCTCATACAGCGTGTCACCGCCGAACATGGAGCCAATGAACACTCCGTCCGGTCGAAGTGCTCGCTTGATCTGAATGAGAGTCCCTGTACATTGCAGAGAGTGAGCTCAAGTCTCGCGAGGTAGCGCGGAGAAAATACCTGGTAAGTCGTTGACCCAGTGTAGGGACAGGCAGGACATGATGGCGTCATGCGAATCCTCGGCGAAGGGCAGAGCCTCCTCATCGCAGACTATCCGCTCGATCGGCACTGTAGTGAAGCAAAGGAGGTCAATTGCTCGCTCGTTCCGCTATTGAGAGACCGAGATTCACCCTCAGTCTCCACATCAGCGTCTCGGTACAGCATCGCCCCTGCGAAACGAGAAGGGAGGTCAATCCAGCTGCTCGGCGTTCTTCAGAGCGAGTCCAGCTAACTCGACGAGTCGGTCATGATCAGGTTCTGGGTGATCTCTGGGTCCAAGTGCTTGGAGATGAATCCTGGGCCCGCACCGACATCACAGACAGTAGGGAAGCGGCGTTTGATGTCCTGCGAGCCGAAGGCAGAGCTAGAGGTCAGCATGTGAGCTCTTCCGGGGCGTGCTGAGCATCGCAGAAGAGTCTGTGGCAGAACAGGTAGCCCCTGGGCTCCCACGAGCGCCTAAACAGCTTCACGATCCCCAGTAACGACCTCGCTGAACGCATCTTTCCCCTCGAGCTGAGCTCTTGAGGAGCGAGAAAGCTCACCAGTAGCCTATCGACCATGTTGGCAGCTACCTCATCTTTGACATAATCCGTCAACCTGCTCCTCTCTGGGTCCGCCGCTGCTCGGTCACGCTGCAAGAGCTTGGCTCGCCGGTCGAAGACGACGAAAGGTGAGGCAGGGGAAGCGGCGGAAGCTCCAGGTGCGAATGAAGGTACAGCGTATGCTCGTGAGCCGAAAGGTGGTCGAAGTGGTAGCCTCATTGGAAGAGTGATGAGCTACAGCCGAGAAATGAACGGTCGGAGGTCAAGAGAGTTGCGAAGCGCTCTTTGATCTCCCGCCTCTTCGCTCGCTTCTAATCGACTTTCGGTACAGCCTTGTAGATTGCAGGTAAACTCTTACTGAGCCTCTGCTCCCCTACAGCTCACTGAACCGCTCTTCAGCTCGCGCAGCAACTCACTCGACCTCGCTCACCCACAAGCAGCTCTCCTCTTCTCCCTCGTCCCGCAATGGTCGCAGGGCCATTAAAGAGTCGGATGCCTCCGCCAGATCTGCCCGACATGGCCCTCCTAGCAAGGCAAGCGAGGGAGCTCTATCCGCGCCAAGTCGCTACGGGCGACGAAGGTATGTCCAGCTCACCTCGCTGAAGGGATGTAGGGCGTCACTTCGGCTCGGGATCGGTCAGACGTATGCTCTGCTTTATCTCGGCCCAGCTTGCAATGCTGTGGGACGGCAACATCTCGAAGCGCTTCGCAGCGCGTCGTGGCGCCGTGCTTCAACTCGGAGCTTGTGGGGGCAACAAGCTGTACGAGAGCAGAGCAGTTGAGCTGACCTTTTCTGTTGATGTTACTACAGATCTCAGCGCAGCCAAATTCTTCATCCCCACTCTTCCTGGACTCCCCGCCGACTCGACCCTCACCATGTACGGCGGTCACCTCCCTTCAGCACCACCAAAGAACGGCGTGAAGGATACGAAAAGCGATGCGCATCTCTACTTCTTCATGCTTCGGAGCCGTCACATTGCCGACATGGAGCGTACGGTTCTTTGGTTCAACGGAGGGCCAGGGTGCTCCTCCTTCGATGGGAGTTTGATGGAGGTTGGGCCGTTGAGGCTGGTACCGGGAGGGAAAGGAGAATTGAAGGAAGTAGAGGGAGCATGGAACGAGTACACAAACATGATCTTCAGTGAGCTCGCTTCAGCTTTCGGCGACCTCGGAGATGCACTGCTGACACTTCGCTCTACTTCTATAGTTGACCAGCCCGTCGGAACCGGCTACGCATACATGGCTACCAACAACTATGTCCATGAACTACCAGAAGTGAGCGTCTCGGCTCTCGCTTCGCCCACTCGCACGCGCTGACCTCGGTCTTCTCCTCGCAGGCCTCGCAACATGTCATCGAGTTCCTCACCCAGTTCTACTCCGTCTTCCCCGAGTTCTCCAAGCACGACACCTGGATCGCCGGCGAGTCCTACGCGGGCCAATACATCCCCTACATCGCCGACGCCATCCTCCAATCAACGCGGATACCTACGAGGCTGAAGGGCTTGCTCATCGGCAACGGATGGATCGACCCTTACAATCAGTATCCTGCTTATCTCGAGTTTGCACTCCAGGCCGGCGTCGTCAAGGCGGGTTCGGCGACCGAGGCGAGGGTCAAGAAGGATGTCGAGACGTGTATGGAGAAGCTCGATGGGGCGGGGATCAAGAATGTCAAGATTCATAATGGCGAGTGCGAGAACATCTTGGGGTCCATCACTGATAGTACGGTGCAGAAGTGAGTCTTCTGTTGCTCGGTTCGGCGAGTCTGTCCCCGAGGCTGACCTTCTTTGCTTCCCTCCTCTCGCAGCGTCAACGGTCAGAACATGTGCGTCAACAACTACGACGTTCGTCTTACGGACACCCACCCCGCCTGCGGCATGAACTGGCCACCAGACCTCGTCGACATTCAACCCTACCTCCAGGTTCGTTTGCCCGTCTCTCGCGCTCGCCTCTCTCTTCGGTCAACCTCTCGGGTCATATACTTACCTCTCACTCCATAGCGCTCAGACGTCAAGAACGCCTTCCACGCAAACCGCAAGGACGGCGGCTGGATGGAGTGCAACGGCCAAGTCGGTGCCAACTTCTGGGTTCAAGAATCCAAGCCGGCCGTCTTCCTGCTACCGAAGCTGCTGGAACAGCTTCCCATCCTCTTCTTCGCCGGTGATCAGGACCTCATCTGCGTGAGTTGCGGTGCGCTGAAGGACTCGCCGAGAAGCTCGCTGACCTTGAGCCGAATTCGCAGAACCATGTCGGTATCGAGCGCATGATTGAAAACCTCGAGTGGAATGGAGAGAAGGGCTTCGGCGTGAGTAGCCTCCATTGAGCCCGGCTTCTACCATCCTAACCCTCGCTCCTCCTCGCAGAATATCACCGCACAAGACTGGTCCGTCAACGGCAAGCCTGCCGGCACCTGGACGACCGCTCGCAATCTCACCTACGTCAAAATCTCTGAAGCCTCCCACATGGTCCCTTACGACCAGCCCCTCGCCTCTCACGACATGCTCCTCCGTTTCCTCGACATCGACCTCCTCGGCGCTGCTGGACCGGCGGCTCAAGTCCCCTCCCGCGTGGGGGACGAGCAGGAAGCAGTGCTCGGAGAAACGCACCCTAATGGAACGGCCGTTACGGGAGCATCGGGCATCTCGGGATCGCTGGAGGACGGCGAGCTCGTCTCGGTCGGCAAGGGCTCCTCATCGAACGGAGGAGGCGCCCTCGAGACGATGGTCAATGTCGGTTCCGCACTCGTCATCATCGCTCTCATGGGTCTCGGACTCGCCATCTTCCTCGTTGTACGGCGGAGGATGAACCGACGGAAATCGGGCTCTTCGCACAAGCGGCGAGTGAGCACTGGGCGAGGGTTGGCGGTGGGGGAGAGTACGGAGGAGGAGGGAGAAGGGGAGCATGAGCTTGAGGTGTTGGTGGATGGGGAGGAGGGGAGGGAGGAGGAGGAGGGGTATAGAGATCGAGATGAAAAGGGCAAGGGCAGGGCGAGGGTCAGGGATGAGGAGGAGATCTTTGGGCTGGGAGGTTCGGATGAGGAGGAGGAGGAGGACGGGAGGAGGCGTAGAGGGTAGTAGAGGCTAGGGCTGTTAAGCGGCATCTTCTCCGCGCCGTTCCGACGGAGGGCGAGAGAACGGCTCGCGAGCTCCAGCAGCTGTCGATGTCGTCTTGGCGTCAGCGCGACTGACGAGAGGTCAATGTCCTTCCAGCTACCCTTCAACAAGCCCGAATGTCCTTGGTGCTACTCTCCTACACTAGCTACACCCCGCCGCCATCGCATCCCTCAGCGCGTTATGCACATCGCCGTCAATCGCGAAGGCGATGACCCCGCCCAAACCGAGATCCTTGCAAACGCTCGCCTTCTTCGTGGTGGTATCGGCGTTATCGTACACCGTGAACGTCTTGTCGTCCGCATTCAGATACATGCTCTCCGTGCAGTCATCCTGTACCGCTCCGTCGACGCCCGCTTTGACGACGTCGGCGTAGGTGATGGCGCCGTTCGAAGCGGATGCTACTTGGAATACCGGGGATGAGGCGCCTGCTGCTGCACCTGTTGAGTCGAAGTCGTCTACTGTCCAGCTGTGGCCGTAGAAGGGGGAGCCGTAGAGACTGTCGTCGGGGGAAGGGGTCAGACCGAGAGGTCAGGATGTGAAAGCGACACGAAACTCACAGCTGGTTGGCGGGGATGCCGGCGTCGATCCAAGACTGCATAGCTGAAGGGACGGAGTAGCTGCTTCCCGATGGGCTGCACTTGGAGTCGTACGGCTGAGATAGTGAGGGAGGAAGAGAAGATCAGCGACGGCTTCGGCGTAGGCAAAGCGTGGCAAAAGCCGTCGAAATAGCGACTTCTCGCTCTCTTTCGAGGGGGAATCTCGTGAAATACGCACAAAGTTGGGTCCTGTAGTCGTTCCCGAGCCCCAGGCGTCGTACCTGTCGAGGGGTGAAAGTGGAAAAGTCAGCTCGGCGAGAAAGAGCTTCGGCGGAGATGGAAAGAGGCGAGCTGAGCTCACGTCATAACGGTGAACTTGTTGACGGGAGTAGCAAAATCAGAGAGGTCGGTTGATGGGGATCCCGAGGTAGGGTCGAGCCATGGTGCCGAGGAAGTGTCGGTGGTGATCAGGACGTCGTCGCCGACGGCTGTCCTCAGCTCCTGGAAGAAAAGGAGAAAGTTGGGAAGGTCGTTCTTGAGGTCAAAGTCTTCTGTGTTTCCTGCTGCGCCAGGATACTCCCTGAGCGACGGGGAGGCGGGATTAGCGAGATGTAGAGCTCGGCGCAAGAGGAGACTCGCCAGTCGAGGTCCACACCGTCCCACTTTGAGGTCGTGACAGCATCTTGTATGTAGCCGATGAAGGTTGCCCTTGAGTCCGAAGTAGCAAGCTATCATGGAAGGACAAGAAGTGCACGCAAAGTCAGCGCCGAGCCCCGAAAATCACGTCGAGACTCGATATGAAGGGAATTGGCGCACGATAGTGGTGAAGTAGTTTGAGTCGGTCCATCCTCCGATCGTGAACAGCGCTTTGGTACCAGCGGCTTGGCATTTTGAGACAAAATCGGCCGTCTTGTACTGGTCAGTTTCGCCGAAGTCGAGTTTGCCGTCCGATCCGGGGGTCGCCACGAACCACATGAGCTGTGGAAAGATAGGAAGAAATTAGCTCGAGATCTTGCCCGAACTCGTTGAGATCTGAGGCGGCAAAGAAGGAGAGCAAAAGACGAACGTGAGTATCTGTCGGCGAGAAACGCATCAGTGAGTGAGTCTGGTTCGTCTGAAAGTGAGTGGCAGGGGGCTTACACTTGTCGTATGGAATATCTGCTACAGCTTGAGCTGTTTGATAGCTGTTCAAGCGAGACCAAGGTCAGCTGAAGACCGAGTTCGGCGATCATTCCAACAAATCGACTCACTTCTCCCAGAAGCCTGCAATCCACGCATCGCCAGTAGCGCCTCCCCCGGAAGTCGTCCCACTTGACGAAGCCTTCGGTGCTGAGGCTGTACCCGAGCCAGTCGCTGAGCCTGTCCCAGCGCTCAGACTTCCTCCTCCCACCGTGGCGACTGCTCCCCCGCTAGACTTGGCGGTTGCGGCCGTCGTCTTTCCCGTTGCTGCTCCGCCTGTTGCTGCTCCAGCTGTTGCTGCTTCTGTTGCGCCAGTAGCTCCCCCTCCAGTCGCCGCCGACGCAGATGAGCTCGAATCGGTCGTCGAATCGTCTCCTGGCCCGAGTAGGAAGTACCAGGCTCCTCCGAGCAAGGCTGCAATAACAACGCCAATCGCTAGGTACATCAGCCAGGGAGGGAGACCTTCGTCCTGCTGCTGCCGTCGTGCGTGCTTTCTCCGGTGGTGGTGGCTCTGCGAAGGGGGAAGGGTCAGCTTGCGAGCTTCGCTAGCTCCATACAGCGCCTCACTCACCCCAATCAATGCTTCCTGGTCTTCATCATGTCGCCGACGTTTCTGGTGATGTCGAGGCCGGTCTGCACTTGTTGATCCGTCAGAGTCTGACCCCGAATCTCCTCCCGAATCCGAGTCGTCTGAGCGCCGAGAGCTGTCGTCGGTTGATGTTGGCTCGTCGTCGTCGTCGTCTGATCCTCTGCTGTAGTGCTTTCGGCCCATATTTGCTGGGCTGCTGAACGCAAACCTCCCTTTCGTCCCTCGTCTCGTCGCTTCGGCGTTGAAGTCCACGGACTCGCAGGCGGGGTCTACAGGAGGCAATTCCACAAAATCTGCAAGGGAGCAGAAATGGGAGAACACACTGACAGTGCATCTTGACAAAGCTTGGCCGTACATCAAGACTAGCTGCAGTAGAGCGGCGAGGATTTCGGCGCTCGGCGTTGGCAATTCGAGGGGGCTACAGCGGTGCAGAGGCGACGGGAAGCTCTCGACAGACTACAGAACGAAAGCTTGACGTCTTCTTGACGACGGCCTGAGCCAATCTTGCTACTGTACTACAATGCATAGGCCGCCTCGAGCACAGACCTCCTTCTTCCTCAGCCGCGCGTCGCCGCTTCTGCCTTCAACCACATCACGCAAATCTCCCACGTCTCGACAGCTGGACTCTCGACCGGCTACGCTGTAGCAGTACATTACCCACCTCAAGTCTCTCCTTTCACACCTCTACGGCCGCCCCCTTTCCGCTTCCCTTTGCTCCCTTCCGCCCGCTCCAGCAGCCCGCACCAGCCCTTTTCGATTCATCGACGATTCCAATCATGGGCAAACGTGAATCACTACAGCTCTGGTCTACTTCACCAACGGTACCAGCTTTCGTCGCTGTACCGTCGCAACCTCGGCCTCAGCTCAGCACCTACCCCTCCCCCTCACCTGCCCACCAACAACCTCAGCAACAGCCTCCCTACTACACTCAAGAGCAGCATCTCACTCCCGCCGAGAAGGAGAAGCAAGACTATTATGGCGAGCAGGATCACTGGGCAGATGCTCCTAGCTACCCGGCGCAAGCTCACCAAGGAGGCGGCGATTTCGGTTCGGGACGCAAGGCCGCTCCTGCTGCTCTTACCATCCTTCAACCCCCTCGTGCTACGTTCAGTGAAGCCCCCGCTACGCCTAGCTCCCCGGCGGCTCTCGCGTTCGGCGATGAGGCTTCTTCGGTCAGGGGGAGGGAGGCGAGGCATCGGGCGAACAAGTCGATGGATTGGAGTAGGTTCTCTATTTTGGTCAAGGAGAAGGAGAGGAAGGGGGAGAAGAGGTGAGTCTGCTCCAGCTGTTTGAGAAAAGGAACGAAGGGGACAACGAAAAGCTGAACTCCCGTCGCCCTTCTTCGGCGCCGAGCAGCTCCGAGTGGTTGGAGAGCAAGCAGTCAACTTGGCGCAAGTACCACAAGCTCGGTTGGATCGGAGCTATTATTGTGATTGCTGCGTGAGTCCAGCTCGTCTTTCGGCTGAGAGCGTTAGGCTGACTCGTTCTCGCCGAACCTCAGCGTCGTCGGAGCGCTTGCCTACCATTTCACCCATCTCAAGGACAGCGTTGAGCCCACGTCGCTCAAGCTCGGGGGTAGGAACATCTCCCACACTTCACGAGATCTGCCAAGCTGACTCGCTCGATTGCAGGCTTCAACGGCGAGAACGAGAACAGGACCTCGACCGCCTCCAGCGGCTCCTCCTACGTTGCGGCCAACTCCGGATCCTCCTCCCACACTTCCTCCGTTCAAATCATTTCTTCTTCCTCCATCGCTCAGAGCCTCGCCTCCACCTCTTCCTCGTCCACTGCTGCCGTCGTCGCGAGTTCGAGCGCCATCGTCGAGGAGGAAGACGAGCAAACCACCTCGACAGCTGCTCGCGTCGTGGCCACCACTACTCGCGCGGCAGCAAAGGTTGTAGAGACTACTACGACCAGCGCTCGAGCGGTCAAGTCCACCGAGGCGAGTACGACCGCGGAACCAAGCACCAGGTCCAGTTCGGCGTCGCTCAAGGCTTCGGCTTCCTCCTCCACAAGTTCGGCCAAGGGCTCCGCTGCGACGGCCGAGGATCGCCTGAGGAAGCGATTCTTCAATCCCGTCCGCATCGACTATGTTGCCCTTGGGGAGGAGGAGGAGAGCCTCGTCAAGCGCGCCGAGTGGGAGAGGATCGCCTTCTCGCCCAAGGAGGGGTCGGTCAAGGCCAAGAGGAGCACGGGAGGATGGGAAGAGACGGAGATGATGTTCATTGGCGAGGGGGAGCATCAGGAGGAGGTTTTGGAGAAGCGCGATGATTGGAGGAGCATCGAGTTCAGCAAGCCGGCCGCCGATGCCGAGGTCGGTCTGAAGCGCCGTCTCTCCCACCGCCGTCACCAGCGCATGTAGTGTTGGACTACAGCGCTTCCCAACGATTCCGCTTCGCTGGTCCGGAGTGCGATCTTGTCACTACTTTGCCCTCACTTCGGCCCCCTTTTGATACCCCCCCTTTATTCCTCCTCCTCCCCTCATCGTTAGCTTTCGAGCTCTTACCTAGCATTCGTAGATTACATATCTCTTTCAGCAACGCGCAACCTGCTTTCGCTCAAAAAATTGCTTCGGCTGACAGAGGCCGTCTCAGCAGCCTCACGGCCGAACCTGTAAGCGAGGCGGAGAGCGAATCCCGAGTTGCCTTCCTGCCTCATTTCTGCTCGTTCGCGACTCGACTACAAGCAAGATGCTGCACGCTCAGCAGCAGCACTCGTTCAGCCCTTTGGACCTCAATATCCTCTCGCTCCTCACTGGCGATGCTCCCCCTTCGACCTCTGCCTCTCCGCCTCAGGCTCATCCCCACCCGAGTCTGGCAGCCAAGTCGAGGCAATCCGACCGCCGCCCTCCCGTGGATCCTTTGATGGTCGCTGCAGCTGCTTCAGCAGGTCCCGAGTGAGTTTCTCCCTTACCATCCTGCAACTTGCCTGGCATTGGCGCATCGGCCTCTTTCGCCATCGCTAAGCGGACGAAGCGGAAAGATCTCGAGCTGATTCCCGGTTTTGCCTGTGCAGCATTACGAGGAATCACTACCTACACGAGTTCTTCCCTCATACGCTCGCCTACGCCTCCTGCGACGATGAGCGGCCACTCGCCCCATCTGCTGCCCGTCCCAAGATGCAGTCTCAGCAGGCTCCTCGGCGGGTCAGGCTCGCAACCGAGGCCGAAGAGCGACGGCAGCAGGAGCAGAAGCAGGCCAAGGACGAGGCTGTATCTGAAGAGCCCGCCTCGAGCGCTTCCGCCGCCGTACCCATCCCGGGACCTTCGTCGAACCTCATCGCTTCGCCTGGCCCGACCGCGACCGCTCAGGTCAGCTCCCCGTCCTCGGCTTCGGCTCGGCGGCTGAGCGTGAGCGTTGTACACCCATCAAACTACTGCGGCAGCCCATCGCCTCCCCTCCGACCTCGCCGACTCGGTCAGCGCTCCCCCTTCCGACAACAGCCCCGGCATCTCTCGCGGCCGCCGCTCCTTCGCAGGCGCCATCCTCCCTTCCTCCCCTCGTAGTCAAATGCGAGGTTCGTACTCGCATCCCCACTCCTCACGGCCACATCTTCCTTCACCTCTACTCCAACAACCACGATTCGAAAGAGCACCTCGCCTTCGTAGCCGATCAGGCGCAAATGGATGCCATCCTCCCCGCCGACGTCGGTACTCCTTCCCTCCCCTTCCTACGCTCTACATCCCTCGATTCGGAGTGGAGGGAAGGCGAGACAGAGATGGAGCGAATCGTTCGCGGAGCTTACGTCGGCCGACTCTCCGCTTCGACGATCCATCCTTCCACTTCCCCCTCCTCCTCCACCGCACCACTCCCTTCCACCTCGACCTCTACCACTCCCGAACCTCCACTCGTCCGCATCCACTCGGAATGCTTCACCGGCGAGGTCATCGGCTCGCAACGCTGCGATTGCGGCGAGCAACTGGACGAGGCGTTCCGACTCATCACTCTCCACCAACGAGGAGTGGTCGTCTACCTGCGTCAAGAAGGACGTGGCATCGGATTGTTGGAAAAGATGAGGGCCTACAACCTTCAGGACCTAGGGCACGATACCGTCACGGCCAACTTGATGCTCGGACATGGCGCCGATATGAGGACGTACGATATCGCGGGTGCGATCCTCAGGGATCTCAAGGTCGGAGAGGTCAGGCTGTTGACCAACAACCCGGACAAGATTGAGCAGATTGAGAAGGAGGGAGTCAAGGTCGTCGAGCGGGTCGCCATGGTGCCGAGGAGCTGGATCCCGAGTAATCGAGCGGCGGGCAAGAAGAGGAAGGGAGGTAGCAGCAGGCGACCACGGATGAGCGGAGCGGCACTGTTGCAGCAAGGACTCGACAGCATGGCCTCGTCGATGATCTCCTCCGTCGTTCCCTCCTCCGACGAATCCTACTCCGAGGACGACGTCTCCTACACCGACGACTCGGAAGCAGACGAGGACGACTCTTACTCCTCCGACTCGGACGCCTCACACAACCTCCGTCGTTCAGGCGTCGGCATGATTGGCGCTTCGGTCACCCGCTCCGCCGAGTTGGAGAAGTACTTGAGGACCAAGATCGAGAGGATGGGCCATATGCTCGAAGCACCTACCACTCCTATCGATACCGCGTCGGCTCCAGGTTCGAGGTCGGATTCCCCGGCGCCACCAAAGCGCCATCGCAAGCCCAAGATTTCGAGGACGGCTTCTACCACTTCGGCGGCAGCACAGGCGGGGAAACCTCATCCCTTGGCTAGTTCGGTAGTGAGCGTCGCGGCGGAGAAGCAGGAGGCGGTCGAGTGTGGAAGTGGGTGCGAGGAGTGCACGTAGTGTGCGGCGAGGAGGGTTCGGGGAGTTTGTCTAGAGCTGGTGGGTAGATCGTCTGGGGCTCGCTTGCGATGATGTATTAGTATTGATTTCGTACACCCCCTCTCGTTCGCTGCTGGCTGGTGAGAGACGATGGCGCGAAGCGAAGCTCCTTGTTCATGCTTTGGTCTTCGGCGCCTCTGACGACGCTGCTTCTACACTATCTTCCTGCTTCTCTCCCTCGACCTCGATCCCATCACTCTTGACCTCATACACCGCTTCGCTCTCCGCCTCCTCCAGCAAATCCTCTTCCCCATCTTCCCCCTCCTCGCCCTCTCCAAGCTCACCCTCCTTCCCACCCCTCCTGCCCTTCCTTCCTCCCGGTCCTCCGTGCTCCATCTTCCGAGTGGGCATGACTGCTTGCAATGCGGTAGACCAGGATTGGGTCTCGACGTATTGAAGGAGGATGTCGTAGACCTGTGCGAGCAGAGCGAGTGAAAGCAAAGGGGGAGAGAAAGAAGGAGCAGTGAGTCAGCAGCGAGCTCGTGAGAGACGAAGACACAGAGAACACCCACCTGATTAACAGTCAACACCTTCCTCGTGGGCATATCGGGCATATACTGCCCAATCGGCAACTGAGCATGTTGAATCCCGTGCTGCTCGGCCTTGTCGAAGCAAAGCTTCTTGTAGCGATTGCGGTCCACGATACCACCGAGGATGTAGGTCTTGCCTTCTTCGATGGTGGTGAGGACGTTGGGAGAGTCGCCGGTGAGGTAGATGATGGAGGATTTGGGCACACGGGATCGAGGTTGGCCGGCGTGGGAACCGATTGAGATGGGGGGGATGGAGGGAGTTGTGGTGGAAGGAGCCTCGGTGGTAACAAATGCTTCGGTGGTGGCGAGAGGGGTGGCGGGAGTGGGGAGGACGATCTCGGCGCCCGAAGAAGAGGAAGAAGGAGTCGGCTCGGCCCAAAGTTCCTCGTAGCCCTCTTCCCACCACTCGACACCTTTCCACGCCTCGTGAGGCTTGTTGGGGGTCGATTCAAACTTGTCCTTCATCCTGCCGCTGAGACCGGAGATGAGCATGTCGAGAGGACGGGTGGAGGCTCGGTTGGAGGAGTAGCAGAAGGCGAGCTGGGCGGCCATGGATTTCACCTCCTGCGAGCGCGGCGACGGGTTCAGCGGTGAGCTGCGTACCAGGCTAATACCAAGAACTCACCTTCTCAGTCATCATGTCATCGAAAGCACAGTCAATCACGACCCTCGCCTTGAACGGCTCCTTCTTCCCCTTGGCCTTCTTGTTCGTCGGCTTCTCCAGCACTCCCAGCTCAATCAGCTTGCGCTTCTCAGCAGCCTTCTCCTTCTTCATCGCGCGCTCTTTGGCCCTACGAGCGGGCTTGGCGGCGTCGAAAGCAGCTTGCTTGAGCCAGCGCTTTTGGGCGTTCTTGGAGAGACCTGCAGGCATGTCGGCGAGGAAGGTGTTGGGCGTGGTGTTGTACTGTGATGGTGCGGATGAGGTGGAAGCGATGGGAGCTGCTTCTGTAGAGGTCTCGGCGTCGGCGTTGAGAGCGGGAGCTGCTTCGCTCGGAGGAGCAGCAGCCAGAGGGGGCGAAGGGGGAGGGGCTGACATGGCGCGGCGGTAGGGAGCGCTGATCGTACGGCGCTGTAGGACAATGAGAGCGCGCAATTGAGGTAGTAACGAAGCGATGATGATGATGATGATGTGCAGAAGCCAACCTTGGACTCGAACTCCGCCGCACTTTTCTGTCCCTTCGCTCACAACAAGCTCGTCCTCGTCTTTCTTCTTCATCGCCGAACCTCGAAGGATGGCAGGAGCCAAGAAGTCTTCGCCGAATGGCAAGCAGAAATCACCCAAGGGCAAAGGCAAAGCAGCAGCAGCAGCAGCAGCAGCCCCTCCTTCACCACCAGCCAAAGCCGCTTCGTCTCCTCCGCCCGCCGAAGTAGAAGCCGAGGACAACGACTTGCTCGACCTGGCCGAGTCCATCACTGCTAAAGCTCATCTCCTCGCTCCTGGTCTCACCGATGCCGAGCTGCAACAGAAGGCTCACGACGTCGTCAAGGCCTCTTTTGACAGAGGTGCGGTTTTTTGAGGTTTGCGGGCAGAGTTGCAGCGGTCTGAGGAGCGAGGGAGGTGCAGCAGAGTCTGATGGAGGCTATCAGCCAGCCCGCCGTGCTGTAGCAGCTCTAGAAGGAGAAGCGCGCCGAGTTGAAGCTCGCCGCGAAGGTAGCGACGAAAACGCGGCGCGTTCGAATGAGCAGAAGCTGTAGCATGTCAAGAACAGGTTCGGGGAGATGTATAAAATCAGAATAATCCACTTGGGCTGCTCGCGCCTTCAAAAAGCCCCTCGCTAACCTCTCGCTCCCCCCCTTCGCAGCTCTCGCCTCCGAATCCATCTCCTTCCCCCATCTTCAATCGCTTCTGAAATCCCTGAACCCCTCCTCGGGCCCTTCCACCCGTTCCTCTTCCCGAACCGACCCTTCCCCATCAACCGAAGAGCCGTCCCTCTCGCTTCAAAAGACTCCGTTGGAGGAGCTCACCACCGAGGGTATGGACCCCGAGATGATTTGGGAGCAGATGGAGATGAGGAGTGGTGTTGTGGTCGAGTTGTTGGATGAGATGTTTGGTGGGGCGGAGGAGGAGGAAGGTAGTGAGGGTGAGGAGGGAGAGATTGAAGGAGAGGACGATGAGGATGAGGATGAGATGATGGAGGGAGAGGATGATTGGGGGGCGATGATGGGTGAGGGAAGTGATGATCATGATGAGGAGGAGGATGAGGAGAGTGATGAGGAGGATGGCGAGGAAGTTCCTTTCGAGGAGGAGGAGCCACATTTCCGCAAGCTCGGCGGTCCCGAGGGCATGAACTTTGATGGCGAGCCCGAGGAGGAAGATCCTCAAGCCGATGCGACCAAGGATCTATCTCTCGACTCTTTCGACAAGCCTGGTTCTGGCCGTCCTTCGCGTCGGTGAGTCCTTCGCCCTTCTCCTTCTCCGAGTCTATTCGGCGCCGACTGACCCCGCCCCTCTAATCCCAACAGCGCCCCCGGTCCCGCTTCTGCCGTCGACGACACTTTCTTCTCCCTGCACGACTTCCACCAGCAAACCGACGAGGGCGAGTTCGAGATGGCCAAAGCTCTTCGCGGCGAGGTTGACGACGACGACGACGAGACGGCAGGAGAGGATGACTTTGATCTCTTTGCCCCCGTGGATCTGGGAATGGACGAGGATGGAGAAGAGGATCTTGACAACGCCGGTGAGTCTCTCTCGCCCCATCTCGTGCACACCGCCGAACAGCTGCTGACCAACCCCGAGCAGACATCATGTACAAGGACTTCTTTGAGCCTCCTCCTCGACCGCTTCCAAAGGACAAGAAGGGCAAGGGCAAGGGACGAGCCCCACCTACTGAGGAGGCCGCCACTCCCGCCAAGAAGGAGAAGGCTCCCTCAATCACCGCCGACGGGGCCGCCGAGACGCCATCAAATGGCAAGCGAGGCGTTCGCTTCTCCGAGGCCGTCAAGGTCAAGCTCATCGCTCCGAGGGGATCCGAGTTTGATAAGCTGGTGAACAAGGTGGGATGGGAGCAGGCGGAGGAGATCTTTAGGCAGCGGGAGGCGGAGCAGGCGGTCGCTGGTGGAGAGGATGGAGAGGGCGAGGAGTTGGAGGAGGAGCTGCCGATGGGGGATGAGGATGATGAGGAGGAGGATGTCGAGATGGAGGATGGCGATGAGGAGGACGGTAGTGAGGAGGAAGGAGAGGAGGAGGAGGAGGGCGAGTTTGAGAGCGACGAGGAGGATGATGTTGATGAGGGACAGGAGACGATCGAGCGGCTGAAGTCGTCTTTGTTCGATGAGGATGAGGAGGAGGAAGATGATGGTGCTACTCCCGGTGAGCTCTCGCCGCTTCCGCCTTCCTCTCGCTCGGCGCTAATTATCGTTCCTCTCATTCTCCGAACAGCCCAACAACTCTCTCGTCAAGAGCGACGGCTAATGGCCCTCTCCTCACAAATCGCCGCCCTCGAAGCCGAGAACGTTGGGACCAAGAACTGGGCGACCAAGGGAGAGGCCAAGGCCAAGGATCGGCCGACCAACTCGCTGCTCGATGAGGACCTCGAGTACGAGAGGACGGGCAAGGTCGTCCCCGTCATCACCGAGGAGACGACCAAGACTATCGAGGATTTGATCAGGAAGAGGATCCTGGATGTGAGTTGCTTGCTCACTCGCTCTTTCTCGGACGCCCCGAGCTGACCCTTCTTCCCGCCGACAGAACCAATTCGACGACGTCGTCCGTCAACGCGCCGTCGATCCCAACGCCTTCCTCCCTTCGCGCTTCATGGAGCTGCAAGATTCCAAGTCCAACAAGTCGCTCGCCGAGATCTACGAGGAGGACTTCCAGACGGCCAAGGACAAGGAGGAAGGCCGAACGGTCACGCACGAGTTGGATAAGGAACTCGAGGATAAGCATGCGGAGATTGAGGAACTGTTTGATGAGTTGAGTGGCAAGTTGGATGCGTTGAGTAACGCGAGGTTCACGCCGAAACCGGTTAGTCCTTTCTTCTCTCAATTTGGCCGAGCGTTCGCTGATCGTTCGCTCGACTCCCAAAAAGCCCAAGGCCACCATCTCAACCATCACCAACCTCCCCACCGTCACCATGGAGTCCGCTCTCCCAACCACCACCTCCGCCGGCACCATGCTCGCCCCCGAAGAGGTCTTCGTCCCCGACCCAACGAACGAGGATCGTTCCGAGTTCACCCCCTCGCAAAAGAAGCAGGCTAGGCAAAAGAGGCGGAAGCAGAGGGCTGCTATGGCTAAGAGTGCGGAGAAGTTCACGAAGGGGGTCAAGGGCGAGAAGGAGAGGGCGACGAAGGAGTTGGTGGGCACCAAGGGCGTCACTGTTATTGGCAAGGGGGGGAAGAAGGTTGAGGGTGGGAAGGGAGTGAAGAGGAAGCGCGGGGATGATGCGCCCGTTAGTAGTGGGGTTGGTTTGAAGCTGTAGAGCTGGAAAGCCAATTGTCGTTCTTCTTGTGGTCTCGGCTCGGCGCTCGTGAGAGAGCGATACGATCTTGCAAGGGTCTCACTGCCTTCTCACTTGCTGTTTGTAGCGCTGCAACCGCTCTAGATACACTGCACATGTCTGGTCTACTGTCGCTCGATCCAGCCCATGACTTCCTCCAAGCTCGCAACCACCTCTAAATCCTTCTCCTCGCCCGATTCGTCCTCATAGCTTGACCGAGCATGTTCGCCCGTATCTGAAGGTCGTCTTAGTAGCAGCGAGTGCATCCCTAGCTTCCGAGGGGTGAGATAGTCTCTGGTGGGAGAGAAGCAAGTTAGCGCCGAGAGCCGAGAAGGGAGAATGAGGACGAACGAGATAAGTTCATCGCCGACGACGAGGACTTCCGAAGGTCCAATGGGAGACAGTGATGAGGTAGAGTTGAGCCTCTCCATCGCCCTCGCCCAGAATGCCTCGTCCTTCTTCTCTTTCTCCACGGTCCAAGTCGTCCAAATATCTTGCTCCATGATCCCGCCCGGTAGATTTGGTCTCGCCGTCACCTCAAGAGAGTGTAGCACTTTAATAACGCCTTCATCTGACCCGGAGACGACTGCTGGGTGTGGTGAGAGCGAAGATGAGTGGGAAGCGAGGGAGGAGAGGAAAGGCCGAACGTCGTCGTGGAGGGCGTAGCCTTCTATCGACCAGAACCGTTGGATGAGGGTTGAGGTGAGAGGTTTCTTGACCGATTCGAGATCTGCTCGAACCGTAGGATTAGGAGCTGGACCGAGCAGAGAGAGGGCAGAACTCACCCGAGGCCGAAACGCCGGCGTGGAGAAATGTGTCGTGGATGAGACCGCCCCACCAGCTCTCGGGAGTGAGTGGCGGTGTAGAGAACTTGCCGTACATGGGATGTGACCCTGCCCAATGCGTGTACGCTGCAAGCGAAGGACAGAGGAGGTCAGCGAGAGCTGTTCGAGGCCGAGCGAGAGGCGTACCCTTCTTGAAGCCAGTCTTGATATGTTCTGCATCTACCCGAAGACCATGCTGGCGCGCTACCTCGGCCTAAAGGGAAGCAGAACCGACGTCAGCGAGCGGACGGGAGCCGGACTGGGAGGAGCTCACGTATTGGACATGTACAGGAGCACGAGGGCTAAAGATGGTGCCGAAAGCGTCCAGCAGAACCTTACGAACGACCATCAAGATTAAGCAGCAGAAACGGCGAAAGGCAAGCTCAGTCGAGCGAGCCGATTTGGGCGAGTCGAAGCTCGAAGCTCGAAGCGCGAAGCAGCGCTAAGCAGCTCTGCTTCCCCCTGCAAGCTCGCTCTCGCGGGAACCAACACCTCAGCTACTTTTCTACCACACTACAGCAGAATGGAAGTCGACCCCGTTATCGGAGGAGGCGAGGAGCAGATTGACGAGTCGCTCTACTCGCGCCAGCTGTGAGTCGCCCTCTCGCTGACTGACCTCATCAATTTGAGCAAGAGGGAGCAACGAGCTGCAGAGAGAGGCCGGCGGAGGCTGGAGAACTGTAGTTGTGTCTCTGCTGGCCAGCACGAGGTCCCGCTGAAAGCGCTACAGAACGGATCCGCTCTACTCAGCAGCTCGTGGCGAAAGCAGCTCCGCCTGCACCTCTCAAGAGCTTCCACTGACGCGTTGACTTGTTCCTACAGCTACGTTCTCGGACATGAGGGTAAGCAGCTCGTCTGTGCTCTCCTACAGCGAATGCACAAGCTGACAGCTCACCCCGCACCTCTTTCCACGCCCTTCCTCGCCACTGTACAGCTATGAAGCGCATGGCCGCTTCGGACGTGCTCATCATTGGACAGTCGGGACTCGGAGTCGAAATCGCCAAGAACGTTTGCCTCGCTGGAGTCAAGTCCGTCACCCTCTCGGACCCTACCCTCACCACCATCCCCGACCTCGGCACTCAGTTCTTCCTCCGCGAGTCGGATCTCGGACAGCGTCGTGATGTCGCTACTCGTCCCCGCCTCGCCGAGCTCAACGCCTACACGCCCGTCTCGGTCTTGGAGGAGCTCACGGAGGACGCCATCCGCCGCTTCACCGTCGTGGTCCTCGTCAACGGCTCCACCGACGAGCAGCTCAAGCTCAACGAGTTCACTCACGCCAACGGAATCAAGTTCATCGCCACCGAGACCGCGGGACTCTTTGGATCCGCCTTCTGCGACTTTGGCGAGCAGTTCCCCGTCGTCGACCAGACGGGAGAGACTCCCCTCTCGGGCATGGTTGTCGAGATTGAGGAGGCCGAGGATGCGATGGTGACGTGCTTGGACGAGACGAGGCATGGACTCGAGGACGGCGATTTTGTGCGCTTCTCCGAGGTCGAGGGATTGGACATCAACTCGGAGGGCGTCGACAAGGCTCGCAAGGTCACTGTCAAGGGTGAGTAGAGGTTCTTGAATTCCTGAGTGGCTTATAGAGCTGACCTGCTTGTCACCAGGCCCCTACACCTTCACCATCGGCGACACTCGCGGCCTCGGCCAGTACAAGCGCGGAGGATGGTTCCACCAGGTCAAGCTGCCCAAGCTCATCGACTTCGTATGTCAGAAACTCTGCGCTAGCTCTTTCACACCCGACTGACCTCTCCTCGCCTTCCAGAAACCCCTCAAGGAGTCGATCCTCGCTCCCGAGTTCCTCATCTCCGACTTCGCCAAGTGGGATCGCCCTGCCACCCTTCACATCGGATTCCAGGCTCTCTCTGCTTTCCGTGCCGCCCACTCTCGTTTCCCTACCCCCCGCGACGACGAGGACGCCGCGACCTTCATCGCGCTCGCCAAGGACGTCGCTTCCAAGGCGAAGTTCGAGGGTGACCTCGACGAGAAGATCCTTACGGAGCTCTCGTACCAGGCTGCCGGAGATCTTTCGCCCGTCAACGCGTTCATGGGAGGATTCGTCGGCCAGGAGGTCCTGAAGGCCTGCTCCGGCAAGTTCGGTCCTCTCTACCAGCACCTGTACTTCGACGCCCTCGAGGCCCTCCCCGACGTCAAGCCCACTGCCGCCGACTGCGCTCCTTCCTCTCCTCCTTCCCGCCACGACGGACAGATCGCCGTCTTTGGTCGCGCCTTCCAAGCCAAGATTGAGAACCAGCGCCAGTTCCTCGTCGGCGCCGGAGCCATCGGATGCGAGATGCTCAAGAACTGGGCCATGATGGGATTGGGATCGGGAGAGAAGGGTCACATCTACGTGACCGACCTCGACACCATCGAGAAGTCCAACCTCAACAGGCAGTTCCTCTTCCGCCCCAAGGACGTTGGAAGCTTCAAGAGTGAGGCTGGAAGGAGGGCCGTCACGGAGATGAACGACAAGCTCGAGGGCAAGGTCGAGGTCTTCAAGCTCGCTGTTGGAGGAGAGACCGAGGGTGAGTTGCTTACGCTCGCCGAAGTTCGATTCGCTGCTGACCTTCTCCTTGTGCAGGTGTTTTCGGCGACGAGTTCTTCGACAATATTGACGGCGTCACTAACGCTCTCGATAACGTCGCTGCTCGTGAGTTTGACTCCTTCGCGTCCACGTTCAGCGTCGCTGATCGCTGACTTCGCCCTTTCTGCTCGCAGGCCAGTACATGGACACTCGCTGCGTCTACTACGCCAAACCCCTTCTCGAGTCGGGAACTCTCGGCACCAAGGCCAACGTCCAGGTCGTCCTTCCCCACGTCACCGAGTCCTACTCGTCCTCGCAGGACCCACCAGAGAAGAGTCACCCTTCCTGCACGATCAAGAACTTCCCCAACCAAATCGAGCACACCATCGCTGTTCGTGACTCCGCTACCGCTCACTAAAAACTCATGGCTGACCTCTCTTCCTTCACAGTGGGGCAAGGAGCGTTTCGAGGAGCTCTTTGAGAAGCCCGCCGAGGTCGTCAACTCGTACCTCTCCCAGCCCAACTTTATCGAGGCGGCCAAGACCTCGGGCGAGACTGGACAGCTTCTCAAGATCCGCTCCTACCTCGTCGACAACAAGCCTCTCGGCTTCGACGAGTGCATCGCCTGGGCCAGGCAGCAGTTCGAGGTCGAGTACAACAACGAGATCCGCCAGCTTCTTCACTCGCTTCCCAAGGATCTGGTGCGTCGAAGTCTTCTGCCCATCTCCCCGAAGACCGAGCTGACTCTGTTGTACCTCTACAGCTGACGAAGGAGGGCACTCCCTTCTGGTCCGGACCCAAGCGCGCTCCCGACCCATTGCAGTTCGACTACAACGTGGTGCGTGCCAGCGCTTGCTAATCCGTTGATCCCGCTCGCTGACCCGCCCACGATGTCCTCACAGAAGGAGCACCTCGACTTCATTGTCGCCGCCGCCAACCTCCACGCCTTCAACTACGGCCTCAAGGGCGAGACGGACTTCGCCGTCTTCCGCAAGGTACTCGACACGGTCGTCGTTCCCGACTTCACTCCCAAGTCGGGCGTGCAGGTGCAGATCAAGGATGACGAGCCCGTCAACAACGCCGCTCCCGCCGCCTCCTCCGACGACGATGACCTCGCCACCATCGCCGCTGCCCTTCCTCAGCCCTCGAGCCTCGCTGGCTACCGCATGGTTCCCGCCGAGTTCGAGAAGGACGACGACACCAACTTCCACATGGACTTCATCTGCGCCGCCTCCAACTTGCGCGCGATGAACTACGGCATCGTCACCGCCGACCGTCACCGCACCAAGCAGGTCGCTGGAAAGATCATTCCCGCTATCGCGACCACCACTTGCTTGGCCACCGGCCTCGTTTGCTTGGAGCTGTACAAGGTGGGGCTCTTCCTCGGCGACCTGCTCGAGCAGCGACCTGACTCGCTTTCCGTTTTCGCAGATCATCGACGGCAAGAAGGACATTGAGCAGTACAAGAACGGTTTCGTCAACCTGGCGCTTCCCTTCTTTGGCTTCTCTGAGCCTATCGCGATGGCCAAGAACAAGGTCGGTTTTGATATCTCTCCTTCTTCCGACCTCGGCGCTTATTCTCTTCCGTCTTTGACAGTACTACGACATCGAGTGGACCATCTGGGACCGCTTCCTCATCGAGGGCGACATTACGCTCAAGGAGCTTGTTGCGCACATGAAGGAGAAGCACCGTCTCGAGATCACCATGCTCAGTTCGGGAGTGTCGATGCTTTACTCGGGCTTCATGCCCAAGAAGAAGGTCGAGGAGCGGTTGGCTATGCCGTGAGCTGTCGTCCGCTTGCGCAGAACGACGAACTCTCAGCTGACTCGCTTGCCCTCTCGCAGCCTGTCGCAACTCGTCGAGACCGTGTCGAAGAACCCTCTGCCCGCTCACGCCAAGAACATCACTTTCGAGATGATGGTTGATGATGAGAGTGGAGAGGACGTTGAGGTATGTCACGTGCTTCTCGCGTAGAAGAGACCTCCGCTGACCTTCCGCTCCTCGCAGGTCCCCTACCTCCAAGTTCGCTTCCGCTGAGCAGCTAGAGCTCGCCTACCCGTTCCCCCTTTCGTACATCTATACCCCCTCGTGCTTGAAGATTGCAAAAAGAAGATGCATCCAACGTGGCGATCGAGGCGAGTGAGCAGCGAGTCGCAGAGGGCGCCGAAGTTCGCGAGCGACGGAAGGCAACGAAGCACATGAACTCACTGACCTCATCGCATACACAACACTGTGTTCCGACTCAACTGAACAGCTAGTACACTTCCCTAAACATCTCCCTCGCCCTCAACTTCTCATCAATGGCCGCGTAGCTAACTCCTCCCTTCTTTCCAAGCGAAATTCGCTCGCTATCCTTGTCCTCCGCCTCCTTCTCCCTCTCCATCTCCCCCTTCTCTCTCGCCTCTGCTCTTCCCTTGGCGAGAAGGTCCTTGAGCGACTCGCAGCCGCCAGTTTGAACGACGACTCCGGCGACCGAGTCGACGAACGAGGACCACTCGCCGCCCGAGGTGGTAGCTTTGGCCGAGGAAGCGGTGTAGGATCGGTTGTCCATGATGAGCACGTCGATGACATCGTTGTAGCGGAAGGCGAAGCGGGTCTCGGGCGATGAGTTTGCCGAGAATGAGTCGAGTACCGAGTCTACGGGGAAGACTGTGGGAGGACGAGACTCGTCAGGTGTGCTTCCCAGAGGTTAGTTTGTACCAGTCTACTCACAAGTTGAAGTCGTCCAATTCGCTGCCTTGCGTTCGGCGGGAGACAGCCCGCTGCGAACTCGACCGAGCCATAAATCCGCTTTCGAGCAGCAGCTGCACCCCGGAGCTCTGCACATCGAGGACATGCGAGTGGGGGGTGGAGGGGAATATGTGACCTCGAGCGTGGTGGCGTTACGAGCCAAGGCGATGAAGCGATCGGAGAGGGAGGCAAGAGCGGCGAGGGTGGAAGTCGACCAGTCGTCGTTGACAGGCTGTGATACAGGCCAGAATCAAGAGGTCAGCTCGATGTAAAGCTCACATTCCTACGGATTGCTGAGATACAACTCACCATCTTGCAGTAGATCCACCCTCGTTCCCACTCTTCGACGAGCACGGTCTTTTTCTTGCTCGTCCTCCCACGCCCTCCGCTCTCCTTCTGCTCGATCCTCTTGACCTTCTTCCCGCAAGTAGCCATGTTGGAAGCGCAAAGTGAGATACCGGCGAGGCGGAAGACGTGCTCGGCGGGCGTGTCGGAGGGGCAGAGCCAGGCGGGGTAGGCGCCGAGGATGGCGAGACGGCGGTTGCGGATGAATGAGGTGAAGCTGCGAGTGATGGAGAGGGAGCATCCGGAGCAGGAAATCTTTGAGCGCGGGGAACGAGCAAAGGTTAGCGATCCTGTTGAGCGACAAGAGTAATGGACCGTGACTTGCAAATTGGTAGAAGAGATCCCATCCCTCGCCAGGCAAATCCTCGCCACTCGGCTCCTTGTATACCCTTCCACCAAGAAGCTCAACGTAGACTCCAGCCGACTCCTCCCCTCGGAACACATCTGCGATCGCATCTCCTAGCACACCAACGCCGAGCATCCCCGGCGTCTCCTCACTCCTCGCCTTCTTGGTCGGGCCATTTGACGATTTGGCAAACTTCATCCCCTTCCAGAGCTTCTCAACTTCCTCCCCGCAACGACTATCGATCCTGTCCTCCAGCAGGTCGAGGAAGTCCTCGACACTGGCGAGCGCTTCACCGTCCGCCGAGCTGGCGGTGAGGGCGAGGGGAGCCAGAGCGGAGGTGCGAAGGATAACGTAGCGGAAAAGGGTGGAGATAAGCCGGTGCCATGTTGTCGAGGTGATTGTTGACGGCAGATCCGGAGGAGGAACGAGGTAGCCACGAAGGCGAGAGAGTTGAGAGGTCGGCCGAGAGTGGAGCTCGAGCTCGTCGGGGGCAGTGGCGCAGCAGGGAGGGGAGAGGAGGAGGTCGATGTCGGAAGAAAGAGCTGAGGAGGTCGAGTTCTTGCGAGCCGCCTTCCGCTGAGCCTTCTTGCGCTGGTTCTTGTTGAGGGTCGGCACCGAGGGGAGATCTTGGTTGGCGAGAGGCGGGGTCGGGGGAGGTGTGAGAGGAGCGTCGTTGGGAGAGGTCTCGTCGCAGATGAAACTGACAGTGGGCGCAGCCAAAATCCATTCGGCTTCGGACTTGGCGAGGGTGAGCTGTGAAGGAGGCGGGACGATGAGCTGACGAAGCCGGGAGTGGATAGCTGAACATGACCCACAGCGTAGGCTCTTCGATCCAAAGCACGCATAAGACGCTCCAGTCTCTCGCTCTCCGTCTTGCTGTAGGTGAAAGAGCGTGGCGTCAGCTTCGACAACCTCGCTCGTTTTCGGCGATGGCCTCGCCCGACCCCTGACCACTCACAGCGACTCGACGAATAGGCAATGTCCCCAATCTCCTCCAGCGTAGAATTGCTGATGGTGCTCGGCTCGTGCGACGATCACTCGCTGGGTGAGACCCCACTTGAGACGAGCAGCTTCACTCCAAGATCGCAGCTGGCTCATATCTTCTTCGGCGAGGACGGCATCGACAAAAGGAGGCAGCACATGGTCGTCAAAAGACTCGACGGCCAAAGTGAGACGCTTGTAGGACTTGAGCAATTTGGCCTGGGTGGCGAGTGTGGGGTCAGCAACGGCGGTGAGCAGCTCCATCGCCTCAGCGTAGGAAGGAGTTGCTCGCCTGTAAGCCTTCGTGCTCCTTGCACCATTTGCTCCCTGGTGTAGAAGGAACCTTGGAGCAGAGCGAACGGGTATGTCTATCGTAGGCGAGGCAATGGGTGCAAGAAGGCGGGCAGGCGGGTCTGCAAGAGGAGAGGGGAGCGCCGAAGGAAGGGGGGTCAGCTCTGGCCGACTGCTGCCTCTTCTGCAACTCACGGGTGGTCGCAGAGCATGTTAGGGATGAACGAGCTGGTGTGGAGAGAGGCGTTGATGTCAGAAAACCAGTTGATGGTCTAGCGCGGGTGCAATCTCGAGACCTCAGCGGACTCGAGCGGTAACCAGTGACCCTCGCGCCCGAGAGCTCTGAATCGAGAGTGTGCTGAAAGGAGGTGAGCTCAATCGAACAAAGAGAGGGGAAAGGAGAGGGTAGAGCGGCAACAGGATAACGCTGCAGCCTGCAGGGGAGGTCCGAGCACGCCGAGATAAGACGAAAAAGCGACCTCGACGCTACAACGCTACGAAGTAGGGGTGACTTCGAGTGAGAGCAGGAGTACCTAGATGAGAACTAGGACCAGGATCCTACAACACGCAGACAGCCTGCACATCTCCTTCCTTCCCCTTTCCGAGGAGAACGCGAGCTGAAGCATCGCCGAGCTGGAGCGCAGCGCCGAAGCTTCACCTTGGAGTGTGAGGCGTCCGAAAGGCTGCTTGAAATGTTGCCCGCTCGAGTTGGTGAAGACCGAAAGAAGAGAAACGAGGTGATGGCAGGAAGCAGAAGCCCCTCTGGTCCGCCTCATCTTTTCTCGCTCTCGCCAAACCAGCCTCGAAGACCGCGACTCGTCGTTACACCACAGCCAGCTCGCGACGGCTTCCTCACGACGCAGCATACGCCCGAGCACCTCACCCTACGTACCCTCACCGGTCACTCTACAGCAGCTTTTCTCGCCCCGAGTTTGACCTCGCATTTCGCTCTCCCTCTTGCATACGACAACTGGAGCTACGTCAGATGGTGTGATACATGTCTGCCTTGGTCGTAGGCCATGGTAACATCCGCGCGCGCGGTTCTGGGACGAATCGAGGCAGACGACCAGCAACTCGACGCCCAAAGATCCTTAGCTGTTCGAGTACAGTTCGCCTGGAAAGGACGGCCGTGATAGGAGGAGGGTGCAGCGGAGGAGTGGATCGAAGCGATCGAGCGTCGAACAAGGGCGAGATTGAGAGCAAAGGGGCGCCGAGGGAGCGAGGGACCAGCAGGAAAGGTCGGCTCGTAGGGCGGTGGCGGTTGCTTTGGATGGCCAAGTCTCTCACGGGAGACCTTGTGCTGCACTTTGCTCGACCGCTGCTGCTCTCGTTGACCTGGTACAGCTGTCGCTCGCTTGAGATCAGACTCGCGGTGGGAGGATAGCGGCTATCGTCTGCTACCAAGTTCGAGAGCCTTCGGGTTACAACACCAAGTACAATGTTCCCATCGAGATCAATTATCATCGATCATTGGCCATTGAGCACCGAGCATCGACACCGAGCGTCCACCCCGAGCATCAACCTCGAGCACGAGCAGAAGGCAAGGCCTGTCCGTTCGGTAGCAGAAGCCATCACGCCCCGCATCATCATCGTCATCGTCATCGTCATCCACGCCTACGCCCCATCGAGACGCCCAGATCAAGCCGCTCCGACCCGGAGCCTCCGAAGGCCGATTCGAGCACGCCGAGAAGCACCGTTCAAGGCAAGGCAAGCGCCTCTTCAAGTTGGCAGCCTCGCTCGAGTACAGTGTAACTTCCGATACGGCACCAGAACTACAACAAGAGGACACGGTCAACCGCATCAAGAAGAGCCGTCGACGTCCCGCTTCCTCCCAGCCTCACTCGGGTGTCTCTCGAGACTGGTGTACCTCTCTATCATCTCTGCGAGGTGGTTTGAAGGCTGCTGAATGATGATCGCGGGGATTTCACCCCCAGCGCGCTCTTTCGAGGAGCAGCCGGCGAGGACGAGACCAACGCCGAGATTCGCCCCTTCTTTCGCGAAGAGGGCGTCTCGCTTCTGATTAAAGCAGTCGGGTCATCTGTACATTTGAAGAGTCGCTGCATTTGACGACGCTGCCTCATTCCTACCTGAGGGGCCTCAGAGACCGCGAGAGAGCAAATTGGCGATCGCCGAGAAGGCTCAATCCCGTGCTGTTGAGCCACCCAGCGGTGTTCGAGAGCATCTTACACCCACTCAAGTTGTTCGGTACTTCTGGGCTGTGTGCCTTGCTCTCGAGCCTACGAGACTGCAAGACGTCGACTGAGCTTGGAAAAGGGGCTGCACCGTTTCTCGTCCGATGTGGTGAGCTGCTGAGCTCGGAAACGGCTCTGGTGACTCTGCTTCAAAGATCAGACATCCTATCACCTTCAAACAGCTCTGTACCGCCGACAAGATTCGAGCGACTCCGCCGCCGCCGAAGCGCGTTTGGCGCTCTTCCTTCTTCGTCGTTTCTCCTGCTTGCTTCTCGCTCGACCATACCATGCCTGCCGATCAGTCGGAGAAGACTCTCAAGAAGAAGAAGCCACCATCCTGTGACCGATGCAAGGCCAAGCGCGTGCTCTGCCATCCTGCACCGCCAGGCGAGAGCTGCCCTCGCTGCTTGGAGAACGAAGTCCCGTAAGTGCTCGCAGAACCAGATGCAAGCGCCGAGCTAACTCTGAGATTACGCTACAGCTGCACTACTACACCTGTGGTCCGTCGCAGGCCCGTTCGCAAAGCTCAAAGCGCTCCGTCGACGACCAACAACAGCGCCTCGCCCGATGCTCTGCCTCTCGCCGTTCCACCTCATATCGCCCAGCCGATAGCTTCAGGCTCTGGTACAACATCGAACTCGCCGCAAGGAGCTTCGCCCGAGTCGTTCAGCGCCCTTACGTCCTCGTGGGCGCAAGCGCCGGGCAGCCTCGATGAGCTGCCGAAGGAGCTGCTGATTAGCCTGTTCAACGGTGAGTCTCCTTGCACTACTTATTTCTCTTCGTTCCGCACTCGTAGCCAACATGACTGACCTTGCTCTCGCTCCGCAGACTTTCGGCGCTCCCCTCAAGCCAACCATCCCGCTCTCCCCTACAAGTCTCTCCAAAAGTCGCTCGAAAGCGTCCACTGGCGTACATCCCTTCTACCACCCGATAGCCGCGCCTTGACCTACTGCATTCTCGCCTCGGCCGCACTCATCTCCCTCGATCCCCTCATTCTCGGGCCAGGACCAATCCCTGCTACACCGCAAGAGCTGAACTCCTGGCCTGCCACGACCGACTGGAGCTCGTTTGGTCGCCGACGAGAAAGCGCCTACCGAAGCCTGCGCGACGCCGCGTTTCGTCTGGGCAAGGAAGCCGAGGTTACGACCGAGCCCAACGCCTGCAACGTCGCGAGCTGCTACCTACTCGACTTCCTCTCGGAGACAGGTGCGTCCACCTTGTTCTTTTGTACCTCTAGTGATTGCAGCACTGACCTTCCCTCTTCAGGTGCCCCCGCCAAGACGACTTCTCGGCCGTACGCCAGAGCTTACATGGCGCACGCGCGAGCGCTGGCGGAGACTCGTCCGGAAGGCCAACTCGGGGAGACGGTCAGATGGTCGAGCTTCATGGCCAACGAGGCTGTTCGTTCGACCCAAGCCGGCGCGCCTATCTTCTTGTGAGTTTCTTCGGCGCTCGTTTGACGGATGAAAGCTGACCTCTCGTTTGACAGCTCACCAAGCGACCAGAAGATTCTCCATGGAGACGACAACATGTCTCTTGAGCAGTTGGAGGCTATGCTGAGCGACACGACCACGATGCGAGATCAGCAGCCCATCTTCACTGCTCTCAGGCCTTGTGAGTCCGTTCCTCTCTCTCAAACGAGCTGTAGCCCAACTGACACGCAGGGAACTCGACAGATGGAGTGTACGTTATTGATGTGGCTCGCAAGATCGACGATGGAGTCTCGGGCGGTGCGCATCGACTGGCTCACTCGCGCCTACCTGAGCTGACCCCCTCGCCTTTCACACTCTACAGCGTTCGCACGTCGCCGCCCTCTCGCCGACAGGACCCTCACCGACTGCATGGAAGCCGTCAACCGTCTCGGCGACCTTCACACCCAGATCAGCGACCGCCTCAGCATTCAGCGCCCCGTCCCCCAATTCTCTTTCTTTCCTCCCGTCGCCAACCTCGAGAACGATCTACAAGCGGTACTGCAGTCGGTGCGCATCTTCTACGCGTTGGGCTACACGGGCACCGTGCTCTCCTTGCACACGGAGCTGCAGCGGCGATCTCGCGAGGAGGTTCAGCAGCCCGCGCAGACCCCGGTAGAAGGAAGGCAGCGGGAGCGGATCGGGTTGGCGACGAAGCAAGTGAAGGACATGGCTCGCGAGGCGGCGAGGGTATGGGCTCGCGCAGCGCGCGACCTCCCCTCGGTCGGGCACGCCACCCACTTTCGGTTCCTCCGCGCCGAGCACTGGGCGCTAGTCCTGCTCGAGGAGGTGCAGGAGACGGGCGTGATCTCACTTGAGACCTCCAAGGCGCTCGAATCGTGAGTGCTTCGCTTGCTTCGGGAGGGACCGAGGCCAGAATCGAGCTGATCTCGCTCATCTCGGCGCACAGGATCCTCTTTGTGCTCAAGCTGATCGGGTTCTCCCACGTCGATCCTTCTTCATTACCCATCATCGACACCATTGAACGTCAACTCCGCCCTCCTCCCACCATGCTCAACCTCCTTCCCGCTCCCATTGCGCCGAACCCTTTCCTTCCCATCGCCCCCGAGACGTCCTCCAATGTCGACTTCTTGCAAGTCATCGACCCCACCCCTCATGCTACGGCCATCTTTGACACCACTACAGCTCTTCACCCTCCCCTGCACGCTCCCTTCTCCGCCAATGTCCCTCTCGACCTCGGCCAGCTCGAAACCGACCTCGCGACGGCGCACGGCACGGATCCCTCGCTATCGTTCATGGACGGGATGGGCATGGAGGAGTGGTTCTCGACGGCGATGCTGGGAGGTCTGGGAGGGGATCAGCAGGGATTCGGGCTGGAGGCGCCGAGCTTTGCTGCTTCGAGCGGCGGGTTCGGATGGGGAGCGAATGGTGGTGGGAGTGGTGTGTGAAGCGCAAGGCTGTTGTATTACGCGAAGGACTTCTTCCTTGTATCTTAGACCAACGTCAGCAGTATCTTGATGTCGGAACCGGCGAGCCTGCGACCGTCTTTCGGCTTTCGCGCCGCCCCTCATTCTTCGGCGTTGGGTATGGCGCGGGCTGTGAAGGGTGTGAGACTGTACCTTGACCGGAAGGTCAGTACAACATCTTGAGCGTATGCTGCGTGTAGAATCAGAGAGAATCCAAGATCATTGAGGCGGCCCCCATGTGCTCAAACCACTCAGGCAGAGAGATCTAACGGGATGCCCAGTCCAGGCGGCAAACGAGGCCATCAAGAGGTGCCATACCATAGTCCGAACGCCGCTGATTATTTCACTTGGTCACCCTATGGCTCCAAGAAGGGAGAGGAGGTGAAGTGACGGCTTCAAAGTCGAGCAGGTTATTGCCGAGCTGGCCTTCCTTTGCTGCATCCTACACTTCATTGGGACTTTCTCAACCTCGCAGGGCTCATAGAGGGCAATAGAAAAGTGTTTATGCCTCTTGCAGATCGTCAACCGCCCTTAGACGGGAGACAGCCCTTAAAATGAACTTCATGCGCTCACCCTCCCGGCCAGATGCTCCTTGGGGCAGCCCACTGAGCAATGGGCCGCCCCTTGACGCCCTAGTGGCTCTAAGCAATATCTATAGAAAGCTACGCAAACCTCTGGCACCTCAACCGACAAGCCAACCTTCCTCTGCAAGCAGAGCAAAGCAGCTCAATCGGCTTCCTCCTCCCCTTCATCTCTCAGCACGATCTTGGACGCCCGTACTCCCCCTCATATTTGCTAGCGGTGTGGGTGGTAGAGGTTGGTCTGAGCCTCGGAAGACATGATCCGCACGACACTTGAACCGTGACCTAGCGAGGGGAGTGTGGGTGGAGCATATCCCGCTGGCCTGAGGCAGGGAGGGAGAGCTCGGGTTTGGCTGGGAGGATCTTGGGGAGAGGAGAAGAGGGGTAGAGGGAAGGAGGGAAGAACAGGTAGGTAGAGCGATGACTATCAAGGGGCGGAGGTGGAGCCAAGGGAAGCGAGTGAGTGAGAGGGGAGGGAGCGGGCAGGAAGAGAGGGGAGAGAGGGGCAACAGAGTAGACTAGGAGATGTATATGAGCAAGAGTGGAGAGGTGAGAGCATTGGCGGCGGTGCTTTAAGGAGCAAGATGTGGTAGCAAGGCAAGAGACGAACGCTCGAACGGCCGTTGACGACCTCTCTCTTGGCTCGAGCGCTCGGACCCCCGACTCAGCAGCTCTCTTGAGGTGTAGCTACGAGTGTTGTGGTTCATTGCAGCTCAGAAAAATCAACGTCGGCTCTCCGCGCAAGAATTAGGCTGCTGCGACTGCTCTGAGTGAGAATGGGCTCAGCAGTCGTCGCCGAATGAGTCGCTCGCTCGCTCGCTTCTCTTCTTGATCAGAATGTTTGCTCCCTAGCCAGCTGCACAGGAAAGGAATAGCCGAGAAGAGATACAGATGCGCTCACGGGTCGCACGCCGACCAGCCCTTCTGCTTTCTTGAACTCTTCGGCGAATGGCCTTTCACCTCTCGACGGCGAATGGATCGTTTTGAAGGGGGGTGGAACGCTTGCTCTCAAGTTGCTAGTGGCTCGCAATGTTTCGCAGTGCTACGACGGCGCATGAGGTAGACGAGACGAAGTACATTGGCAGCAAGACGGTAGAGAGGGCCGCCTGACGCCCTACGACGGCAGATGCGAAGCATGCAGCCCGCCGGCGAGGCCCAAAAGACGCTCGACACGATGTTGAGTACACAAGGAAGCGATGTAATGAAGCATCGACGATGTTCTGTAGTCGAAGAGAGAGCAAAGGGTCAGCTCACATCCTTCGGCGTTGGTTTCGTGGCGGATTGTGCAGGTTGACACTGCGTCTCGACTGCCAAGGTCAAGACAACAGCTCAAGCGCATGCTTCGTGTAGGATCAGAGAAAGTTTAAGATCATCGAGGCGGTCCCCAGGTGCTCAAACCACCCAGCCGGAGAGATCTAACGGGATCCCCAGTCCAGGCGGCGAACGGGGCCACCTCTAGCTCAAGAGGTGCCATACCATAGTCCGAAGACCGATTCATCACGTAAACACGAAGCGACGCGCCGAGGGAGGGTGGACAGTAAGCTCACGCGTTGTGGTCCTGGTCGGCGCCGAGAAAAAGTTCCGGCCGTCGGCTTTGCTCTGTGAGTGGTGTAGTCGAGTCGTGGAAGCAGAGGAAGGGTAAGAAAGTGCTGCTGAAGCGAGCTGTAGGTGTCCCCATGTCGTTCTTGACGATTTGACGGAGCACAGTCGAAGGGAAAGGCGAACGAGTGCGAAGGTCAGGCCGGTCGAAGCATGTTGAGGTGCAGTCGGTTGAAGGTGGAGGTTGCGAAAGGTGAAGGTTTTCTTAGCAAAGTGAAGTAGGAAAGCAAGAGGTGAGAGTTGGAAACTGACGAAGACGACTTGCGCTGTTGGGCTGGCTCGAGCTCAGAACGAGGGCAGACTTTGCAAGCGCCTGGCTGAGCCTCTTTCCCTCTTCTTTGTGTCCCCCAAAATGAGCGCCGTCAACATCTCTAAGCGCCGAAAGGTGAGCACCATCCTACAGAGCGTATTCAACTTACCCGCTCACCCGCTTTTGCTCCCCTACAGTTCGTCGCCGACGTGAGTTTGGAACCAGCCCGCCTTGCTGCCTCGTCCACACGACTAACTTATGCTTCTGTACTGCTTGCGATTGTCTTCAGGGAGTCTTCTAGTGAGTAGCTACAGAATGCACCCATTCCCAAACCTGTAGCTGACCTCTGTCCCTCCCCTCCCACAGCGCTGAGCTCAGCGAGTTCTTCACTCGCACCCTCTCCTCAGAGGGTTACTCTGGCTGCGAGGTCCGCGTCACCCACGCCCGCACCGAGATCATCATCCGCGCCACCCACACTCAGGAGGTTCTCGGAGAGAAGGGACGCCGCATCAGGGAGCTTACCTCGCTCGTTCAGAAGAGGTTCAAGTTCCCCGAGGGATCCGTCGAGCTTTACGCCGAGAAGGTCCAGAACCGTGGTCTTGATGCCGTCGCTCAGTGCGAGTCGCTCCGCTACAAGCTCCTCGGTGGTCTTGCCGTCCGTCGGTACGTTGAGCCTTTCGCTTTTCGAGGGAGGAGTGGGCTTGGGAGGGGCATCAGAGGGAGCAGCAAGGGTCGTAAAGCAGCGCGGGAAGTGCAGACCTGGGAGCAGAATTACGTTGCATTCGGAGGGGGAAGTGCTGCCCAAATTGAAGGAGGGGATCGGTCGGGAGGAGAGATCCTACGAAGACGCGCAATGAGGCCGAGATGGGCATGACGAGGACGGCTAGCTGACTTCCTGCCCTCCTCCTTATCACCACAGTGCTTGCTACGGTGTCCTCCGCTTCATCATGGAGTCGGGCGCCAAGGGATGCGAGGTCGTCGTCTCGGGCAAGCTCCGCGCTGCCCGTGCCAAGTCGATGAAGTTCACCGATGGATTCATGATCCACTCCGGACAGGTGTGTACTCTTTGTAGCTCCACCGTCGAGTAGAGTCGACTCTGACCTTTCCTTACCCTTCGCAGCCCGTCCGTGACTTCGTCGACACCGCCGTTCGCCACGTTCTCCTCCGCCAGGGAGTTCTCGGTATCAAGGTCAAGATCATGCGTGGATACGACCCCGAGGGACGTCTCGGCCCCTCCAAGCCCCTCCCCGATGTTGTCACCAGTGCGTTCGCCCTGACAGTTCTCTCCCTTTCGCCGAGCATTCGCTAACCTCTCCCCCCTTGCTACAGTCGTCGAGCCCAAGGAGGAGTCTGCTTCGTCGACTGCTGGACAGCCCATCTCGGAGGCCCGTGGTGTTCAGGAGATCCCCGCCGCTCAGGCTGCCGCCCCCGCCCCCGTCGCGGAGGAGGCTGCGCGTGCGCGC
>MWVB01000051.1:0-19470 GCA_003054985.1 Leucosporidium scottii | reverse complement strand
GCGGAGGAGGCTGCCCCTGCCCCCGCCGCCGAGGCTGCCCCCGCTCAGGACTGGTAGACTCCTCGTGTGGCAGAGGTTGGAGTGGTGCTGCAATTCTGTTGGGTTGTACACTGCTGTTCTTGCCCGAGCGAGACGACTCAGCGAGCCAGAACTGGCGCAAGCGAAAGCCGAGCAGCTCCACGAGAAGGCGGTCGAGCTGTCTACACCGAGCCTCACGACTTGGCAACGTGTATCGTACCCTGGGCCTTCCTCCAAGCACGACCTTGCTACGACTCGCCTCCCTTCATTCAAGTCGCGTGAGGGGTTCGGCGCCGAAGTGCTCAGCTGTGGGTTCGCCGGGCTCGCTCCTGCTTGTTTGAATGATGCTCTTGCAAGTGCGCCTGACATTGCAGTACAACATGTACATGCACAGCTTGCATACACCCTCTCCCTTGCATGACGCCGTCTCCAACGGACGGTGCGCGGGCGCTTCCCACTCGTCTTCCTGCCACACACTCGCCTCTCCCTACAACACACCGCATCCCTTCGGTACACTAGCAGTAAGCTGCCCCCTCCGCTACATCACTCTCCAAGACCTCCTCGCTCATCCCTCTGCCCCTCCGCAGTGGACTTCATCAACAAGCTCAGCGGTAACGGCGAGCAGCAGCAGCAGCAGCAGGGAACCGAGGGAGGAGGATTCATGGACAAGATCAACTCGGTTGCTGGCGGAGGAGCGCAGGGAGAGAAGAACGTCAGGCTTCTCGCTCGACGCGGGGTGGATCCGAGCTGACGAGTCTGAGGGCCTAAAGGAAGACTACCTCGATAAGGGAGTCGACTACGTTCAGCAAAACTTCATGGGTGCCGGAGATCAGAGCAAGTGAGCTGTAGTGTAGTGTAGTGTAGCGATTGGGTGGTGCTCGGCGATGAGCGGCAACGTTTTGACGGCGAACGAGAAGCTGATCCTACGTTCGAGTTTCGCAGCGAGACGGCCGTCGAGCAGGCCAAGGATGAGGCTATCAGTGATGCTATTCGTGACCAGTACAAGAACGCCACCGGCAGCGTGAGTTCTCTCTCGCCGTTCTCGTTCTCGGCGCTCGTTTCGGCGCTGCTGAGCGCGAGGTGTCGAGCACGGGGCTCTTGCGGGCACAGAGCCCCGAGAGTGGTTATAGCTAACTCTCTCTCTACCCTCGTCCCCTCCACAGGACTTTCCCATCGCGTGAGTCTCGTCCTGGTGCTGCAGAGAGCGCCGAGCTGACTTCTCGTTTCCCTCGCAGCGACAAGTAAGCGTCAGCACGGCCTGCTACTCTGTATCTTGATCCCAAAGCAATGCATCCTCGTTCAGTACCCTTCATCATTGTCGAGAGCACCGGAAGGAGCGAAGGCGAGCAGCTCCTTCTCGGTCTGCCTTTCTGCTTTCGCCAGCTTTCGTCGACCAACGGACGAGCTTGTTTGATCTTGTCGGTTCTCGGAACAGCTCTCCCGGTGACGCACTGATGTCCCTCATCAACCGAAGACTTCCCCATTGCAAGGCTCCTCGCCAACGCCGAACCGTTTCTCAAGCTAAGCTCAATAGTATGTCCAGCGGCTATTCCTTTTTGAAGTAAATGGTTGCAACGACTAAATAAGAAGCAACAAGAGTTTACTCCTCGTCATCGGCGGCCTCCTCAGTGTCGAAGAACTTGAGGGTGTAGGTCGAGGGGGAGGTCGAGACGACACGGAGCCACTCGCGGAGCGAGTTGCGCTTGAGGAAGCGCTTCGAGAGGTACTTGATGTAGCGCTTCGACATGGGGATCGAGGAGATGACGGTGATGGTTCCGGGAGCTGTAAGGGAGGGGGAGAAGGGGTCAGCTTTTCCGGCTTCGGCGATGTGTTGAGCGAGGGAGGAGAGCACTCACCCTCCTTGACGATCTTGACATCGTCTCCGAGGTTTCCGGTCTTGCCCTCAACCTTGATCGAGTCGATGAGGAACTTCTCGAAAGCGGCCTCGTCGAACTGTAGGCGGCGAAGGGGAGGATGGGAGAATGGGAGATGGCCGCCGAGCGGAAGAGCGAGGAGGGGAAGATGACGGGCGGTTGAGAGGGAGAGCAGGATCATACAGTCAGCTATGTTCAAGACCCCGGCCCGTATTTGTAACACAACTCACGATCTTGTTGTCGGCGGGTCCGGAGAAGTCGACGGTGAACTTGTGGGCACTGGCGACCTTGGTGGGTCCGGCCTTCTTCTTGCTCTGTAGTAGCACATCAAAAGATGCAACGGATCACGTCGGAGAGGGTCAGATACACATGTCGAGGATTTCTCTCGCGGGTGCAGACTGGACCACAGCTCGTCTCGTCAGGTCGCGGGTTCTTGGGAAGCTGCTCCCCTGCAGCTGCCTTCGAGGGATGGGTGGATGGGGATGAATCAACGTACAACGAGGTTGGGGGCCATTTCTGTAGAGCGACACGACGGGTTAGCGGCTGCACGCGAGCTGAGAGGGCGAGGGCTTGAAAAGTCGTCTCGAGGGGGGGCGCTGAGTCGTGTGCGGATGGGAAAGCGGTGCAGGAAGGTGGACGAGGATGTAGTGCATCAGAAACCGAGCGCTTACCGACTAAAGGAAAGGTTAGTGAAGGGAAAGTGGGTTGACAACGAGGTGAAGGAGAAAGAGCTGGGTCGAGCAGGGTCGAGCCCTCACTGTGAGATGGCCTGCCAGCGACCAAGTCGAACGAATGGCCTACAGGATCCTGTGGGAGTAGTAGCGGGGCTTGTAGGTACTTGTTGGAGTTCTCTGCGTTTGCTGCTGCTCTGCAGAGGTCATCAGAGCGGTTCTCGGCGATTGCCCCTAACCAAGGGAGGGCAGCGCCAGCTCTCTGGAGCTCGTCGAGCTCCAAATGGCCTCTAACAGCAGGGGTACAATCATAAGACTCTTTTGTACTCTTAACAGCGCGTTTGGGGTCTGAAGAGCCACTGTTGAGGAGCAGGAGCAGCTCCGTTGCGAAGGGCGGCGGTTCGACCGAGCTTCTCGTTCTGCAGGCGCGTGGAGGGCTTGAAGTAGCTCGGCGCTGTATTTGAACAGCTTGAGGTCCGGATTGGCCCCCTGAACTGCTCCGCCTTCATTTGCCTGCGCGCCTCAACGCCAGCTTCGACGCGCTGCACCTCTTTCCTTTCTCCAACTCTCGTCTCTGGCTTTCGACATGGGATTCTGCCGTCGGTGCGGTGAGATCACGATCGCAAATCGCTGCAAGTGTGGAGGAACTAGCAAAGGTGAGTCTGCTCGGCTACAACTCGCCGTGTTGACTGAGGGTTGGCCCATTCTCTCGCGCTGCAGAGCCTGCGGTCAAACCGCTCTTCAATTCGTCCAGCACCGGAGACAAATGGGGTCAACGGTGAGCTCGAGGCTGTGCTGCTCGACTACAGGACGAGGCCGAAGAGAGTGCTGACCCCGCGCTCCTACCCCCCTCAGTTACCTCTCCAAGTCTCCTTCGAGCTCGCCGTCAAGCTCGCCAGGCAACAGATCACCCGCACCAGAGCTTAGCTCTTCGCCCTTCCCTTCCTCTACCTCCGAGCGACCGCCGTTGCGCCCGACCGCCAGTTCAAGCTCGCGCCCTCCGTCTCCCTCCAAGCTGCGTTCCTTCATTGGCGAAGACGATGGAGAGCTCTCGAGCGTGTTCGGCAGCGTATTGAGTCCAAAAGATAACTGGTGCTGCGTCGCTTGCCAGAGCAACTTTGTTCAGGTGAGCTCGGCGCTGCCCCCGGACTCGATGCGGAGGAGAGCTCACCTGATTCCGACTCACAGGAGGAAGTCATCTACCCTCATCCTGATGCTCAGACTAATCCCGAGCTGAAGGAGGTCTACTTCTGCCGACCCTGCTTCGCCGACCGATTCGCCAAGGGGGTGTGGTGAGCTTCGCCGAGAATTGACCAGCCGAATGCAGAGCTGATGACCGTCTGCAATCCTAACAGCAAGAAGTGCAAGTGCGCCGTCCTTTCCGATGCGCCGTTCATCAAGCACAACAATAAGCTTTGGCACGACGTGAGCATCTCCTCGCTCAAGCTCGGCGCCGAAGCCCAGACTGACCTCTTCCCTTCGTTTACAGACCTGTTACTCGTGCTCCTACTGTCCTGTGAGCTAGCTCATCTTCCTCCGCGGCTCCCTTTACCAGCTACAGCGTCTCGCAAGCCTGCTGACTTCCTCCTCGTTCTTCTCGCGCCGCTCTCCCATCTCCAGGCCACCGAGGACATCATCATCGACTTTGGCGATCAACCCGCCTGCGAAGCATGCTTCGACTCGGCCGCGTACAATACTCGTGGAGTCCCCCCGTCACCCCATCTCGCGCAAGGAGCCTTCGCGCCTCCCCCCCAGCTCAGGCCGGCGCCGAGCAAGTGGGGAAGGGACAGCGTGGGTGGGAAGGCGAGGGAAGGCCTCACTATCGGAGGAGCGTCTATTCCTCGAAACGTGAGGAGGGAGGGGGAGGGAGGCGAGAAGGAGAAGGTGTCGAGGTTGAGGATGGAAAGGGAGAAGTCGCCGATGGTCCCGTCGTTCGAAGAGCTGGGGGAGAAGCTGAGGAGGGCAGGGTTGGAGGATCCAGCTCCATCCACGGCTCGGAAGCTACCGGCTATCGACAGCGTAAAGCCAGCGTCGAGTCCCCTCTCCAGCCCGAGGGAGACGACTCGCCCTCTCGCCACCTCTTCGCCTTACCAGAGGGTCGTGAAGCCGCTCCCTATCCCTCCCGCCTTCTCCAATCCTCCACTGACCAGCCCGACTTCTTCTACCGCCACTCCTCGTCCAACTCACACTCGAGCTTGGTCAATGAACCCGAGTCTGACCTCCAGTCCGGCACCCCCCCCTCCTTCCACCACCTCCTCGGCCGCAAGTCGCCCTTCTCACACTCGCGCATGGTCTCTCAATTCCACTTCGAAGACCACGACACCCATCGCCTCGCAGCCCTACAACTCGGCCGTGACTCCCCCATCCTGGAACAGCCCGAGCTCGGCTGCACCCTCGTCGCCATGGAGCAAGTGTCTGCAGACCGAGTCTCACCCTCCCAAGTCCGATCCTTCGTCCTCGTCCTCGCCAACTCGTCCCACTCCCCTCCTCCCCACCGTCCCTCGCCGACATCTCCACGTCTCGCTCAAACCCTTCGACACCAAGCCCATCCCCTCCTCTCTCGCCTCGCCCATCAAGGGCGTCAACTCGCCCAAGAAGGGCGGTCCAGTAGCGGAGGAGACGTGCCCCGCTTGTGCCAAGCCACTGGGGTACGGCGAGTTCATCCAGTTGCCCAAGACGGGTGAGGTGCTCCATCGGGGTTGCTTTGTGTGTGGTGGGTGTGGAGAGCAGTTGGATGCGGGGAGGCATACTGAGGCGGAAGGGAAGGTTTGGCATGCGCAGGTGAGTTAATGAGGCTGTTTCTCGTTGCTCGGGGCTGTGAAGCTGACCTCTCTTCACCGAAAAGTGCGCTCCCGCTCCTCAACGCTACCGTTCGATCGTCACCTCCCTCGCCGAACCTCCTTCACCTTCCTCCTCTTCCCCCACCTCTCCGACCTCACCCACCTCGCCCTTCAGCCACACGCCCCTCGCCGTTCCCGTCGCCGAAATCGCCATCTGCTCGGCTTGCAGCAAAGACCTTGGCGTCGGATACTCCATCACTATCCCTCGGAGCGGAAAGAGCTATCACACCGATTGCTTCTCCTGCCGCCAGTGTGGGAAGGGGTTCGGCGCGGTGCAAGGCCAGAGGTCGTTCGTTGAGGTCAACGGCGAGCCTTTCCATTCGCATGTGAGTCGAGACTCGCTTTCCAGGCGAGTCGGTGTTGACCTAATATATTCACAGTGCGCCCCCAAGCTCCCTCCCATCGCCTCTGCGCCGTCTCCTCACGCTCGCAACCCCCTTCGCACTTCGACCTCCCGCGCCTCTCCCCTTCCCGCCCCTCCCTCTGCCCCCAAGATCGTCCACCCACCACCTCGCGAGACCCCCACTCCCGGCAACACTGGTTCTCTGCCGAAGTCTCCCTCTCAACCGTCCATCTTTGCGACCCGCCCACGCCCTCCCTCCAACCTCGGCGGCCTACTCATTTGCTCGGGATGCTCCGTGAGGGCGACGTTGAGCGAGACAGTCTCGGGTCCGAGGGGGAGGAGGTATCATGCGAGGTGTCTGGTTTGTGGAGGATGTAAGAGGGGTTTGGATAGTGAGGCGAGGGTTGGAGAGGGTGGGGAGTTGAGGTGCGAGGCTTGTAGGGTGAGTTCTGGGGTCCGCTGTGCTTCCCATATGCGCGAGATGCTGACACAATCTCGCTCTGGTCACTCGAGTAGAAGACGGAAGCGAGGTCGAGCTATCGAGGGAACGCCGTGCGGACGGTCGTTTGAGGTCGCAGAAGCGCCGAGGGGAGATGAGGTCGAGATGGATCGAGCTAGTTCTCGTTGGTGTACGATACGAATTGATCTGTTTTACCGCCGCTTTGCAAACTTGCTTATACACATCCCTCGCCGTCGACTTCGAGCCTCCTCACATCTACTCACTTCCAACGTCTATATGGCGGCGTTGCTCGCTCGAGTAATACAATGATACTCCGCTCAGGGAAGTGAAGGGAGCGAGGTCAGTCTCAGATTGATTGGAGTCGAGAGAGAGGGCGCCGAGAGGGCCGGGGGAGGGTGAGGGAAAGTACGGAAGCGAACCACAGGGATATCTCTGTGGGTCGGGAAGGTAGTGTCGTGGTGTGAGAATGTGATTAGAGAGAATGGAAGGTGAAAGAAGGTAGAAAGAGGGGGGAGAAGAGGAGAGGAAGAGTCAGCGCTTGCTCGGCACCCAACGAAGAGCGACTCGAGCCTCCTCCAGCCTTTCTCACTCGCGCCACGCACCCCTTAGCCTTGCCCTTGCGCTCGAAACCGGCGGGAGGACCTCGTCGGGAGTCTGCAAGCTTCAGTCTCGCCTTCGCCTGCCGTTCGGGTCTTGACCCATGCTTTCACGTTCGCCGGAAGTGCCGAGATGCTCAGCTAACCTCAATTTTAGCAAAAAACAGTTTACAACGATCGCGCTGATGCTCAATCGTACAGGTCATCCTCGTCCTTCACCGGCACCAGCTCAAACTCGTACGTCCTCATCAACGCCTTGCCTCCCTTCCTCACGAGCTCGCCTCCAGCCCTCTCTTCCCGCTCACTCCTCTCCTTGGCCTCCTTCTCCTCCCTGCGCTTCTCTCCCCTTTCCCTAGCGGTAAGGGAGAGATCGTCATTCTTCTCCGAACTGACGCCCTCCTTGAATCCAATGGTTCGGCGATGCTCGTATCCCTCCCACTCGGCGGGGTCGAACTCGAACGAGCGAACGACGAGATAGTTGGGCTGAGCTGTTTTGGGGAGAGGACGGGGAAGGATGGAGGGAGCGAGGAGGGAACCACGAGTGCCGAGATGGGTGAGGCACCAGAGAGAGTAGGGGGAGACGGTGCGGAGGGTGATAAGGACGGTTCCCGAGGTGGTGGGCGGTGGGGGTACAAGCGCGAGGTTGACGGGAAGCTCCTCATCCTCGGAGTAGACGCCCTCGTCTTCCTCAGCGGCGGGTTCCTCGTCGTCGTCCGAATCGGCGCGGGAGCGCTTGCCCTTGACGGGGGCTTTGCCCTTGGCGGCAGTCTTGCCCTTCTTAGCCGCGTTCGACTTGGCGAGATGGGGGTTGGTGGCCGAGGAAGTTCCGACGCGAAGAAGAGGGCCGACAGAGCGGAAGAAGTTGAGGATGAGAGTCTGGTTGGCGCGGACGTTGCGGTCCTGGTCGGTGATACCTTGCCCTGCGAGTGAGAACCGAAAATGTTAGCTATGGTGGTGGCTGAAGGTGACTCGGCTCGCCAACGCACCGACGTGAGGGAAGTTGAAGACGACTCGGTCCCAAAGGCCCTTGTGCTCGGTGATGTCCTTGTTCTTGTGGAGGTTGGTAGCATCCACGCCGAAGATGACCTTGGCTCCAGCATCACGGATGGCCTTGACGTGGGTCATGAGGTCGGGGTACTTCTCCTCGGCGGCGGCCTGCGAGTCGAAGGCGGTTGCGACGAGAAGCTGGGGGGTGACAATGGGAGGGGACTGGATGAGGAGTGAGTGGGCGAAGGAGAAGTTACCTGTAAAGCGAATGGAGTGAGCTTGCAGGTCAGACGAGGCGCCACGAGCGAAGACTCACCTTCGCCGACGAGGAGGATCCTCTGGCCGAGAGCGTAGGGGACGGGTCCTCGTCGCTTCTTGACCACGGGGGGCTTGGGAACAGCCTTGTCTTCCTTCTTCTGCTTCTTGCTAGCCGGTTGGTCGTCGTCAGAGTCCGAGTCAGAGTCCTGTAATCCAAGAGCGGTCGCATCCTCGAGGTCCTTCGCCTTGGCCGCCTCAACGTCGCGCTCGCGCTGACGCTGGATCTTGCGCTGCTTCTTGGCGCGAGCGAGGTCGACTCCTCCTTCCTTGTTCTTCTGCTGCTCAGCTTTGGCAGCCTCGACCTGCTTGGCCCGAGCGCGACGAGCGACGGCTTCCTGATCCTTTGCGAGCGCTGTTGAAACGGAGATGAGCGTTCGGCCGCGGGCGAAGGGTGCTGCACGCTACTGACCGGTTGCCAGCTTTCCCTTGGCTTTGGGAGCTCCTCCCCTCTTGTTCTTCTTGCCGCCAGACATCTGCTCGAGTATTTACTTCTGCTCAACGCAAAGCGCCTCAAACTTCAGCGAGAGCTCTGCAGGAACAGCCTACAGCGCAAGAGCAGACGCCGAACTCACGAGTGAAAGTGTAGCGAGAGGCGGAGACGAAGCCGCTGAAGTGGAGAGAAGCGAAGAGTGGATTTCAAAGCGAGTCTTCGCAATTGTCGCTGCTCCTGTCCTAACGCCGAAATGCCTTCGCAATGCGTAGTGCGCCGCTTGAGTAGACAAGTAACTATTTGCTTTGAAACTGACCCTATGTACCGCCGTCCGCAAGCTCGGCGTGGCTGTCCAGAGGCGAAGCGACCGCGAAGGAGCTCGAGCTGGTTTCTGCGGCCACTGAGGGTGTAAAGCGCCACGCACGAGCAGGTACAACCTTATACGAGCACTAAAGACAACCTGGATAGCCGGAGCAGCGAGAAAACTGCACCAGACCAGTTCGGAAAGCTCATCTCGGCGATGGCTCGGACCTCGAGCTCGAGGTGAGCACTGAAGGGTGTATGATGCTTCGGGTTGGGATACAGATCAGATGTACGACAGTTTGGATGCTGCCTCGATTCTGTGACGACTCTACCAAGAAGCAAGAACTGAATCGATAGGGGCTAGTCGACTTTCGAGCCCTCTCTGCCAATTCTCGCCTGCCTCTCTGCCAGCTTTGTTCTTGCCTCATCGCTCATCATGGGTAAACTAGCTCATTCTGCACTCGATCAACTGCATCTGCGCCCTACCACACCACACGTCCTTCTCCCGTACACCGACGACCCCTCATCGCCCTCCTCCAAGGCAAAACTCTGCCGACCTCGAAATCGACCTCCTACGGGCGTAGGACAGCAGCAGGATTGGACGGGGGCAGGTCAGCGTTGAAAGGGGGAAATGCTGACCGTTTGGCGTGTGTTAACAGGATCCTGCAAGCCTCGTGGACTGCTCGCCGGACGCAAGCTCCGCAACGACCGCAGGGAGAACCGCTGGGTGAGGCCTTTGCTGCCTTCTGGGTGTGACCGTCGGGTGCATGGGATCATGAAGGAGTGCTCTGCGGAGCTTGGGGGCGATTGAGCTGCAGGGGGAGGTGCTGTCGCCGTTGGGAGGGAGCGCCGGGGGCTACGAGGGCAGGCTCGAGTGGCGACCTTGCGGGGGATCGTATGCTCCTGCAATCTGGCGCAGCAGGTGGTCGAGATGTGCAGGAAGGCGGATATGACTGTGCAGAAACGATCGGGAGGGGGAAACCAGGCTTGGCCAGGGCAACTTGACGACGTCGCCGTAGAGGGCTATCGCTGACCTCCAGCTCTTTCCCATCCTCCCAGGCCGACAACAACTACAAGAAGCGCGCCCTCGGAACCGCCTACCGCTCCTCGCCCACCGGAGGATCGTCCCACGCCAAGGGTATCGTCCTTGAGAAGGTCGGAGTCGAGGCCAAGCAGCCTAACTCCGCCATCAGGAAGTGTGTTCGTGTGCAACTCATCAAGAACGCCAAGAAGCACGTTTTCCGCTCTTTTCTGCACCGTACTGGCGTCGGGAGACGTCTCAGAGCGCTCGCTAACCCTCTGCGCCTTCCCCCGCCTCTCTACCGCCCCACACCCGATCTACGCCCTCCTCGCACTCTACACGCCCTCCCACATGTTCCTCACTACCACTACAGGGTCACCGCCTTCGTTCCCAACGACGGTTGCCTCAACTTCGTCGTGAGTGCCCGCTCGGCCTTCGCTTCGGCAGCCTGATCCCTCGCTGATCTCCCTCTCCCTTCACTAGGATGAAAACGACGAGGTCCTCATCGCCGGTTTCGGTCGCAAGGGCAAGGCTAAGGGGTGCGTAGTGCGATTGAGAAAGGCTGGAGGAGGCGCGGGTCCCTCTTCGGCGCGCTGACCCTTCCTCCTTTTCTCCCGCCTCTTTCTCCCTTCTTTTACCTTCCACCATCTCTACACGCACTCCTCCACCACTCTACTACTTTCATGACCCACAGAGATATCCCCGGAGTTCGCTTCAGTACGTTCCCTTACCCTTCCCCGGCCCTCTCGGCGCTGGACCTCCGCCGAGGTTCCCAGATCTCAGAAACTGACCTGCGACCCTCTTTTCCGTCTTTAGAGGTGGTCAAGGTGTCTGGCGTGGGTCTCCTCGCCTTGTGGCGCGAGAAGAAGGAGAAGCCCCGTTCGTAGACGGCTTTTTCGGCTTGGTTGTTTTGTCAGTTCTGTTCAGCGTACGCTCTGCGTTGCATGGAATCGTCAAACGTGGACTGTGTGTTGAACCATGATTCTTGTCTTGAGCGAGAGAGGCCGAGAGGTTGCGAGCGGATTTCAGAGGGAAGGAGAGTTCGGCGATGAGATGTGGAGAGAGGGCGAGATCGCGGACTCGGGTTTCTCGAAAGCTGACGGCGTACGGCAGGGGAACGCAGCTCGATGAACGGACCGTCGCCGCCAGCCTCGAGCGCATATCGTCGTTGTTGAAGCGGTCGAAGCTCAGTCGATGGGAGACGGCTCGGCCGAGGCGAGACCAGGAGGCTCGAATCCCTTTCGTGCGGCAGCAGGGAACAGCGGTTGAGGGTGCAGACTGAGGTAGTTCACCCACGGTGAGTGCGAACGGATTTGGCAGGGAATGGCGAGTATTGGCAGAGGCCTCCCCTCCGAGCTCTCACACTGCTCGCCGTATCGCGAAGGAGGTTCCATGAATGACACTCTACCTACCCAAAGCCTTTTCTATATCGCCACCGAGACCGAGCAGCTCGTCTTCCCTGAACCGACGCGGATTGACGACCTGCAGAACCACAGGAGCGTTCTTGTAGAGCTCGGGCGAGTCTGCGAGTGAGGCTCGAACAGTCAGCTTCTGCTCTGAGCCAGCTGAAGAGGGACTGGGACTCACAGCCCTCCCAGTTCTCCTTGTCGACATCGCTGACGGGAGTGTAGGCTCCAGCGACAGGCTTGGGATCCTTCTGCTCGTCGACGACTCCGACGGGAAAGGTGTAGCATGGCAGGTCGAGCAGGGACCAGACAGTGGTGTAGGTGATGAGACTGTTGAGAGGTAAAAGTCAGCTCAGCAAGCTGCTTGGAGCGCAAAACTCAAGACTCACCCTCCTGGACGAGGCGATTCGAGATGAGGGGCAGCGAGGTGAGGAGCAGTGGCGCAGATGATGGCGTCGATGGGCCGCCCAGTCTGCGTAGACTTTGCCGTGGCGAGCCAAGTCTTTAGGAAGAGCTGGCGGTACTCGTCGCGCTTCTGGTTGAGCTGTGGAGACGAGAGAGTGAGCGCAGCACTTCGGCGGAGGAGGGAAGGCTGAACTCACCTGCCACGACTCGTGCATTGACATCGCAGGGTGTTGAGAAGTGAAAACTTGAGGCATGATTGGCTGTAGTGGAGCAGCTGATCAGCACGTGAAGACAACGAAGGGAGACGAAAGACGAACCTCGCCCGAATCGCCGAGCCACTGCTTGACGTCCTCGCCGCCATCCGAGTCAAAGATCTTGCTGACGATCTCCTGAGCGCCTGCATGATTCAACGGCTCCCAGGCGACGACTTCAAAGCGGAGAAAGTCAGCTTCTTTCGGGCGCGAAGCAGGAGAGCGACGACTTGCCCTCATGGCCGCCTTTGCGCAAGGCGGCAGTGATCTCGTCCAGCGCACGCTCGATAGGAGGATGACATCTGACGAGACCATCCCATCGCATCACGGCAAAACACTTTCGACCCTCCAGCTTCTCCTCTTTCCACTCTCTCTCGACGACTCGACTATCCCACTCCCACGGCTTCGCTCCCACTACCGCCTTCATGAACACCTCCAAGCTCTCCAAGCTGTTGGCCATCGGACCCAACACGCTTTCGAGCGCCTCGGCTCCCGCAAAGATGTTGCTGGCGCCGGCGTAAGGTAGGCGACGAGAGGTCGGCCGAAGCGAGTAGAGGCCGGTGAAGGATGCTGGCTTGCGGATGGAGCCGCCGAGGTCGGTCCCTACGCCAAGCAAAGAGCCTCGCATGGAGATGAGAGCTGCTTCTCCTCCTGAGGATCCACCGGCCGTGAGCGACGTGTTGCTCGGGTTGAGCGTTCGGCCGAAGACGTTGTTGGTCGACTCATCGCTCTGTAGCGAAGCGTAGGGTCAGCATCGACGTTCGGAGATCAAGAGACAAGCAAAACTTACTAGTAGAGTCTGTGGGATGTTGGTGCGGCAGTGAGGGATGGCCCCGAGCGACTCGAGAAGCGAAACGACCACCGCCGAGCCCGACGAAATATGACCGATGCGGGAGACGAAGGCTGCAAAGCGAGGGTGGTCAGGCGAGAGGCAGGAGATAGCCCGCAATCGACTCACCCATGGTAGACTCGACACCCTCAATGTCGAATTGCTCTTTGAGCGAGATGGGAAGGCCGTGGAGGGGTCCGATAACCTCGCCGGTGGTCGCCAGGTGCTCGTCAAGGTCCTTGGCGCGCTTCAAAGCACGATCGAAGAGAATCTCCGTAAGGCAGCATGTCTATTGGGTGCAAGAGTCAGCCCCGGAACTCAGCGGAGAGGCGGCTGGGGACTTACGAGCTGTTGAGCTATCGCCGCCCGCTTGCAGAAGGCGAGCGTAACCTGTTCAGAGCTCCACTTGCGGCTCCGAATCTCCTCCAAAATCACAGCGGCATTGTCCTCTTCCGTGATCTGCAGCTCGAGCTCGGTGAGGATGCCAGACGAGCGAGGGATGGAGCGGACGTCGCTGGGAGGGGCGGCGAGAGTCGAGGCGGGGAGGAGCCAGGCGGAGGGAATGCTTGCCTGTAGCTGAGCTCGTTTGTCTGCTGCTCGCTCTTGCCACGAAGCCATGTTCAAGGCAGGAAGCAGAGCAGCGTCTGGATCGCGGCTCGGCCGAAACGGGCAGCTGGGGCTTTGGGAGGTGCTCTTTGAGGCTGAGACGTCGGAGAGCTACAGAATGAGTCGATTGGTGAAGCTATAGCCCGCTTTTGGATTCGAGTAACGAGGGGTCGAAACGGAAGAGACTCGGAACGCGCCAGCTCTCTTTCTCTCCGCCTCGTCTCGTCTCGCTGTCGACGCTGCTCTGCTACAACATGATGAAGCTACTAGACCTACCTCCCGAGCTGCTCAGAGCTATCGCAGGTGAGCTTCGCTCTCCCAAGACTGTCCGACACGCCTGCTAACGCGCGCGCTCGTCCCCACAGGCTCAGCCCAGGGATCAAGCAGCACTCGCAGCGCTCGCCCGAGTAGATCAGCTGTTCAACACTGTCGCAATGCCGCTACTCAAGCGCGAACCAGCCATCGTTGGCAAGGATTCGTTCGGCGCGTGGCTGAGGACGGCGAGGGCTGCCTGTTGGGAGCGAGGAGGGACCGATGAGACCGAAATTACGACTGTAGGTAGTCAATGAGCTCCGGCGTCATCCCGATGCTCAACCGCTTCCCACCCTACAGATCTCCTTCCTCAACATCGTGTCGGACGACTACTGCTTGCGCGATCCCTGTGACCGATGCAGGTCATGGAAACATCGTACAGAGGACCACGACGGCACCTTTGCGGGATTCTTCGACTTCCTGAGCGCCGCCGACAAGCTTTTCAGCTGCAATCCCTTCCTCACCCTCCGCTCCCTCTCCTTCACCGACTCGCTCGTCCCCGCCGCCTTGCTCGCCCATCTACTTGGTCCGGGGAAGCCGCTCCGATACACTATCGAGGACTTCAAGCTCGATTGCGCAGGTGATGAGCAAGAATCGGCCATCCAATTCCTCTTTCAGCACCTTTTCTTCAACCACACCTCCTTTGCTGTGAATGATGAAGGCGACGAAATCTCCGAAGACGAAGAAGAGAAGGAAAAGTGCGCCCTCGACTATAACGCCTTTGCGGCGCTTCACATTGAGGCGGAATGGACCGAGGAGATGGAGGCGCTCTACCTCGCCTCGCCCCCCTCGGCGCACCCCTTCTCTCGCCTCACATCCCTCCACCTCTCCATCGCCTCAGACACGGGGGACGAACTCTTCCTCAACTTCTGCACCAACCTCTTCCCTTCTTTGAGAGAGGTCGTCATCACCGGTCGCTTCCGAGCGTGGGTCTTGATGGACTCGGAGCGCTTCTTCGTTCGGCGTTCGATTCACCGGTGAGTCGCCCCTCGACCAAGGTCGGAATTCCTGGAATAGCTTTGTTGACCTCTTTGATATCTCACAGGTCTGATGACTCTACCTCCACCTTCCTCCCTCCCATCCTCACCGGCCTCCTCCCCACCCAAGCCGAGCTCTCGCAGCTCTGGCTTCCGCTCTCGGCGGCCGAGATTGCTTCGGACGCCTTCAAGTTGTACCGCGGACCAGATCTGCGCCTGCTGGACCTTTCGGGGTTGACCCTGAATTTGGTGGAGTGAAGTCAAGCTCGGCGGCGAGGGGAAGATGGGAGCGGGGGTTGATAGCGGGAGGCCTCATAGGCTAGAGGCTCGGGCAGCTGCGGCGGAGGTTCACCGTGTCTTGCAATTGCTTGAAGAACTACCACGGCTCTCCTTGAGCGCTCATGCGAAATGAGCGCGGCCGGGCGAAGGCTGTTTGTTCGGCACTCTCGGCTTTCCTGCAGTCGCAAGAAGCTTCTACCACTCAGACATGGGATTGGGAATACTTCTCTCTGTTCTCAGATCGTTCCTAACAATGGCTCAATGCCTGACTCAAGCCTCCCATCGTCGTCCCCTTCGACTCCGTACCCGTCGCCAAATCAATCTCGGCTCAAGTGAAGCCATGTCGAGCACCTTGGGTTCCGGACCTCGATAGCTACTGAACGCGAGCGAGCTCACCTGCTCAGGTGTCAGAGGCGGCCATTGGCGGGGATGTCGATACAGGGTGGAGAGAAGATGGCGGGGCGCAGGTGTGATGGTCTGTATGCCGAAGAGAGAAGAGAGGCCGGTCAGTACCCGCCATTGGCTTCAGGAGGAGGTGGACTGACCGATACACCGAGCGCCGATACCAAAACTGCTCGCTCGGCCGCCAGCTCTGCTCCCTCCACAAGCTTCCCCTCAGCGATAGGTGCTTGAGTGCGGGGAGAAGGTTGGTACAAAAGAGGAGGATGAGCTCATTGCCACCGCAAGCATGAAGAGCTGAAGGGATCGGAGAGCCTGGAAAGGGTAGGGAGTAGGCGGCTGAAGGAGGCGTAGGCGTTCAGCCTCCTCAAGCTGGTACTGAGGCTGGATGGCGAGCGTGCGGAAATCTTTCCAGGCCGTCAGGGCGGCCTTGCGACGTCGTTCCGAAGCCAAAGGCTCCCTCCACCTCGGTCCACCCTTCTTCGTGACGATGGACGTCTGAATGAAGTGCAGGTGCTGGAAGAGGAAGAAGTGGATGCTGTGCTCTTGGAGTCCGAGGCCGTCGAGGTCGAGGTATTCGACAGTGCGGCGAAGGGGAGCGAGTGGACCGAGGAGGAGAGCGAGGGTTTCGCCGGGCATCTCAGAGTCGAAGATGGTGAGGGAGTGGAGGTAGTGACAGTAATGTAGGGGTACGTTCTCCAGTAGACCTTCAAGGCTCTGGTCGTGCGCCCACGTGTCGTGGGAGCGAGCGCCGCACTCGGTGCACTTGTCGTCCTCGGCTCGAGTTATGTAGTGAGTAGATAGCTGAAGGGAATAGGCGTCAGATTTCATCGTTACTAGTGGAGTGAATCGGAACACGCACCTTCTCCATACTAGACAGCTCTCGACCGCCTCCCTCCTTCGCCTCTTCGTTCCAGCGCTTGAGCGTGTGCATCCACCCCGCGAGATTTTGATGACGCCTGACAAACGGGTGGCGGTAGAGAATTGTACCGCAGACAGCATTCAGTGTGCGATTGACTCGAGCCAGCCGAGCGAGCGAGCGCTGATCGTCGTCGAGCCATTGACAGACATGGTCGATGGGCGGAAGCGAAAAGAACTCCTTGGCGATGAGCGTCAGAAGCTCTGTAGGGACCTCGGATAGCAGCGTCTGAATTCCCCGAGCTGTCGGAGGCGAGACACGAGAGCGAAGCGATTTAGCAGGAGGAGAAGGAGCGATGGGGCCCGGAACTCGCTTGACCTCCGACTTTAATCTGCTTGTTCTGTCGGGTCGCTTCTTAACGAGATAGGTATGTTCGCAATGCTACAGCACAGCTCTACCAGCTGCAGGCTGATCGTACACCTCGTCAGGCGTCAGCTGGACGCGAGCCTCCCCGCCCAACACTCAACAAGCCAACGGCGGGCGACTCAACATGAGCAGCGAGATCTACGTCCCGCTCAAGTATGGTACGTATCTCTCTGTAGCTGCTGCAGTACCGCTCGAGGTGCACAGACCACAGAGCAGCTTGTGCCGACGACCCCACGCGCTTGCGACGTCTCGCTGATCTTCTGCGCCTGCTCACCTGCAGTGCTCTTCCAATGGCGCAACTCCATCACGCTCAAGAAGGACCCTCTCGCCAAGGGGTGGTTCAAAGCTCAAATGACCCTTCCCGGCCTCTTCGCCATGCTCGGCAGCCCTCTGCCCCTCTACGAGGCTTCAGTCGGCCATCGCGCGCTGGAGCTCTTCCTCTCGGACGACCAATGCGTGATTCTACGCGGTGGACTCGCCAGTCTCATGGGCCCCACGCGCGCCAACAACTCGTGGAGAGCCGAATCGAACCTCCCGAGGGAGAAGCTCTCGGGCTGGAGAAGGAGGACGTTCGCCAACGCACGGGAGCTCGAGCAGAAGATGGGAGAGCTGCAACTCGCCGAGGATGCTGGCTCGACTCTTGGGGCTTACCAAGAGCTGGTCAGGCTGCGAGGGATCTGGTCGGCGCTGCAGGCGAGGGGAAAGGGGAGCTTGCTCGCCTGCGATGTCGAGACGTACGAGTTTGTGAGTCGCCCGTTGGCCCTCCCTTCCTCGATCCTCTCCATTTTTGCTCTTCGTTCGAGTACCAGAGCGCTTGAAGCCCCCCCTGCTCGATACTGACCGTTTCACGCCGAGCAGAACCACGACCTACTTACCGAGTTTGGATGGTCGACACTCGTCAACGGCAGACGAGAGGATGCCCATATTGGTGAGTAGTGGTCCCTTGCCTCCTCAAGCGCGCTTCGCTTACACACTTCTCTCGACAGTCGTCGCCGAGAACGCCTCAAAGCGAAACGGTCGGTGGTGTCCCGACGCCCGGGATGTGAGTAGCTTCACTCCAAAAGAGACTGAAGAGTATACTGATCCTCTGCTTTGCAGCACTACGACTTTGGCAAGACGGTCACCATCCCTCAAGCCGCGCTTCACACTCGCCTCTCCAACCTCATCACCGAGCTCTCTACCAACTCGCCCCTCTTCATGATCATGCACGACCCACGCTCCGACATCACCGCTCTCAACCTCCTCGGCATTGACACTTCCTCCTATCACCGCCAACTCAACGCATTCTCATCCGCCTCCCCTCCAACCTCGGGCGTCTTCATCCTCGACACCCAAGCCATCTTCTGCGGCTGGTCGCGCGCCAAGCGGAAGGCAAAGCTCGAGCTTTGCTGCGAGGAGCTCTCGGTTCCCACTCGAAGGCTGCACAACGCAGGGAACGACGCTCATTACACGCTGGCACTGCTCGAGGCGATGCTGGCGAAGGAGCGCGATGGCAGCGCCGTGACTGGAGATGTGTGAGATATTGTTGTATCGTTTTTGAAGTGCCAGTTCCATCACCATTCCACCTTTCCTGGAAGATGATGAGAGGCCCAAGCGAGAGCTCAGTCGCCGTAGACCTCGGTCGAGGCTCCGGCAAGAGTTTCCTGGTCTGCACGCAGCAACGCAGCTAGCTCCGTGAGATGTGTTCGCCCTGAGAATGAATACTGATCTTTCTTCTCGAGTCCGTTGGCATGTATCGACGGAGCCTGCTGAGCTTGTCGTACTCGAGCAACCTCGATGAGTCCGCCGAGCTGACTCGCCCCTTCTCCACTTCGAGAGCTTTCTCTTCGCCCAAGCTGCACCTCTATTGGCCTACAGAAGCAAGATTACTCATATTCACTCGGATGTGAGACTAGGTGTCTGTGAAGGAGCTCACTTGACGGAGACTGGCCCCCTGCTGAACGGCTTGCTCGGCGCCGAATCGGTCGCTGATGAGCCTCGCTGCCTCCACAAGATAATGGCGGGCGCCCCGACACGAGTGAGAAGGTCGTATAGCTGTACGATTACCAATAGTCATTGGCATCGCCTGGCCTCGCACGCTCTCGTTCGAGCTCTTCATTCGACAGGCTCGGCGCTCCCCTTCGGCGATGGTGGTTGCTCCTTGGGGTTCAGCGACGTCTCTTACCTCGCTCAAAGGACTCAGTAGCAATCTCGCATCACCCCCAACAACACCCTGCACCTCTCCCAGGCTCATCTTCACTACAAAGCAGGAACAAACCCGACTGTCCCAACTTGCCCCCGTTCGGTCGAAGGTGCGAACCCTGGGCCAAGTCCGAACTCACCAGCGGATCCCAACTTCTGCTTCACGCAAAATACACTCGACCCATCAAAAAGCACGAAGCAACTTCTCAGAGGAGGCAGCAGGCCTTTCCTTTATTGGTCAGGTCTGCAGGCATTCTCAATGATCCTGCTCCGTCGTATATGGACCGTCGCAGAGCATGTAACAAACCGGGGGACTTGGGTGCGGCGCCTTACTAGCCGCGAGAGCTTGCTCACAATTGAGCTCTCGTGTATCACGATATGCGTGAAGGGGTCGCAATGTCTCGCGTGACATCTACGCTGTAGAGGTGCAGGAGCTGTAGGCAAGAGCTCGGAGGTGAAAGAAGGAGGGTCGGAGAAGTTTTTCGAGGTTGGAGCAGTAGGCAGGAGGGCGAGCGAGGTCAGAGGTGGTTATTGTAACGCTGCAGAATGTACCTTTGCTCCCTCCACTCGTCATGTCGGCTTCGAAGAGCAGGGCGAAGTGCAAAGCGCGAAAGCCGAGAATGCAAAGGATTCGTTCTGAGAGCTCGCTACAGAGCTGCAGCGGCGTTCGGAAGTACCG
>MWVB01000050.1:138096-172252 GCA_003054985.1 Leucosporidium scottii | reverse complement strand
CAGTCAGCCCCTCTCCTTGGAGTTACGGCCACGACTTCGACTCCATCGTGCCGGTCGTCCTCCCCTTCACCGAGCTTCGCACGTCGAAATACCCAAGCGCCATCACCGAGTTCGATCACGATGAGGATTTCACTACACCCACTCCTTCCAACGCGCTCGTCGAGATCTCCCCCGACGTATTCATCCTCCCGACGAACGCCGACCACCGCTTTACCGCCCTTCTCGACGATCATCAGCTACAGATGTCGAATTACGCGGGGATCGCAGGGCCTCGCATGCATGCAGCAAAAGCTTGCCATGCTGGTGACCGAAAATTGGGCGCCAGCGGGAACAGAAGCTCCAAGACGGACTCGCCCACGCCTTCGCTCAGCAAGGTCTCGCTCAAGATCTCGCTCAAGAACCCTCTCGCTCAGCCTCGCTGGATGCTCTGGAACACTTCCGCTTTGTGCGATCTTGGTCGGGAACGTTTTCGAGTGTAGTTGGGCGCTTGTGCCGGACGCTGGTGGCGCGCCGAGGGGGGGAAGTGAAGGAAATCGGACTTTGAAACATGATTAGCTTGTTGGCAGGACATTCTGACGATAGAGCGAGTTCTCAAGAGCTACAGCAAACGCCAGCGAGAAGCGAGACTGCTTCGATGAGCTCCCTTCGTCGTGTTCGGCGCTCCTGACGCCATCGCCGAGAACGGCGAGTATAGGGTGCAGAAGTGCGAAAATGGAGCAAAACGATACAAAGATGTATCTGAAGGTATCGGAGCAGTTTGAAAAGCAGAGAAAGCGAGAAGGTGAAGGCGATAGGGGGGGACTCGGCTTTGAGGACTTGGGCGCGCTGGGGAACAAGGCGCAGCCCGCCCCCCATTTGCTATGTGCACCCTTCTACTCTATCACAAGGCTTGCGCCGAGAAAACGGACGACAATGGCAATTTTGTGCTGCAGTACATGACACTGATGTGATACAACGAGGCGCGGAAGGCGTGCATGGTGTCCTACAGCCACAGAACTTCGCCCAGAGTCGGATCCTACTGGTATGTGACTCCAGCGCAGCTAGCTCGGCGCTCTTGGATGTGTACTGGAGCAGACGGGCACAAAAGCTCGGTGGAGGACTTAGGCGTTTGAAGACCCTGGTAAATTGGTTGACCTTGTAATCCCTGACTTCTAGTCAATTTGCTGGGGGGCGGGCTGCGCCTTGTGCTGGGGAGCCCTCGTCGCGGAGTCGAAGCCTCAGGCTTGCCTCTTCTCTCGTCTTTTGTCGTTACCAAAGTACGCCTCGCTGCTGTGGCTCGGGTGCAGGAACCTTCACTGACCGTCTACACCATCTCTCCTCACTTCCCCCTCCTCTTACGGCCTCTCTGGCCCCTTTCAACCGACTTTTCACACACCCCTCGCAATCGGCCTCTCTCCCCCTCCTGCACCTCTTTCGACGCTCTACAGGTCCAAAGCCATGCAGATCTTTGTCAAGAGTGCGTATTGCCGCTCAACGGCGCCACGGCGCCAATGGAGGAGAAGGAATTGAGGTTGCAGGCGGCAGGCGCTAGGCGTGGGCGCAAGAACGGGCGGAATCGGTGCTGGGGATCGCTGGGGGAGCAGGGGCAGGTGGAGGGTATGCTGCAGGAGAGTAGGTTGCTGACCATTTTCTTTCTGCTTGCGTTGCCCGCCTACAGCCCTCACGGGAAAGACGTACGTCCCCTTCCCGCCTCGTGAGCTCAGCGAGACGTCGTCCTAATGCCCGTTTACTCTACAGGATCACCCTCGAGGTTGAGTCGTCGGACACTATCGACAACGTGCGTTACACCTTGCTACGCCGACCCCTGGATCTCGAATTGAAGTGCAGGGGGGGACTGCTGCCGGTTTGGCGCGGCAGCAGCGGAGGGAACGGGAGAGCTGACGCGGTATCGCTGTACAGGTCAAGGCCAAGATCCAGGACAAGGAGGGAATCCCCCCTGATCAGCAGCGCCTGATCTTCGCCGGCAAGCAGCTCGAGGACGGCCGCACCCTTTCGGACTACAACATCCAGAAGGAGTCGACCCTTCACCTTGTCCTCCGGTGCGTCTACGTTCTACGGCTGAGGAGGGAAGAATGGAGCGTTGGGAGGCGCTGGAAGCGGAGCTGCGACGACGGCGAGGCGGTGGAGAGGGCGTAACGAGAGCGATAGCTGACTGAGCCTGCGCTTCAATACCTACAGTCTCCGTGGAGGTATCATCGAGCCCTCGCTCCGCATCCTTGCCCAGCAGTACAACTGCGACAAGGTCCGTCTTCGGCCTCGAGATCTGAGCGCGAGCCCCGCCGGCGCCCGAGCCATCGCTGACCCACTTCGCTTCCGCTACTCCTGCCGCCCCTCGCCATCTCCCACCACCTCTCCTACGCCTCGCAACACCTCTTCTACGTCCTGCCCGCCGCCTCGCCCCGCTTGAACGCCATCTCCGTCGTCCTCGCCTCCCCACTCGGCGCCACCCTTCCCGCTCCCTCTCTATCCCTCTGCACCCCTCCCTGCGTCTCTCTCGCCCCTCTGCATCACCACAACCAGATGATCTGCCGCAAGTGCTACGCCCGCCTTCCCCCTCGCGCCACCAACTGCCGCAAGCGCTCGTGCGGTCACTCTTCGCAGGTGAGCCGAGCACCGAGCTTCCCTTTCCCCGGCCGAGGCTTGCTCACACCATCTCTCACGCTCTACAGCTCCGCCCCAAGAAGAAGCTCAAGTAATCTACTCGCTTCGTTGGTGTCGTGGTGTTGGCTCTCTGTTGCAACGGGAAGGAGACCGGCTGTTTTACGAATCTAGCATCGGCGCCGAGAGACGAGAAAGAACGAGAGAAGGCGAGGTACTGCGTGAGGTGCTGAAGGAACGTCCTTTTTTTGACAAGGAGACGGCGAGAGGCCGACTCGGCCCGCAGGAGAGGGCAGAGCCAGCGCCGAAGGGCGGGCAGAGGAGGCCGCGAGGGTCGAGAAAGGGAAAGTGGCAGGGCTCGGGGCTACCCGTACTCTCTGCTGATGCGCACTGATCCTGCGCGACAAGTGGTCGCCGAAGCAGCTCCCTCATCGGGTCGGGTTCGTCTCTCTGCCTGGGCGAAGCTGGCTCGTGCAGGAGGAGCTTTTGATTTGCTGACCGCTCCTACACCACCACCAACGGCTCCTGATCCTCCTCACTGACCCACACCTCATACGACTCCTTGGCCGCGGCATCGTTCATCGCCTGCTGCAGCCTGGGAGCGAAGGAGGCAAGCCAAGGGCGCTCGGTCGCCGAGTGGTTGCCTGCGCGAGAAGAGGCAGGTCAGCGAGAGTCGCGTTGGCGAAGCGAGCAGCTCAAAAAAGGGCGGGGAATGAGAGAGGATGGAAAGAAGACCGTACAAACGAGGACATGGATGCCTTCGGCGTTGGCGGCTAGGATCTCGTGCTGTGATGAGGAGGAAGGGGATTAGCAAGGATCTCGAGCCGACGGTATGAGACTAAATTCACATGTCCGAGCTCTCCCGTTAGCCAAAGATCAGCCTTGACGCCCTTGAGAACGCCGCCTCCTGCGAAAATCGAGCGCCGAGTCAGCGATGCGACGAGAGAGAGATGAGCAGCAGCAACGAGCGCACCGGATCCGGCACAGATGGCTACAGTTTTGATTGTTTCGGGTCCGAATGGTGTGAAGGCGGCTTGAACTGTGAATCCATGTCAGCTCCGAACACCAAAGAGAGAAAAGAGCTGCACTCACTCCAATCCCTGCCAAGAGTCTCCTTGACAGCAGCCACAATTTCCGCCTTGGTCAACTCCTCGCCCAGGTCCACCAACCGACCCGATCCAGCTCCCTCCTGACCCTCCGGCGCATCCTCCTTGACCGTAATGGCCTTGCAGCTGCCCTTCCCTCCCGCGCTCCTCGACGCTTTCAGCAGTCCCTCGCCCATGAAGTCATTGACTCCGTGCAGAGCATTGTCGGCGGCAGTGTGGATGCAGAAGACCGAGATGCCGTTGGAAACACATTCGAGGAGGGAGCGTTGGAGCGGAGTTTGGAGCGTGAGGGATTTGAGGCCCGAGAAGATGGGAGGATGGTAGGTCAGGATTGTGGTGGTCGATGGGGAGGTGAGAGCTTCGCGCAGGACGGGGGTGGTCACTGCGAAGGCGGGTTCGGCGGAAGCGAAAGAGCGTCGGCGGAGAGGGAGGGGAGCGGCTCGGTCAGCGAAGGACAGCCAGATGAGCAGCAAGCAGCTCACAGTCAATGCAGCACATCACACTCTTCTTTCCCTCGACCTCACGCTCCTTCGGCGCCTCGACGAGCAATCCGACGTTGTCCCAGCTGCGTTCCGCGAGCGAAAGCGGTACGAGCTTGTCCACGGCAGCGGAGAGGTGAGTGAGAGTAGGAGTGCGAGAAGGAGCGTGAGTCATGGCGCGGGTTGAGGTGCTGAGGCAGCGGCGGAGCATGCAGCGAGGGAAGAGGGCGGAGGAGCTGTTGTAGCAGCTGAGGCAGACTTAAGAGGGCCTGACCGCTGTAGTTGGTTTGTGGCGCAAGTTGGTGAGCTGGCTGAGTCCTGAAATTTGCTGTAGGTCGATGTGAAGTGACGAGGGAAAAGGTAGGAGAAAGAGGAGCGCAGAGCGCGAGCAGCTTCGACTCAAACAGATCACCTTGCATCGCTTCGACTCGACTGGAAGCTGTTCGGAGTCTACTGGAGTACTTCTTGGTGCTCTGAATCACTCCCCAGCTCTCTACAGCCCCTCGCCGACTGCCCCGCTTCTTCGCGCTTCGCTCGCTGGGTCGACTACTTCTAGGAGCTCCTGCAGCGCTGCAGGACAGCGGCTGGGCTTTCTCAAATGACTTTTCAGCTCTGCGATTCCACCCCTGCTCGTGAGACTCGAACACAGAGCTCTCTGCTTCCCTTTCATCTCGCCCGAGCTCGCGCCTCGTCTGCGGGCGGTGCGCTCGCTCCTCGCGTTCGATTCAGAGATTGCTCTCCCGCCATCATCTCAGCTGTACCACAACTCGCTCAATCAACAGCTGTATGGCGCGGAGGAAGGGCGATGGCTCACTTCGGCTTCTCAGCGCCCTCGTCCTGCTCTTCGCTTGGAGTGTCCGCGAGGCAAGAGGACACATGGTGCGCGTTTTGTCGGCCAGATGGGGCGTAATGAGACTGGAACTGACCTGCTTCATCTCTCGCAGAGCATCTGGTGCGCTCGCTATTCGGCTATAATCCTCCGCCGAGCCCCTTGAGCTGACCTCTTGCTATCGAGCAGGACAAACTCGATGTACGGGGTTGGCGCGGACTTCAACTACTCAGCAGGAGACCCAGTATCGCCCATTGGACCAGATCTACCAACACAAGACGACTGGTGGTTCCGGTAAGAGCTCTGCTTTGCTCTCCGCCGACCCACTGGCGAAAAGCAGCGCTGACCTCCTCCCCTCGCTGAACAACAGAGGACCCGCCTACCGGGCTCTTGCGCCTTCCAAGAGGCCGAATGGAACGGTTGCGGAGCTGCCAGCGGGTGGAACGGTCGAGATTGAGATTGCTTGTCATGTCGCTTGGACCAGGTTTCGACCCGAGACGGAGACGAAGGAGGGAAGTGCGTTGGATGCGTGTCCAAACAATCCAGGTGAGTCCGGGATGCGCTCAAAGGATCGAGTAAAGGTCCTGGGGACAAGGTCGGAGATCTCAGAGCAGGAGGCAGGAGGGGAGCTGACCCTCTCCTGGGGTCGCCGAGCAGGCGCCTACCACTCCGGAGACCCCGACAGCGCCACCATCGACAACGATCTACTCTCAGGATGTGCCATCGGTCTTGCAGACGTCGACAACATTGAGGATGTGAGTTACTCGGAGCGAGAGGGAGTCAACAGCGGTAGCTGACCCCTCGTCTCGTCGCCGAAGGTCACGATGGACAACCTCGCCATCATCTCGGTGCAGAGCCAGTGCGTCAAGCAGAAGGTCACCAGCTTTGATGTGGGCTCCACATCTCACGTTTCGACAAAAACCGAGCCGCGAACTGACCTTTCGATCGACTTGCAGATCCCGAAACGTCTCCCGCCGTGCTCGGGCGAGAAGTGTATCTGTGCTTGGTGAACTGCTTTCCTGAGTTTGCCCCGCCTCTATTTTGTTGACCCGTCTCCCCTTTCGCAGGTTCTGGTGAGCCTCTTGGCCTCTCGAATGGATTGGAGCTCGGATGAACGAGCGCCGAGCAAGAATCAAGGCTCACTCCCGCTCTCCTTCTATCCTACAGGCTCGCCAACAACGGCACCGCCAACTTCTACATGAGTGAGCTCGGGGTCCCACTTGCGATCTCTGCTGCCCCACTGACTTTGATGCCCTTCCCAGCCGGTTTCGACTGCACCGTCACCGACTCTCCGCCGACCGCGCTTCCCATCGCCGCGCCTCAAGATCCCGTCTTCTGCGCCGCCGATAATTCGACTTGCACGCCAACCAAAGGTGCCAAGCGACCTTTGTAGTGAGTTCTCGAGCGCCCCGAGCTTCGAGCGCCGAGCAGCCGCGCTGACGATTCGCCTTCGCAGCGCTTACAACACGCCTTCGAATGTTCCTTGGTACGACAACAATAATCGACCGGGGTACCACTCGCTCTGGAGCTTTGATGATGGCGCGCAAGAGGACATTTACGCCGAGGTCGAGGAGGAGGCGAGGTAAGCCCCGAGCGATCTCTGCGAGCGAGTTGATTACGAGCTGACGCCTTCTCGGCTCTTCAGCACTTCTGGTGCTTGCAAGAGGTCCCTTTCACCAAACGTCACGGCAGCCGCCACTGCTACCGCCACCGCCCTCGTCGTCGCCCAGCTCGCCGTCGCGCTTCCCTCCTCGGTCGGTCTCTCGAACCTCTCAGCGGTCCTCCCCTCCTCCTCGGTCAAGAGCAGCAACACTTCCAGTGTCAACTCGACAATCACAGCTACTTCGACTCTTCAAGCAGTCCCCACTGCTTTGGCGGCGGCAAATGTGACCCTCTCCCGCAACTCGACCTCGGCGCTGCCGACTTCGACCTCGCTCGGCAACGTCACCTCCCTGCCTCTCAACTCGACCACTTCGACTCGGCGCCCCATCGCTACATCTTTATCTTCTCCTCTAGTCAACTCCACGCTCCCTACATCCACCACTCGGCATCGAAGCAGCTCGACCACCGTTCTTTCCACTTCCACTTCGGCGCTCAATTCGACCGTTCCCAGCCGGACTCGCACCCGCACTGCTACCTCCGCCGTCAAAACCTCGCTCATCACTTCCACCCACCAACCTACAACCATCACCAAACCTCGCAAGCCCACTTCCACAGGCCATCAACCTTCCACAACCTCAACTCGGCGCCTGACGACGACTCGCAAAGCTCACAAGTCGACCGCCAAAGCCAAGACGAAGAAGGCTTCCAAGACGAGAGTGTCCAAGAGTACTCGGGTGTATCAGTCGACGGGAGGGACGGGAATGAGCGATTCGACTCAGACGGCGAGGACCAAGATTATCGGCAGTACCGGTTCGGCGCCGAGGATGGCGGTTGGGAGTTGGGTCGTTGGCTTGGGAGTGGGAGTGGGATTGCTATTGGTTTGATTATTGATGTATCACTATGGCTGTTTTCTAGATGGACGTTATTGCACGCTCGTGACAACTCGTTCGTTGGCAGGTGCGAGGGCGAAAGCCGAACTTGAGGCGAATCTACTGACGAGCAGAAGAGATGAGCAGTGTTCACTGTTTATCCCAGGAGACGAACTCTAGCTTCCATTCACTGCTCTTGGGAGAATAGCCGCCTCACGAGCTATTTCTAGTGAGTGTAGGCGTCCACAGCGCTGGAGCCTCTCGCGGTCGAGCGCTCCCGGCTAGGCCTGGAGGCTCTTCCTCTCCCGCTTTAAGCTCCCTCCCCGTTCGCTTCGCCGTTCGTCTGTAGAAAGCACAGCGATAACTCGCTGACACGTACCCTTGTGCTCTACTGCACCACATCACCCTCTCATCTCTCAAATCGACCGTCTTTCAACCTCCACCCGCACGCGCTCTCCCCACACTAGAAAGATGCTCTCTCAACTCGCTCTCTTCGCTCTCGCCGGCTCAGCTGCAGCTCAGCTTACGTTCACAGAGCCCACCATCACCCTCGGCTGTAAGCTCTCACCTCTGCATCTCTGTCTCGTGCCCCCGCGCTGACCCCCACTCACAACAGCCGGTCCCGAGCCTCCCTCGTACACTGGACCAGCTCCCAGCGGGACTTGGGCTGCACCCCAGGCTAGCGTTACCGTCGGGGGATCCGTTTACGCTCCTCCTAGCATGACGGGTATTGGCAAACAGGCTCAACTCAACTCGGCGACGGACTTTTGCCTCTACATGCCTCCCGATCCGACTACTCAGAACCTCGTGGAGGCCGAGGCGGTCGCTGTAGCCTACTGCTTCAACCCTTACAATGATACGCGGCCGCTCCCTGATGGCTTCATCACTTCGGCCCACTTCGTAAATCTCCGTGTGCTACAGCTTGGGGGGGAGGCGAGGTTGATGGAGGAGACTCGGGGGAAGGAGCGAGTCCCGCCCTCAGGCTCCAGGACGGCTGCACATGAGCTCGTAGCTGACCTCGCTACGATCCGCCCACCACAGCGCAACACGTCAGATTACGTCCAAAGCAAGCTACTTCAGCTCACGCAGGCTCTGGCCTTCGCCGAAGCAGCATCGCCGAAGCTAACGATCGCCTCTCCTCACAGTCACTGGTACCTACGACTGGACTCGGATGAACCTGAACCCCTACGACTGCGGAGGAGAGTGTAAGTCGCAGCTAAACCGACTTCAACGAGTCCGATTCGCTGACCGTCTCGACCGAGCAGACGACAACCACGGCGCTCTCGGAGTTGGAAACCCTGTCGGTGCTCACGTTGACGGTGGAGACAACTGGGCCGAGTTCATGGGAGGATGCGATACCCCTGGAATGCGCCAGTTCTGTCTGCGCAGCTGCCACGGAGAGGTAAGTTCCCGGGGCCTCGCTGCTCGTCGACGCCGTCGAGAGCGAGGCCGACGTCGCAGAGGGCCAAGCTGACGGAAGAAAAACCAAATAGAACAGCTACCCGTACTGTCGCAACACTTTTGATCTGGTACGTCTCCCTCTCTCGCTGAGCTGAGTGCGCCGAGATTTTGCCTTCGCCGAAGCTGACCTTCGCCTCGTCTTTGCCTCGTCTTTGCCTCACAGATGGGTATGCGACAAAACTCGTATCGGTCGTTGTCTCTGAAACAAATGCTGACACCACTCTCTCCCATGTCAGGCTGCCTCTGGACCATGGTCAGTCTCGCCTCGGCGCCTCTCTCTATGCCACCCGAAGCTGACCTCTCGTTCTCCACAGCCCGGTGACTACACTGAAGAGGGGTTCACCAATTGTCAAGCCGACAGTGATCTCCCGATTGGCGTCTACAACTCATCCTATACTTTTGCCCAAGGCCAAAGCTACACCCCTCCCCCCGTCGCCGCCCCCTCCTCCTCTCAATGCGTCACCGTCGCCTCCCCCACCGCGTCGGGAGTCACTTACAGCTGGATGCAGATGGCCTACGCCACGGGCGTCTCGACCGCTACCTCCGCTCCCAGCTCGGTCAGCGGCAGCTCGGCCTCGAGCGCGGCGGCGACGGGAGGATCGACTCCTGCGAGTGGGGCTAGCTCGCTCGGTGAGGGAATGATGCTTGGTGCTGGAGTTATGGGAGTCGGGATGCTCGTCGGCGCGGTGCTCGTTCTTTAAGGGGAGACGGAGGGTGTGTGGATGGACCTTAGCTCTCGGACTCTCGGTGCTCTTTTTTTGCTCGTGCTGTTTAGTCCCCTCGTAATGCTACAGTCCCCTTGCCTCTGATAGATCCCTTGTCCGAGCCTGAGACGACTCCCGGCGCAGCCTCAGCGCGAGAACGACTCGAAGGGCGAAATCAGCGCCTCGTCGCCGGCGCCGAAGACAAAAAGGGGCTACCACTTTTTCTGAGCTCAGGGTAATGCGCCAAGCTAATCTGTGACCGTTCTGAGCCGCTGCATGAAGCTGCACCCCTTCAGACGCGCCCGATCTAGAGCGCTCCGATCCAAGTCGATGATGAGGTTCGCGTTTCTTGTCTCCCAACACATTCGACTCGAGCTCATCGCAGAGCACGAGTAGCACGCTGTACCGCCTCAGACCTCTCCTACGCTTCACCACGTCGCGTCAATCCACCCTCAACGGCTTCCTGCACCTGTCGTCGCCCCCGCCAGCAGCTAGATCGCCCGTCAAAAGCTCTCCAATGGCGCCCAAGAAGCGCACTGCTAGCTCGTCGAGCAAGTCTCCACCTAAGAGGGTGAAGACGGAGGATAAGGAGGGAGGAGGGATTGATGGACTCGACGTTCCGGAGTCGATGGAGGCCACGCCGCTCGCGAAGCTGTACGCGGCCATGATGCAGACGTCCGAGCTCAACGAGATCAAGTACGAGAAGGATAGTGTCGTCGTCTACTGGATGCGGTAAGTCGGCTCATTTCCAGCTGCCCCGATCTCCCCAGCTGACCCCTTCTCGCCGCCGACAGCAACAAGGACCTTCGCATCAACGACAACCGCGCTCTCGCCCACGCTTCCAACCTCGCCAAGTCCCATTCCCTCCCTCTCATCGTCCTCCATGTCTTCTCCCCCTCCGACTACGCCGCTCACGACCGAAGCCCTCGCCGAATCGACTTTCAAGTCCGCCAGCTCCGCTACCTCTCCGCCGAGCTCGCCAAGCTTGACGTCCCTCTCTACACGATCGAGTGGAGTAAGAGGAAGAGCATCCCCTCCAAGCTGTTGGAGAAGCTCGAGGAGTGGAACGCTTGCGCTCTCGTCGGCAACATCGAGTACGAGATTGATGAGCTGAGGAGGGATACTGAGATTGTCGAGAAGACCAACAAGGCGAGGAAAGGAGGAGATGGATGGAAGGGTGAGACGACGTTCCTTTCCGACTTCTGTATCGTGCCGCCGGGCGAGGTCTTGACCGTAAGCCTCTTCACTTCTCGGCGCTCGCCAGTCGAGCTGACTTTCCTCCCTTCAACAGAAGCAAGACAAGCCCTACTCGGTCTACTCGCCTTGGTACCGCAACTGGAGCGCCAAGGTCACCGCCGACCCGCTTACCTATCTCGACGACGCTGGAGGAGTCGAGGCCAACGACAAGTCGGCGCGCAAGCACCCTGTTCTCAAGCCCATGTTCGAGCACGAGATTCCCGAGAAGATTGAGGGATGGTCGCTCGATGAGGAGGATCAGAAGAACATGGAGCACCTCTGGCCCGTTGGGGAGGGAGTCTGCGACGAGGTGAGCTAGATTTCTCGCTGTCAGGGCTTGGGTTCGCCGAGGAGGCGGCGGTCGCGAGATTGGAGGGCTGCTCCTCGGTTGTGAACTACTCACAGCGTAGAGAGCTTAGAGCTGACTCTGACCTGTTCTCTCCTCTCCCACAGGTTATGCGCCGCTTCCTCAAGACCAAGGTCCGCAAACAAGCCTTCTTCGAGCCTCCCCTCCACCCGGGCGCAGAGGATGCCAAGGACCCCAAGAAGGACTCGAAGATCGGCGAGTACGCTACCGGTCGCAACAACGTCTCGCTCGACGGCACCTCGCACATCTCTCCCTACCTCGCCGCCGGTTTTATCTCGCCTCGTCACTGCCTCCGCTTGACCGCCGAGCTTAGCGGCAACAAGCTGCAGACCGACAAGAGCACTGGGAATGGACTCGCTACTTGGGTCTCCGAGGTTGCGTGGCGTGACTTCTACCAGCACGTAAGCTCTCCCTTCCTCCTTTCGACGCTTTGCCCCGAGCTCACTCCCCCCTCTCATCCTCGCAGATCCTCTGCGCCTGGCCTCGCGTCTCAATGGGTCGCCCCTTCAACCTCAAGTACGAGAGCATGGTGTGGGAGGACAGCGACGAGCACTTCCAAGCGTGGAAGGACGGCCGCACCGGCTTCCCCATCGTCGACGCTGGCATGCGCGCCCTCAAGGCCCAAGGATACATGCACAACCGCTGCAGGATGATCGTAGCCATGTTCCTTACCAAGCAGCTCATGCTCGATTGGCACCTCGGCGAGAAGTACTTCATGGAGCAGCTCTTAGATGGAGAGCTCGGCGCCAAGTGAGTTGGCCTGCGTGTCTTGCGCGCTCGTAGGATACGCGCTGACCTCTCTCGATACTCGCAGCAACGGAGGATGGCAGTGGAGCGCTTCGACTGGATGCGACCCTCAGCCTTACTTCGTGAGCGAGCTGGTTTCCTTTTCGACGAGGCGATCGCTGACCTTCTGTTTCCCTTTCCTTCCCCACCAACTTCCTCATCCTCTCATCATTATCCTCATCATCACTGCAAACTGCAGAGGATCTTCAACATGACGAGCCAATCCGAGAAGTCCGACCCAAACGGCGACTACATTCGTTATTGGGTTCCCGAGCTCAAGAGCGTGAAGGGCAAGGCCATTCACGAGCCGTCTGCTAGTATGAGCGAGAAGGAGATTCTCAAGCTTGGATACGTGATGCCCATCGTCGATCATGCGACGACGAGGAAGGTGAGTTGGGTCCCTTTGGCAGGTTCGGCGCCAGCTTGCTCACTCTTTCTCTCGCCTTCCGCTCCGCAGCGTGCTCTCGCTCGCTACAAGGAGTGAGATCTCGTCCCTTTCTCACCTTGTTTGATCTGCAGCTGACTCTTCTCTTCTCTTCTCTCCCTTTCCCGCCGAGCAGCCCCGGAACGAGCGCCGACGAGTGAGAAAGCGCCGAGGATCAAATACGATACTTGAAATATGTACCTGCTGTTGCTTCGATCAATCTTGGCTGCGCTTGTATCGCTGCAAGGCAAGGAAACGCGGCGAATCCCTTTCGAGAGGTGGCGAAAGGCTTGAGCGATCGGAGCCGAGCCGTTTCGGCGAACAGGAAGCTCGCGCTCGCTCTCGCAGATAAACCGCCGCGCGCTGCGAAGCCGGGTGTAGTGTAAGTTCACCTCTTCTATTCCTACTTCCCTCGCGGGCTATCCTCGATTCCCCATCGCCCGACCTCCTCCATGGCTCCCCGTCCTCCCTTCGCAACCTCATCGCTCTGCACCACTCCTCCCACCATCTCCCACGGCTCCTTCCCACCTCCCCACTTCAATACACCCCTCTTGAACTCCTCTCCACTCTCCCTGCTCAGAGGATCGGCAGCAAACTTGCGCCCGAAGATCCTCGCCGCGATCGCTCGATCGAAGAGATAGCTGTAGTAGGTCGCTCCGTAGCCGAAGAGATGGCCGAACTGGGTCTGCCATGATGTGCCGTCGGCGTGAGGAATGACGTGGAAGTCCTGGTGGGCTTGCTGGAGGGTGAGGGTCGAGTCGAAGGAGGGCGAGAGGACAGCCGAAGTGTGGTAATGCTGATCGAGGGCGGCCATCATGATCTGCGAGCTCGTCTCGAGGGCGGAAAAGCGTTGTCGTTCGGCGAGGAGGTCGTCGATGATGGAGGGAGGAAGGGGATGGCCGGAAGTGTGGTGCTTGGCGAAGAGGGAAAGGACGGAGGGGGAGGAAATGAAGTGCTCCATGAGAATGGAGGGGAGTTCGACGAAATCAGTGGCGCAGCGAGTGCCAGAGACGTTGTGGTAGTCGGTCCGGCCGATCATGGCTGTCGGAGTCAGGTGAGTCAGCGAGAGCGAGCCGAAAGCGAAAGCGAGAGAAAACTCACAATGTATCGCATGTCCCATTTCGTGGAACAGCGTCTCGACCTCATGCCACTGGAGGAAAGAAGGTCCCTTCTCTGCTCCTCCCTCGGCGCCGAACCCGCAGACGAGCACGACAATCGGCTCTTGATGCCTTCCTTCCCGCCCGTTCCAGCTCACTCCCTCGACGTCCAAACTCCTCATATCCTCCCTCGAGACGAAAGTGCCATCCACTTCTGCCCAGTTCTGACCACCAAAGTCGCCTTCGACATCATCGTCGTCGATCCTCCGCGAGCAGCGAACGGTGTAATGAGCCGCGCCGGGCTGCTTGCCTTCCCTCGCAAAGAGGTCGCAGTAGATGGTCCCGATCCTGCCCTCGTCCTCATCCACCACTCGTAGCTTCCTCACTTCCCGCCCCCAGGTCTCGCCTTGCCGCACCTCCTCGACCTCGAAGCGAATGCCGTAAAGTCTAGTGAAGAGCTTGGAGAGGCCCGAGAAGCATGCGCCGACGGAGAAGAATGGGGAGATGTCGGGAAGGTTGCTAGCCGAGTCGTTGGAGAGGTCTGAGTAAAAGTCGCGATCCCAGGCGTTGATGGGTCCCGAGCCCCCGTAGGCCTCCTTCGTTCGGCGAAGCGTCTGGATGTCCTTGGTGGCGAGCGGCCTGTTGTGCTGGTTGAGCGCCTTGAGGAATCCCATCACATTCTCGGGCGTCTTGGCCATCTTATCCTCGAGCGCGACGTCGCCATGGCTCTCCCTGCCGACTAGCCGTGCCAACTCTCCCCTCGTCCGAAGAAGCTCCTCGAGGGTTTCGACATGCGATTGGTTGGGAGATGCATTGGCTCCGACGTAGAGGCGCTTCCGAAGCTCCTCCGACGGGTGTTGACGAGCGAGCACTCGACCCTCCCAGCTGGCGGGATCGACGAGCCCTTTTGACTGGCCGTTGAAGATCCGCCGAGCAGCGGGAGCGCCAAAGGCATCCGCGACCTCATCCGCTTGGACGGAGACGGGGGTTCGAGGCTCAGAAGCGTTCTGAAGGAACTTGCGGCCGAGCTGAAGGATGGAAGTGGAAAGGGAAACGAATTGGGTGCGCTCGGCGGAGGGGAGGTGGATGCCCGACTTTTCAAAGTCGCGGAGGAAGGGTGTAGCGACGGCGTAGGCGGCGAAGAGGGCTGGAGATTTGGAGGGAGTCGATGGCGGTAGGAGGGCGTGCAGCGATTTGAGACCCTGCGGGGGAAAGGCGTTAGCTCGGCGAGGTTTCGGTCGCCTTCCGACCTACCTCGTACAGCCCGACGTGCGTGTTGAGCTCATTCATGTACTCGCACAACTCCTCGTATGCAGCATTGGCTCCTCCCGCCCACGCATGATCCGGGTGGACGTTCCTCACGAGCTCGGCGAGGTCGATCACTCCGCAGAGCAAGTCGCTAAGCCGGTCCAGGTTCTTGACCATGGCCAAGAATTGCAGCTCGGCATCTTCGAGCGTTGTTGGAGGTGGTGCAGGTGCACAGATGCGATTGACGAGCACCTTGGCACGAAGGGTCGTCCGGCGAGCGAGGGGAACGAAAGCGGCTGGCGAAGTGAGCGAAGGTTGGCCAAAGAGGCCGGAAGAGGAGAGGGTACGAGGGGAGGCGGCGTAGGCCGAAGTGGGAAGGTCAAAGACTTGGTGCAGCTCGCCGTCGGTCGACGTCGGCGCGACTGCTGGTCGAGGGGCGGTTTGCGCGGAGAGCGGCGGTAAGGTCGAGAAGGAGCGACAGGTGCAGCTCGGGAGACCCCGCCTCAGCGGTGGTAGTAGCCGACTAGCGCGAAGCATTGCTCTATAGTGGTGGAAGCTGTGAGAGAGAGAAGCTGATCAGCGAGACTACCCGCGTAGGGTGCGGGGAGGCTCCCGCGACGCTTTGAAGGCTCGTTGCCCGTGTGTACCAAGCTGCAGGAGCTCGGTGTCTGAATGGTAAGCTTCTGAGCTCACCTCTAGTTCGTAGCCGCTCGGGAAGAGTAAAGCGAAGCGCGAGTCCAGCGGCGATTGAGGCCAGTCTGCGAGGAGATGGGAGTCAGCTTAGGGTCCTACACAGCTACACATCTACTCTCAGAGCTCACCTTCACTGCTGTGAATCAAATAGGGAGACTGGAGCACGAGCAGAGGTGCAGAAGAAGCAAGGGCCGGCTGAGGGGTCGAGCAGCAGCTGTGCGAGTGTACAAGGGTCAGCTGGGGGCCTTGGCTGGAGCTCACCGCAGCTCTATAGGCTCACCCAAGCGACGAAGCGAATTGCCGGCAATGTGGACGAAGCCAACCCTGAAGCGCGCTCACGCTCCTTGTCCTTCTGCCGTTCACTCGTCATTTCCAGTTCATCTGCAGCAGCTCATTGGTCAGCTGCACAGCTCTGTCGCACGGTACCGCCACTCCCCAGCATCTCGAGCCCTCAAGTCGGCTGTGGAACAGCTCAAGTCGAGACGAGCGCCGATTCAGCACCGACCTGCGTTGCAAGCAGGGCGAGCTCGCTCCAACTTTCCAATTATCTTGCACGAGAGTCAAGGTTGGTAGACACATCTCACTGCTTCCTAGAGAACCCCTGCCAGACGAGGCGGAAGCTGACTCGGTCTCTCCTCAGCTGTTCACCGGCAATCGACTCTTACGCCCCTCTCGAGCGACGACTACACCGGCTGGTGAAACATAACTCGAGCTTGAGCACCATGCCCCCCTCCGTACCCTCGGTGAGCTCTCTACGTCTTTCTTCGGCGTTGCCAGCTGACCTCTCGCCGATCGCAGGAACCTCCTCCTCCCTACTTCGAGTCGATGCCAACCCTTCCACCTGAGCTCCTTCTCCATATCCTTACCTTCGCTTCTAGTACCTCCGCCATTCTCGAAGATCCCTACCAGCGCTTCAAATGGCCATGGACGGAAGCACTGCGCGAGCGCTCAAGACTCCTTCAAGCCGCCGCCCTCGTCGCTCGCGATTGGACTCGACCAGCGCAGAGCTTACTTTGGGAGGTCCTCTACGTCAACCCGACTCGGGCGCAAGATATGCTGGACCGAGGCGCTCCCGTGGGCCAGTACGCCACCGCCGAGGTCTGCTTTGAGCCAGAGATGAGGCATGCTGGACGAGACGATCCCATCGTGCAAGTGTTGACTCGACTCAGAGGGCTTCGTACGGTATGCGTGTTCTGCGTTGAGGAACAGTCAGTGCCCCTGCTGCCTTACCTCGCGCTGCCGTCCTTCGCCGGTCAGTCGTCGCGTTCGCTCTGCGCTCGCTTTGCGCTAACTCGGTCCTCATACACAGGCATCAAGACTCTCGACCTTCGACACTCCGCCGCTGGCTCGTTGGTAGATCAGAAGCCGCTCGGACTCCCCTTCCAGCTCACCGAGCTTTCCCTTCGCACGCCCACTTCTCGCCTCGTCATCAACGCTCTCCTTCCCTGCGTCCTCAGCACCCTCACCCACCTCCATATCAATCTCTTGCGCTCACCGGGGATGGAGCCGGAAGTCTACACCTCTCGTTTCCTCCTCGAAGCAGTGGCGCCCCAGCTTCTCTCGCTCGAGATCTCGCACTACACAAATCGGATGGGACAGGGGATCAACCTGGCCGCCATCCTCTCCACCTGCAAGAAGCTTACTTCCCTACACCTCCCCTTTGACCGACATCTCGACCCCGCATCTCAAGTTCATCTCGCGCCCCTACGAGCAATCCCTTCGACTGTCCTCTTCCTCCACCTGCAAGACTACTTTCCTCTATGGGCCGTCACGCGGTACCTTGCGGAAGGAAAGAGCAGCGTGAGGCATGTGGAGATCTCACCCCGGCCGACGCCAATTCCGGAGAGCCTGTGGCATCTGCGCGAGGAGGAGCTGGCGTTGGAGCGGCGGTGTGGCGAGCTCGGAGTGAGGTTCTCGGTTGCAGAGAAGGGTCAGCAGCCGGTGAGCTTTTTCTTATTGCTTATGGGATCTTGAGCTGACGCTCTTTGCCTTCGCAGATCTGAAAGCTCGGCGGGGAGGTGGTCGGGCGTCGCTGTGACGGGAGGAGGGGCCTCCCTCTTGAGTACGAATCAGACGCATTGATTGACAAAAAACTCATAAAAACCTTGTTCTCTGAACTTGACCGAAAGATGATATACGACCCTCTAACTCCCTGGACCCCAGCGCCGAGCAAGCAGCTCAAGCCTTGACGAGCCCCTTGCCCGAGACGTCGCGGATAATAGCCTTGCAGATAGCAGCAAGCTCCTTGCGCGATTCCCAGACCGGTCTGAAAAGAGAGGAAGTGTCAACACCGCTCGACAGAACCGACTTTCCGCCTCGGCTCACCCGACAACGACGACGAAAGTTGAGGCCCAAGCCCAGATGAAGGCGAAGACAACCCAGAAGGTGAATCCGCTCTTGCTGAAGACTGGTACCGAGGCGGCGATGGCGGGGATGAAGATCTGGAGGCAAGAGGGAGTCAGACGAGCGAGGTGAAGCGACTGAATGGCGCCGCTCACGCAGAGGATGAAGAAGGAGAGACCAGTCGACCAAACCGAGACCTTGAAGTCCTTGTAAAGCTGAGCTTCGTCGGCATCGTTGACGTTGTTGATGGGGAGTGGCTCTCCGTGAGCGTCGACGGCGATCGTCTTCTCGGCGTTGGCGACGTCCTTCAGGTCCTCCTCGGCCATGGGGGTGGTGGGAGCCACTTTGACCTCCTCGGTGGTAGAGAAGTTGTGTCGGCGCATGATGTTGAAGTCGTAGTTGTCGGGAGCGATCCAGGAGGAGATGGCGCAGCAGAGGAACGAGATGATGATACCGGCGGCGTTTCCAGCGCTGATGTGGAGAAGTAGAGGTCAGCGGTGGGTCCATAGTCAAAGCTCGTGACTTGAGCTAGATCTCCCAAGCTGCTCGACTCGAGCTCAGCTCAAGTGTACTCGAGAGGTCTCCCCTCGGCGGGGTCAATTTCGCCGAGTGCGAGCAAAGCGAGAGACTTACAGCTGAGGGTACGATCCTCCGGTACTGGTGACATTGACAACACCGTAGTATTGGTGAGCAGTGACAACCCACGCAATGATAGCGCAGACGAAACCGAGGCAAGCGCCGGTGATGCAGCCGACCTTGTTGGCGATCTTGGTGCGAATGCAGAAGCCGACGGGAGCAACGACGCAGCCTGTAGAGGTGTAAGATGGTCAGTGTTGTAATTTATGAGTCTTTTGATGCCACTCCAGCTCACTGAACACTGCAGAAAGGGACGTGAAGGTCAGCGTGAATGCTCGGCGAGGGTGAAATGGGTCAGGATGAAGAAGTGAGACGCACTGCATCCTGTGAGGCCGTAGAGCCATCCCAAACTGATGCCCGCCTCGTAGAATGCGATGCCAATAATGGCCATGAAGATGCCGTAGCCAACGACCGAGGCGTGAGTGACCCAAAGCACCTGCTTCTCCGATGCGCGAGGGTTGATATAAGGCAGATAAACGTCATACACAACAATTGAAGACACCGCAACCAGCTCGGCAGAAGCCGCGGAGGTCACGGCCAGGAAGAGGACGATGAGGAGGAGAGTTGCCTGTTGAAGATCGCCGAAAGGCCTGGATCAGCTCCTTCCGGAAACGAGAGCGGAACGAGGGCACAGCAAAGCGTGCTGGGCACAGCAAGGGTGCTCTACTCACTCCAGATGAACCCATAAGAGCGACAGCGGCAGCGGGAGCAGTGAGACCGGGGTTGGCGAGGCGATCGCTGCCAGCAGAGGCCGAAAGGGCGATGAGACCGAGGGCGGCGGCGGTCGAGAAGGCCCAGGGGACTGTAGGCAAGTGCATTGAAGTGGGAGGGTATATGAAAGTCAGTAGTCGCTGCATCACTCATCGATTTGTAGCCGCAACTTACTCGGCATGAAGGCGACTCCGCCGAGAAGATAGCCCTTCAACGCCGTCGATGCTTTGGAGGCTACACCACGTTGCCAATAGGTTTGGTCCGCGAATACAGTGGTAATTCCTGAGATGATGACGATGATTCCCTGTCAAGGAGAGAAGGTGAGCTGAGCATTCGGCGCAAGCGAGGGAGGGCGGTACTGACGAAGACGAGACCGTCGGTCGAGCGGAAGGTCATGTAGCTGCCTTGAGCGTTGCCGGAAAGAGGGTAGTTTTGTGCAGCAACGGTTAGGAGGTCGTAGACCTTGGAAGGCGAGCCGAGATCTGGTAAAGAAGAGTGGTCAGCGAGCGAGCTTCGGCGATCTGAAACGAGAGACGTACCGGGGTTCGTGGCAAAGGTGCAGAACATGAAGGCGAATAGGATCGCCATGATCAGTCCAGTGTGCGCAAAGTCGGAGAGAAGAGTTGCGCGGAAGCCTCCGACGACCGTGTAGCTGTCGAGCGAGAGGCGTCGTCAGCACCGAGCTCACGTACGTTCTCGATGATGATGATGACTCACAGCACTACGGTGAGAGGGATGAGGACACAAACGGCATAGATATTCGCCCCAGTGAGGGCTACGACAGTGTCGGCTCCACCGGTAATGAGCTGGCCCGTCAGAAGGATGTTGGTGCCGAGCGCCATGAAGGTGAAGACGTGGTGGTGTAATCCGGCGCCCCACCGGACTCGGATCACTTCGAGGAAGGTGTGCGCGCCAGGAGCGTTGCGCTTGAGCATGATGGCGTTCTGGGTGAAGAGCATGATCTGAGAGACCGAGCCGGCTCCGTACTAAGGATGTCAAAAGGTCAGCTTCGGGCTCAAGCGAAGAAGGCGAAAGCCGAAGTGACGAACCCAGTAGCATCCAGCGAGTCCGTAGGTGAAAGTGACTGCCGCCGAATTGAGCAAGGTTGCAGCCCAGGTAGCTGCCGAGACAACTCCACAGGCAAGCAGCATCGGTCTGACAGAGCGCGAAGCGGAGGAGAACTCCTCGGTCGAGCTGACGGCGAAAGAGGTGTATCGGTTCGTGATGAACGAGAGGAGGACCATGATGGCGGCGAAGCCGAGTCCTAGACCGCAAACGATAGCGTAGCCATCCCCAGGCGAGAGTACAAGAACCTCCGACATCTGTCGCAGCAGAACCAAGTCAGCGATAGGTCGGCGGCTAGCCAGAGCAGGCGGATTAGATCTCGGCCGAGGGGTCTCCAGGCTCAAGATCTGAGAGATTGGTATAGGCGAAGCGCTGTAGCTCACGACGAGATGGGTGTTCAAGTGTTGGAGTGCGATGCAGGAGGGAAAGAAGCTTATCTCGCCCCAAAAGCAAGGGCAATCGTGGGAGAAGCGATCGAGCGCCCAAGTCGGCCTTCGACGGGCGAGCACGGCCGTCTACTTAGGCTATCGCAAGTTGCCGCGCCGCTTGGCCTCTTACACATCAACGCCGACAAAAGCACCGAGCTCCCTCTCCTTCAAAGCACCGAAACTCAGCCCTCGGCCTTCCTCCTCCGGCGCCCACAACCATGCCCACTCAAAATCTCGCCTATGCCACCAAGTACGACCCTACAGCAGAGAGCGAGATACCTGTAGCTCTCCCTTCGGCGCCCCTGGTTCCCTTGGCCTCCAACGTCAGCCTGCAGCCTCCCTTGACCCATCGAGCCATTGGTCCTGGGCTCCTCGTCCTCCTCCCGCCTTCGCCCATCGCTGGATCACCTGAAGCGCAGCAGCCTGAGGGATGGAAGAAGCCTCTCGACCCTCCACCTCAGTACAAATGGGCCGAGGAAGGCTACGCCGTGCTCGAGATGGTCGTCGAGCGGAACGCGGTTGGCGACGCGGGCGGAGCTTGGGATTTGAAGCGAACGCTCACTGAGGGGGTGCAGAAGTTGGTGGAGCTTGAGCAATGTGAAGGGGAGCAGATTGGTGTCATTGGTAAGTCGTTGAGAGCCTCCTTTCGCTTTTCTCGAGCTGATCCTCGCCTTCGCAGTCTACGAGCCGACCGTTCTCACCGAGCTGCTGGCACTTCTCCCCTCCTTCCCCGTTCTCAAAGTCCTCATCAGCTACTTTCCCCTCTCATCGGCCAGTCCCATTCCTACTCAGCTGCACCTCGCCTCCTCGGCCGAGGACACCACCTCCTCGCCCTCAGTAAAGACTTACAAGTACACCAACGACTCGGCCTTCTTCCCTCTTCCTACCTATCCTGGTAGCTACGACCCTACCTCGGCCTCGGTGGCTCATTCGCGCATTCTCGAGTTCTTCAAGCGACCGAGCAACCTCGCTGGGCCCATCTTTGACCTTGAGGAGTTGTGGGACCTTCACACCTTCTACGAGTTTGAGGATAGGAGTGTCGCCAAGACCATGGGCGTGAGTTCGGACTCGAGAAGTGCTCAAATGGAGCTCGGCTGACCTCCCTTTCCTTTCGCAGACCATGGTGGTGAGTTTCAAGTTACTTGCGGTAGAGGAGATGCTGTGGACCGTCTAACAATTGTTCCTCTTCCTCAGGCTGAGCCCTACGTCAACCACATCCCGACCATGTGAGCTCGGCGCAGCCTTCGCCGGCATCTGCGCCCTAGCTGATCCCTCTTTGCACCTTCAGGACCGGTGGAATCGGACGTAGAGCACTTGCAGAGTTCTACCGCGACCACTTCATCTTCTCTAACCCTTCCGATACGCTCAACACGCTTGTCTCGCGCACGGTGGGAATCGACCGAGTGAGCTTTTGCCTCGTCTCCGACGGCTGGGGGAATGAAATGCTAACGGTGATCTTTGGTTCGTCTCAAGGTTGTCGATGAGTTTGTCATGACTCTCACGCACAATCAGCCGGTCGACTGGCTGTGAGGCTTTCCACTCCCTCTACCTCTCCAAGCTGCTCGGGCTGATGATCCGCTCTCCCACAGCATTCCTGGGATCCCCCCAACTGGAAAGCCCATCAGCGTGCCCATGACCGCCGTCGTCTGCATCCGAGGCGACCGTCTCTAGTGAGTCGGCATCTCTGCTCTTCGCTGTCCGCTCTGCGCCGAGCTCGGCTGACCTTGCTCTCCTTTACTTCCGCATCACCAGCCACGAGCACATCAGCTGGGATCAAGCTACCGTTCTCAAGCAGCTCGGTCTCCTCCCTAGCCACGTCCCCTTCCCGCACGCCGTCCCCTCCTTCGCGCCCGAGGGAACAAAGCTCGAGGTCAGCCTTCCCGTTCTCGGGGCTGTGACGACCATCAAGCTTCTCGACAAAGATGGGTGGAAGAGCAACGAGCTGTTTGGAGAGGAGCACGGGGTGAGGAGGGCTTGATTTTTTGCTCGGCGCCGAGCTCGAGACGGAGTTTCGCGGCAAAGGAGAGAGATTGTAGCGTCTCGTTCACTGTTAATATTGATTTGAATATTATCTCTTGGGCTTCTTGAACTCTGTGCGATCTGGGAAGCTGCTGCCGACCGCGGCGACCTTTCGACAAGCGCCGAATGGTGCTCTCGATTGGCGACGGTGTCTTACTTGGGGCTCGTCTCCTTGCTGCTTTCGCCCTCGCATTGCCACGGTCGTTGTTGAGCAAAACGCCGCGTGTGTCATATGATCTTCGCCCGCTGAATTGAAGTCCAGAGAACGCCGAGGTGGTGGGCTTTCCACGGCCGTTGTCTTCCGCTCCCACGACTGTCGGCTTCAAATTCACTATCGTTGGGTCAGGAGCGGAAGCCTGAGTCACTTAACGGCGTTTTGGCTGGGGACGGGGTAAGCGTGAGATGGTCAGCACGACGAAGCGGCCGTTGGCGCCCTCTCAGCTCGGCTCGCTTCGCTGTTCCCTCTGCGAAGGCAACGAGCTGCAGGGTGGGCACTGACGAACGGAAGGGTTTTTTTCGAGGCACAAACTACTGCGACGTCTCCTGGAAACGAAACGAAAGCTATCGACTATCCGACTCCTCCTCAAGCAAGTTCGGCCGTCAAGTCCGAAGACGAGATGTCGGCTCGGTCTCAAGCATCGTAGGGCTCGCCCATCTCGTCGAGCCTGTACAAGATAAGAGGAGAAGGTGTCAGCTTGCTTGGCTCGCGAGAAGAAGGCCCCGACCGAGGCGGAGGGCGACGTGCGAAGCAGGAGGGAAAGCTGGTGCTGAGGGACTTGGCCTTACCTCTTCCTGATCTCCTCTTTCTTCTCATCGTGGACGTGCTCGTTCTTGAGAGCGGCCTGTGGTACAAGGCGCAGGGAGAGCAGAAGGATCAGTCCCGACGCGAGCGAAGTGCACGAGCACCGGCAAACTCACCTTCAAGCCAGCGACGACGCGGGTGTGGTGAGCGTCGTGGTGCTCCTTAGTAGCCTCACCGCCAATGGACTTGGCGTGCGAAGCCTCTGTCGGTTGAGGAGGGGTCAGCGAAGGTGTCGGGCGGGGGGGAGCGAAGGAAAACGACTCGCCGAGCTCCTTGATCATCGTCTCGGCGTGCTGTGGAGGGCGTCGGGGCGGAGGAGAAAGTGAGGATACAGGTGGAAGAAGGTGAAGGAAGAGACAATTACAACGAGAAACGGAGAGTCAGCTCCCTTGTTGCGCCCTGTTTCAACGAACGCCGAAGCTCACCTCGCGAGCCTCGTTGGAGACGCCAGCGCGCGAGAGGGTAGCACGGTATCTGTAGGTATGGTCTCGGTCAGATCTTGCTGTATGGCTCCAGCTTGACAAGGGGAGCGTACCCGGCGAGAACTGCAACGTCAACACGGTCAGTGCGCTCATGCGGAGCGGTGCAGCTGCTCTGTAACGAGGTCGCTGTAGGCGAGCGCAGCAGGAGAGACCGCTTACCGTGAGCATAGTCCTTGGACGAGACGACCTTGCCGTCGACCTTCTCCTGCTCAGCGATGCGAAGGGTGAGGGACGTCAGCTCGTCGCCCCCCTCTGTGCACCTCAACACGAGCTCGTGTAGGGCTCTAGGCAGCGGGTTGGACGTCTAGAGAGCAGCACGAACCAACACCTTGTCCCCCTTCACGACGGTTTCGCTCGACATTGAGAGTTTGAGTGAGGTCTGCGGAGCGACGACCGTGAGCGCTAAGAGATGACGAGGTGGAGCGAGCAGCGCACTGTAAGAGTGTCTGTAGGGTGGTAGAGCACGGTCAGCGAGTGTGCTAGCCGCCGAAGATGAGCTGTAGCTCACTAGAGATGAGTTTGAGAGCTTCTCTGCGGGAGAGATGCGCGTGGCAAAGAGATCAAGAGGCTCAGTTCGGCTCGCGCCATTTTATAGGTCGCTGGCTCCTCTCGCAAAGCCGCTAACGGTGTCTTAAGAAAGGCAGTCGCATGTATGAGGCTAATTTGATACAGAATAGCGGGTGCTCTTGGTTCAAGACGGCTGGATCCCTACAGACCTGGCAGAGCCGTCCAAGGTTGGCTCCCCCTCGCCGAGCTTCGCAGGCGATAGCCCTGCTGCAAAGCCGTCCTCTGCTTGCTTTGAAGGGCTGTCAAACAAGACTAGTTTGAGTATACCACGCTAGCATTGAAGGCACCCTGCACACCAGTCTGCTGGCTAGCAGCGGTGGTGATCTTGCGTTTGTGAGGATTCGAAGGCTCGGGCAGCTCGAGAACCGCCGCGTGAGAGCCTCTTGGGGGCTGTATGGGTGCTTCAAGTTGCTACAGGGGTAGAAGGTACATTGAATGTCCCCGATCCACTTCGAGCAGCCCAGCTGCTGCCCTCTAACTCGAGCAAATCCATCGCCGAGGGGCAGCCATCACCGAGAGACGTTTGGTGCCCGTTCTCGCTCAAATCTCCACCAAATTGGCTCGTTCTTGATTCTGTGATGTGAAACAAACATCTCTCTTTAATTCTAGCACGCTCACGATGCTGGAAAAGGCGATTGGAGCGATCTTCGCCTAACTTTGCTCAAAAAGGACGAGAAAAACCCATCTTTTGACGAGTCGGGCGTTGTCGGCGGGGTCCCACTGCTACGGCTATAGGACAAATCAAAAAACGGAGCTTTGGCCGAGCGGTCTAAGGCGCCAGCTTAAGGTGGTACATGTACCTAGACATGACACGTGCGCTGGTCCGAAAGGGCGTGGGTTCAAATCCCACAGGCTTCATATTTTGCGCCCCAGAGGCCAAAGATCAAGCCAGATGGGCTGTAAATTGTTACATCTTTTGCTTGAGGTGCGGAGGACCGCTCAGAGCCGAGGGATGGGTTGCTGGAAGCAGGAAGGGGAGCCCGAGCCGTTCTCTCAATGTTCTGCTTGAACCTGCTACCTCCTACCTTTTTCCAGTACATTCCAATGCCAATGCAATCCTATGGTGGTACACCGAGATGGACAACGGGCGAAGGAGAGCTCCAGGCAACGTCTCGACCGAGCGCCGAGTTCGCACATCTCGGGCCAGCCCGTTTTTCATCGCCAACGACGCGTTCAAGCAGGTTATGTTATGAGGGAGATACAGGTCGCGATTCTCACCAAGTGAGCTCGCTACCTCACAATACAGGTCATTGCTACCCGCGCTCGCTTCTCGGCCTGAGCAAGCCCGTCGCATCTCTACACTCTACTTCGCTCTTCAAACGAAAGGGATATAGACAACACCCGATAGCGTTGCAAATCCCCTCTACCTAAACAAGCTGCGACTCAACTTGAAGGCGAGAGCATCATCGCGAAGACTGCTCAAGACCCCAGCGGCAACGTCCAACTCCTTCCCCTTGCCCGAGGTCCTCTCATCCTGCACCTCCAACTCGACCTGCGTCGGATCCACCCCTGCATCTCTAAACGCACCCTTGACCAACTCCCTCACATCGACCTTCTTCTTCCTCCCTCCCTCGCCCGCTCCAAACTCCCACAATAAATCCCCACGCCTGTACGACTCCCTCGCACCCCACTCCACCGCACCCTTGACATCCTTGACTCCCAAACCACCCTCACACATAATCTGTCCCACCTCGGCCTCAAACCTCTCGTACGAACGAAAGACGGCCTCTCCCGCCGAGAAGCCCGTTCCCTCGCCGTCGTGGCCCCATCCATCGAGGATCAATACCTCGTAGACCTCTTCCCATGGCGCCATTCCCTGCAGCTTCTCGGGGCTTTCGAGCGTATCGAGCGTGCCGAGGACGGAGGCGGGGATGGAGTTGCCCGTGCCGAAGCCGTCCGGATCGGTCGTCCAGGCTTGGTGGCGGAGGAGGGGTTTTGAAGGGGCGGAACGGTGGCGGGAGAACCAGAGATGGGAGGGAGGAGGGATCGGGTAGGATGGAAGAGGATGGGAGGGGGTGAGACGCGAGCGGACTACGACGGTGAAGGGGGTGGAGAGGGAGGTGAGAAGGGGAAGAGCTCGAGGGTGGGTGATCGACTGTAGTGAGAGGAGTCAGCTCAAGCTGAGAAGCGAGAACAGAAGCAACGCACAATCTTGACCAACATCCAATTCCTCTCGACCCTCTCAACCCAAACGCCCTTGCCCTTCCCGCCAAGAAGCGCTCCTCCAACCCTCCTAATCTCGGGCTCACTAGCTCCCACTCCACTCTCCGCGCACCGCACCACATCAATCGCCCTCATGATGCGGTTCGAGTCGGATTCGGTTGGGTCGCCCCATTGCTCGTAGGGAGGGATGCCGGTGGAGGCGGAGGAAGGGACGACGGTGAGACGACGGATCATGGCCCAATCTTGAAAGCGCATGCAGCAGCGAAGAACGCAGCCGGGGCAGCCGCACTGCGAGGAGAGGACGAGGGTCAGCCGAGAGCTTTCCTTCGGCGACTTCCTTGGAGAAGACGACTCACCAAATCGTACAAATGACCCCACTCCTTGGCCGACATACTCCTCTCCAGCTGCACCTTGTATACCCATCCGCCAAGCAACTGCAACCCAATCCCTTCCTCGCCGTCCTCCGTCTCGCCCGCTCCACTCTCCTCCCATGCGATCGCTCGGAAAGCGTCCATGATAGCTTCTTTGAGCGAGATGGCGGAAGTGGCTTGGAAGGCGGTCTGAAGGCGTTGAAGAGCGGAGAGGGAGCAGAGGAGGGGGTCTTCAAAGAAGCGCAGGACCTGCGAAGGAGGGCGAAGTCAGCGAGAATCGCGAGGGGGAGAGAATGGAGAGAAGCAATATACATGATCGTGTCCACCTCGGTACGCCTTGACCAACAACTCCTCGTCTCGACTGATGAGTCGGCGGAAGAGACACTCGACGATGCGAACCCGCTCGACGCTCTTGCGCACATCCTTGATGAAGCTAGCGTGGCTACCCGTAAGCGAGAGCAATTCGAGTAGAGAGGACCTCTCCTGAGCTTCGAGTGCGAGGATGGGCGAAGGCTGTTCGGATTCGGTTTGGAGAGTCGGAGGGAGGGGAGGTCGGTTGGAGGCGGAGGAGGACGACAGTGAGGAGTGTGCAGCGGAGGCGTTGTTGGAGGGTGTGAGGGGACCGTTCTCGGCGTTTGGACCGAGCGGGTTGGTGCTGGAGAGAGCGCCGCATGGAGGGGGCGCGGGAGGAGGGGGCTCGAGAAGCCACAAGGCGTCCTCGCACTGAAGGATGTTGTGGTGCGATTGTGTGATGATGACTATGGGCGGTATGTCGGTCAGCTACAGCGCCGTGTTGGCGCAGAGTGTTGGCGAAAGAACTCACGCTTGATCATGCTCTCGCACTTCTTTGCCTTGACGGCCAGCTCCGACCCGAAACTCTTGGGTACCCCGTCCGTGAGGTCTGAAGCAGCTTCGAAATGCTTGAGGTGGTACTCGATGCACCGAAGCGCCGTGTTGCAAGCTCCTGCCCGTTGGCGGGCGATCGTCTCCCATCCTTCGAGCTCGTCGAGCGAGACGCTAGACTTGACCTCGTCGTTGGTGGGCAGCGGTTCTGTAGATCTGGCGAGCGTGTCGAGAGCCTCTGTAGCACCGAGGAGCGAAGAAAGAGCGAAAGTCAGCTCAGCTCAGCACACCGCAAAACCCAAAGGTTCGGCGAGCGGAGCACGCAGAGAGGTACAGAGCAGCTCACGGGTGAAATCAGAGCGAACGCGACGCTCCTCTGCTTCGTGTACAGCGCACCAGCTCCTTGCCACCTTGCCCTTGAGCCCGCCGACAACGACTTCATCACAGCTCTCTCCCCAGCGGTCGAGCGCCTCGCACGTCTTGACCTCGCCCTCGCTGGTTCTACGTTCCCGTGGAGCCGTACTGCTGGTCGCCGAAGCCTTGCCCTTGCCCTTGGCTTTGACCGACTTGCGCAGACGAGGAGCTGGAGGAGGGGCGTTCAAGTCGAGGATGATGGCGCTGGAAGTCGAGGCGACGGGTCCTGGTGCAGAGGCGGAAGAGGAAGCCTCGGCGTGAGCTGTAGTAGACGACGAGCCCTCGGCCTTTGCTGGACGTTTGCTTCGCCGCGAGCCAGAGGCGCTCGCGTTGGCCATCAAGTCGGAAAAGGAAAGAGCGAGCTGTAATGTACGAGGTCAGCTGAATGTCTTGCAGGGTAGCAGCTGCTCTTGTGCAACGGATTAAGATGACCTACAGAAATGCGAGATGAAGGCGGAGGAGAAGCGGCGGGCCACCAGTCGAAGCTCGCTTTGGTCGGGAGCGAAGGGCGGACAGGCTCTCGCTCTTACCACATCGTTCGCTTCGTCGCTTCAGCCCCGTCTAGAGATCGGGTACACTCGTACAGTGCTCGCGAGCACTCCGACAGACCTACAGCAACTCGTCCGAGCCAGAGATAGCCTCGCGGACGCGTCGAATGTCCGCTTCAGCTTCACCACCGGAAGCTCAGCGCAAACGACGAAGGGCGCAGGATGGTACAACAGCTAAACCTCGCTCAGCCGCCTGTACCGCATGCGCATCCCGCAAGGTCGCCTGCAAAGGGTTCGACTTGCCCGCCGCAGTAGGCTGCCTTTCGTGTGTAGCGCACGGCCTGCCATGCTCGAAAGCACCGCAGGGAGCGACGATCGTCGAGATGGATGTAGTGCAGCAAGCTCACTCCGGTGTCCGGCTCAGAGAGGGCAAGACGATCAGCAAGCTTCGGTGAGCCTTTCGCGCCGAGTCACTACTGACTTCCGTCTTGAGCCATTGTCTGACTGTCCGTTTCACCTTACAGCAAGACTGTTGCCACCGATACCGCGCTCTCCACCCTTCATCTTGGCCCAACCTCGTCCACGTCCAGGCTGGCCTCGGTCGAGCTCGGCGGGTCCCTCTCCTGGTCCCTCGTCAACTCGGCCTTCGAAAAAGGGTCCGTCATTTCCACTGCACCGGTCACCGAGCTAGTGACCAAGGATTTTCGGAGCAAGGGGATGAGGTTGGAGGGTCTTGACGTCGCAAACGAGGTGAGTTGAGCCGACTCTCGCATCTGTGAAACGCTTTCTGCTGATGCCTAGGCTCTCATCATAGATCATGTTCGCCTGCTACGTCGCCATAGGATCTCGTAGATCCAACCACTCCGCCATCATCGGCTCCAACGACCTGCCTTTCCTCGCTCTCGAGCCTCTCGGCGCTCGGCGCGAAACGGCTTCTCGCACGCTGGCCAATCGAGCCGTCTCCCTCCTCGAAGCTGCACCCGAAATCACCACCACGCCTTCAATGTCCAACCTGGAGCTCGTCACCCTCGTCAAGGACATGCTCCTCTTTGTCGATCCCACCAGCTCCGCCCTTCCCAGCATGATCCCCCTCCTCACTTCGCAATCGAAAGGCCTTAGCGCTCTTGGAGTCGAGCGTAACTTTGAGGAGTCAATACGCACCAATTTCGACTTGGCAGACGCTCGCATCGCCGTTCGACGAGGCGTCGCGCCCTCTCTCGACATTGACGACCTTCAAAATCATTGCTACTTCACTCCTGACGAGCACGTCGATGCGGTGATTCGTCTGAGCGATCCTTACAAGGAGCCGCCGAGTCCTCTTTGGATCAGCGGGTGGATCCTCAACATTCAGATGAATGCGCTGAGGAGGCAGCATGCGCTGGAGGTGGAAGGTGAGTCGTGGAAGCCATCGCTTCGAGCTCGAGCTTACTCTTCTGCGTTCTATCGGCCACCGCCACAGCTCGCACCGAACCTTGGAAAACCCTCCTCTCCTTCAGACATCAGTGGAGCCTCCTCGACCTCTCCATCCGCTACGTTCAAACCCGCCTCGCCATCTCCACTCCCGCCTCCACACCTGCCCACTCTTCCGCTTCGTCTCCCCCGCCTCCATCCATCCTCTCATCCATCTCGGCTTCGCTGCCACCCTCCTTCGTTTCCTTCCCAACGACTGATTTCACCGATCTGGTCTACTCCAGCCCCCCGACCCCTCGCTCCTCTCGTACCCTCATCTCACCAGACGCTCCCATCATCTCAGCGACCAAGGAGGACTACCTTGGACAAGTACCCGACCTCTTCTTGACCGAGAGTGCACTACTCAAGACGGCGGAAAGGATCGCCGTTTCGTCGGCGCCGGTAGTAGCGGCTGGGAAGGAGGAGGAGGCGTTCAGAGGCGTGTTGGAGAGGACGGAAGTGAGGAGAACGGCTAGGGTGAGGTGGTTGAAGAGTCTGAGGTGGCTGGGGGCCAGTTTGGAAGACGTGAGTTGCTCGTCAGCTTGCGATGAGATGAAGGCCCGAAGCTGACTTCTCTTGCGCTCGATTACAGATCCGCAACACCGCAGCGGACGCGCATTGGATCGCGAGAAGGCTGGAGTGGTCTTTCTCGCTCGTGGAGCCGGATTGGGTCGGCCTCGCAGTGCGAGGTGCGCTCGAAACGGAAGCGGGCGAGGGAGAGTTAGCTGAGGCGGGAGTCGAGTGGGAGGATCTTGAGCTGTGACCTCGCCTCTTTCGCTTCTTCCCCAATTGAGCTATACTGATTCTTTCGTTTTCTGCCCTCAGGATCCTTCACGCCTTCGACAAGGCTTCGGTCGTCTTCGCCTCCTCGGCTCAGCAGGCTCAAGAGCTTCGAGCAAGGATCGCTCAGGCTCGGCCGGCTCCTGTGAGTTGTGGCAGATCCAAGACGTTGCGCCACGCCCTACTGACCTCACTTTGACCGTGCAGCCTGAGCTCGCCGCCGACATGGTCGCGAAAGCTCTCGCCGAGCTTTCTCTTCCCGACTTACCGGTCTCGCTGCAGACGGATCAGTTTGATTGGATTGGGTAGGGTATAATTTGAACAGTAGATCTTCGTTTGTGATCATGTTGAAACATCAGTTCTCGTAGTCTTCTCCCGAGTAGTGCCCACGAGCGCGGATTGTCATCGTGTTTCATTGTCCTCGTGTTCCATGGGCGCTGGCGGACTACTCGAGACGCTTGAAGGCTCGAATTTTCCTAAGGCGTCTCGCTCTTGCCCGCGAGCGGCTTCTGCACGTTCTCGAGGAGGAGGAGATGAGCTCGGCGATGCCCCCCTCCGTCTCCTCTGACCGTCTTGCCCTTCTAGCTGAGTCGACAGCTCGCCGCCTAGGTCGTACAAGAAGCCGCTACTACTAGTAGAAGACTGGGAGTCTTACTCCCTGGACACTTGAGGCTCATAACCGCCTGCAGGACCACTTCTCGGCGGGGGAGCTGAAGGCTTCAGGCGCGGACTCTCCTGAAGCCGATGATCCCAATGTCAGTTCAAATCAACTAGGTCAGCTGCATTACGTCCTTTCAAATCGTGGAAGCTACTCGACTACAGTTTTGACCTCGCCCAAAGTTTCGCCGAAACACTACCGCTTGTCTGGGTCGCGAGACTTTCTGGCTTCTCCCGCCTCGTCCTTCGCCTCAACTCGTCTCAGCGGCGCTCGGAAAGATGGCTACAAACAGTAGCGTGGCGGTACCGGCCATCTCGTTCTACTGGCAGGTCGCAGCTGATGGAAAGGACCACTTCGCGACGGAGCGGTGTTCTCAGCCTCTCTCGCTCGCTACGGAGAACCCACAAAGCAGCGCAACCACGGTCTTCCCTGTGTGGTTGACTCTGTATCCGGAGGGTCGTCAGGTGCGCTGCTGCTCTCCATTTTCCGAGCATTTAGCGCGTTTGCTCAAGCGCGACCTTTGCTCCCCTTAGCCATCGACTCAGGTCGTCTTGGAGGAGCTGGGATTCTTCAGTTGGAACGCGAATCTACCAGTGGTGAGTGTCTTGCTGTCTCTGTTCGAATGGACACCAGGGAAGCGGTCAAGGAGGCCCCGACCGCGCTCCTCCTCTCCTGGCGACGAACAGCGACAAGGGCCCGCGCTGACACCTCTGGTCCACCAGGGCACCAATTTCTCGATTGGACTCACCGACTCTGCCAGCCCGCCAAACTCTGGAGGTGTCGTGGACGGTTGTACGTCCTCACCTTCGCTTCGCTAGCATCGCCGAAAGAGCTGACGCGCTCTTTTTGAACCAGTCTACATGACCGACGGCGGGCTTACCAATTGCACCGATGCCCCGTCAAGCAGCACACCTCTCGAAGTGCTCTTTTCTCCCAAGGACAAGGCCTGTGACGACATCAACCTTTCGTTCTCTGGCGGAACAGCACCGTACACGGTGATGTTACTGTCAGCGTGAGTAGACGATTTCTCCTTCACTTTCTCCCTGCGCCTCAAGAGCTCACCGATTGTCCATACGCAGAATGGGCGGCTCAGGGAACCTCTCGGACATCCCGGGCGAAATGGCCACCATTCGCAACACGATCCCAGCAGGGCAGAGCTTCCATCGTGAGGCTCCATCTCGTATCGAATAATATCGCGATGTCTTGAGGCTCAAGCCACTCCCTTGCAGTGGCCTTTGCGGACTCGAACGGCCTCACCTCGGTCGTCTCCGACTCGATGACCTCGGCCTACAACTCGCCGTCCTGCCACCAGCCCACCACACCTCACGAGAAGCCAATATCGACAGCACTCATCATTGGAGCTACCATCGCCGCCGTCGTCATCGCCATCCTCCTCGCCCTCCTCGCCTGGTGGTGCTTCCGCCGGCGCTCGGCGAAAGCGCTGGCAAAATCACGGGCACGAGAGGAGGCGATGAAGGGCAACTACAGGATGGAAGACGGTACGGAACCACTAGTGGAACCCTTTGTCATCCCTCGCGACCCTCCTCCTTACGTCACGCCCTCGCCGGAGCTCAAGCACTCGCATTCGCCGTCGCTCACTTCCCTCGACTATAACGCCTCGCTCGCCGATCCCAATGAGTTCGGGTTCCGCACGCCGACGGGGGAGATTCCTCTCACACCCATAGATTCACATTCCCATCGCATTCAGACGCTGAAGGGAGGAGCGGGCTACTTCTTCGCCTGGCGCGGAGGCTCGTTGCTGTAGCATAGAATAGACACTTAGAGCTCGGATTGTAGAACACCGAATTACCGCAAACCTCGCATTCTGCATTCTCCGACCGAACAGACCGCTCAGGTTTCGACACGAGAGCGATCGCCGACTCGGAAACTCGCCTTTCGAGCGCCTCTTCTGCTCCCTTCGCCATCTCGAGCCTGCGAGAATAACAAGTCTTGATAACACTATATCTATGATCTACCGAGATCGTGTTTCCGCAGCGAGGGCTCTAGAGTAGCATCCCAAACGTCTTGTTCATGGCCGCGACGGCATCTGCTCGGCGAAGGTGGGGGACCGAGAGTCAGCGTTCGCCCTCTACCCGCCTCCAGCTTCTCCCCCGATCAATCGAAAGTAAAAGAAGAGAAGAGAGAAGAGAAATTAACTCACCATCCCTCCTCTGCACTCCCATCTCCCTCTCCCTCTCCTTCTCCTTCTCCTCCGCCTCCCCTCCCCCACCTCCCGGCACAGGACTCTGAAACCTCACATGCGGGCTACTCGTCAGCTTCTCCCTCAGGCTCGCTGTTGGTGCTCTGAGTTTCGCGGGGTAGGGGTTGGACCCGTGGAGAGAAGGGGAGTTACGACCTTCGGAGGAGGAAGAGGACCACGTGGAGGAGGGGCGGGTGGGGGGTTGGAAGTGGGCGCTGTAGGGGTGGGAGGGCGAGGG
>MWVB01000050.1:78209-132648 GCA_003054985.1 Leucosporidium scottii | reverse complement strand
GCTCAAGCTGGCTCAGGCGACCTCCTCCGAACGCACCGCCAACCCGTCACCGACAACCACGACCTTTTCCCTCGGCCAACGTCCCAAATTCGTTCGCTCCTCCTCCTCCATCTCCTCCAGCCGAGCGCAACCCATCCCTTCCCCCACGTTCAGCCTCCCGCCGAGCGCGAGTGGATTGATCTCGACTTCTACTTCGTTGAGCTCGTTGCGGAGCCCTGGGGGTGCGGTGGATGATCTGGAGGGGCTGATGAGGAATATTGAGGATATGAATAGGAGCTTGTTTGGGGATGATGATGAGGAGGAGGAAGAGGAGACGGCGGAATTAGGTGCGAGCGAGGAGGAGAAGATGGAGCGGGAGGAGGCGAAGAGGAGGGAGTAGAAGCTTGTTGTAGATATAAGGTACAAGTCGAGCACGCTTGAAGCTGTACTACGCTTGCGAAGAGCGAGGCGAGCGAGATGAGCTTCCGGCCTCGAGTCGCCTCTTTCCTTCCCGCCACTCCTCGACGAACCGATACGCCGTCTCGCTCGGGTAGTCCGTTACAGTGATTGCTACACACTGCACCGCAGCAACGTCCCACACCACCTCAATGCCAGCTTCCGACTTTGAATCGCTCGCACTCGCTTCAGCGCTCTCAAGCGTACGGGTGTCCCGTTTCTCATGCTCTCGCAGCAGCAGCTGACCGCTTGCTCTGACTCTTACAGAGCACCGACCCTAACCCACCCGTCTCCCCTCCTCACACGCCTCGTCCCGCCCCTGCCGCCGTCCTCCCTCCAGAACTGATCCTTCGGTTCCTCAACGACGCTTCCAAGGTGGAGCAGATGGATGCGATGACGAGTCCGGTCATTAGGCCTAGGGAAAAGATTCAGATGGATGTGGAGGTTGAGATGGAGGAGGGGTTGGGCGAGGGAGAGGGAGAGGGGCAGCAGCAGGCGGGCGCGGAGGGGGCGGAGAAGATGGATGTCGATCAGCCTGAGACGAAAACGGAGGGGAGTCGTGTTTGATGGTCGTCAAGTGTTGTGATACGTAGCTTGCTCGAGTCATAGCGGATTGGGGATAAGAACGAGGATTTCGTTTGCCATCGCCGAGCGCCGAAATCTCAGATCTGAGAGGGGAGGAAGAAAGCCAACTCGCTGTGGTCGCATGCAGCTTCGCAAACAGCTCGTACGGTCCCTCTCCAACTTGTCGAGTAGGGTGAAAGTTGATGAACAGCAACACTACGCCTTCGCCGTGACCAAATCCCACAACCCCTTCACCTTCCCCGCGACTCCCCTCCCATAAACCATCCCCACCAACCCACCCACAAACTTCCAAGCTCCCTCTCCACTTTTGATAGGATAAGCGAGTAGAGGAGGAATACCCGTTTGAACATATCCGTGGAAACGGTCGACCGTCACGGCTTTCGCGTTGCAGAGACCGCGAAGACCTTCTCGGCCGGCGAAACGGCCGTAGCCCGAGGCTTTGCAGCCGCCGAAGGGGAGGGATTGATTGAGATAGAAGACTAGTGGGAGAGAGGCACGGTCAGCAAAGCCGACGGCGTGAGCGAGAACCGAGAAAACCGACCTCCGAAGTCTGCGAAAGAAGAGCAGCGTCAGCGGTGCTCGCTATCATGCATAGTAGACGCAAGAGCTCACCATTTGTGCAAACCATGCCACTCTGAATGCTGTCGACAATGTACTGGCAGTGCAGCTTGTTCTTGCCGAAAACGCTGGCGCCGAGTCCGTACCTCGTGCCGTTGGCGATGGCGACGGCCTCGTCGAGCGTCTCGTACTTGAGCACCGTCATGACGGGAGCAAAGATCTCCTGATTGGCGATGCGCATAGAGGGGGTTCTGCGGAAGAAGAGTGATGCAGCGTATGCTTAAACCGAGGGAACAGTGAGATGAGGCGTACACGTCAACGAGAAGAGTAGGAGCAAAGTAGTGACCGCTCGGGAACTCGCCATGAACGATCCTCTTTCCACCGACCAAACACCTCGCTCCCTGGCTGACCGCTTCGGCAATGAGCTCCTCCAGCTCGTCGAACAGTCTGTCGGTGACCATAGCTCCCACGTCGATCCGCTTGTTCTTGTCCTCGGGTCCAGCATGAGCCAGTACATCGCCAACGCGAAGGTCGGAGACGCCGGAGGTCATGTCGGCGACGAAAGAGGAGTAGAGGGAGGAGTGGACGAGGAAGCGCTCGACACCGATGCAGTTTTGTCCGGCTGCTTGGCTGTGTTAGAAGTCGCGGAAGGGGTCAGGTTTGTATTCTTTTGCTTACAATCGGAGGTTGGAGCTCACAAAGCGGCGCGCATCCAGGTGGCGGTGAAGAACTTGACGTCGGCCGAGGGAAGGATGATGCAGGGGTCCTGCGAAAGCAGAGATGTCAGCAAGGCTCTTCGCGCGCGTTGTAGACACACACACCTTTCCACCTAATTCTAGAAGCACAGGCGTGCCGACCTCGGCTCCCTTAAGCGCGACCTTCTGGCCAACCTGCTCCGAGCCGATCTGCGGGAGGGAAAGTGTCAGCCATATAGGAAGCTCGGGCCGGTGCGGCGGAAAAGAGAACTCACAAAAGTGATGTGCTTGATCCTCGTGTCGCCAGTGAGCGCCTCGACGGCATCAGGAAGGCAAGTGACAATTTGAACGAGCTCGGGCGACTCTCCGCAAGCCTCGCTGGTCGTCGGAGATGGTACCGAAGTCAGTATAGCGTTGTTAGAGATAGAGTCGTACTCACAGACAGCTCCTGACGGCGCGAATATAATGATGCGATGCCCACGCGACGTTCTCGCTCGCCTTCAAGACGATGGCGTTGCCGCTGAAGAGGGAGGCGATGATGGGCGACAGCGCATTGTGGAAGGCGTAGTTCCATGAGACGATGGCGGCGACCACACCGAGGGGTTCGTACCGCACCTCGGAGACCTTGTGGGCCAGGATGAGGTTTGTCGGGCGAGACTCGGCCTTGAGCTGATCCTCTCCGTTAGCGATGGTCCAGCGAAGCTTCTCGCAGGTGGTCAAGACCTCTCCAAAGGCAGCGTCGACGACTGTTTGAGAAGAAAAGGCGTTAGTGTACTCTAGAGAGCCCTGCCCGGCACTCGGCGGAAGGGGAGGCCAACTCACGAGTCTTTCCCGTGTCCCTACTCGACACACGCGCGATCGCTTCCATATCCCTCACGCACCATTCCAACAAGCTCTTCAACACCTTCCTACGCCTGTCAAACGAGCTCTTGCCCCAAGTCTTCTGCGCGACTTCCGCTCTCGAGATGCCGTCGGCGATCTGCTCCGCCGTGTGAGCTGGGATCGTCTCGAGGTGATGGCCGGAAGCAGGGGCGTAGCAAGTGATGTATGAAGGTGCTTTGGTGGAAGGGAGGAGGGAAGGGTCGCCTTTGTGCGAGTGAATGGACGGCGAATCGAGAGCCTTGCCTTTCCACCCCGGCCTGTGCGATTGTTAGGTCAGCTGAGATATTGTAAAGCCTGCAGATACTACTCACACTGCCTCTGGAGGGATTGGCCATGCGAAATGAGCTGCACGCTGGGCTTGTGGGACGTAGACGAAGCGGAGGTAGAAGTGAAAGAGCGCGAGCGGCACGAGCGCGACGGCGAGAGTGATGTAGACGTGCTTGGGGCGCTCTTGCGGTAGATTAGATAGCAGAAAGTCGATTTGCGCGTCGAGCCATTGTCCTACAGTCATGTCGAGCGGACTGAGCGAGTGGTGAGAGGGAGAGCTGCGACGCGCTGACCTCGCTTGACTTCCTACTCCGACTTGCACCTTCGTCTCGTCGAGCACACGCGCGAAAGCACGACCTCAATCATCTACACCTTCTCAGCTCCAGCTCCCTTCTAAAGCTCTCCTCCCTCTTCTAAAGCTGATCTCGGCGCAGACTGAGGAGGCGCTCCCTGTCTCCCTCCCTCAAGCGCAAGGGACAGATGGGGGAAGGCAGCAGACTAGCCGCCCAGCTCTCTACAGCTGGTGCTTGCTTGGAACAGTCTTGCTATTAGAGCTCCAATTCGGCGATATTAAGGCGAGTCTAGCCCCCCGCTGGCGGCGGCTGTTGTTCTCTTGCTGCATCGTCGCTACGCTGGCTTTGGGCATCCCATGGCAGGTCTACCACCACCACCAGATGGCGTGAACCCGTATCTCTACTGGCTCACGGTCATCTCGGCGCTGGTCATGCCGACAGCCTCGCCAGGGTTCCAAGCTCGTCTTTTGGTGACCTTCTGCCTCTTCCTCATCTTTGGCATTGCTGCTCTCGTTGCTCTCGTCGTTCACTGTATTGCTCAGCGTCGTCTCGGCCGCAAGCTGTGGCTGATCAAGGTGGTACGCCGAGATACGGCAAGGTGAGCTCCACTTTGGGGGGTCGAAACGACGAGCCTGCTGACCCCCCCCTTTGCCTCTACCAGCTTCCTCGTCGGCAACCACCTCGCTCTCGTAGGGATCGCCGGAGTCGTCTTCCCCATCGTCTGTTGCGGAGCCATTTGGACAACTGAGCGCTTCTACGTCGAGCGCACCGAGGTGCACGCCATCACGGATTGGCGGCTAGCTATATGGGCGCCTTCATTCATATGTGGCTGGGCGGTCTCGTGAGTCTCTGTCTAAAGCTCATGAGGAGCTCGGCGCTGACCCTCGGTGATTTGAACAGCTGGTCCTCGCTTCACTCTTATCTGCACGTCGTCGGCGACAAGACGCCACGGTGGATGGTCAAAGGTGGCATTTTCAACTTTCTCAACATCTTCAGCATCGGTGGTGGACTCGTCATCAGTGCGGCAGTCATCGTGAGCCGACCCGGCGCATGGACGCCGTTTGAAGTTCGCTCTCGCTAATCTTCCTCTCCCCGCAGGCCCTCTCCGTTATTGGCGCAAGAACTGGTCATCGTGTATCCAACAACTACGACGCCTTTCACGGCTTCCTCGAAGCAGCCGGGGCAGCCTGGCAACCGGGCGTCCAAGACGAAGCTACCCTGGCTCGGTCCAGCGAGCTCTCTCTCTCTTACGAAGCGTCTGTGGAGTCCTACTTTGTGTGAGTCTCCTGGTTGCTCTCTTTATATTCTGTCGCCTTTAGCTCACCCGCTCTGTCCCGGCAGGACCTTCGAAACGCTCCTCGCCATCCACGCCGCCATCTCCATGATCATCATGGTGATCTCCTGCGGAACCCTCGCCCTCGTCCTCATCCTTCGCCGACAAATCCGCACCAGTCTCGACGACCTGCAGCAGACTGCTACTCGTATCGAGGAGCTGGGCGATTCGGTCGCGGGAACGCCGAGGTCGAAGAGTCGGTGGCAGGATCGGGTGCGCAAGGCTGCGAGGGGGGAGGAAGTTGAAGGGTTGCATACGGAGCAGGCAAAGAGAATCGATGATCTGAGAAAAGTGGAGAAGGAGCGCATTGTCGTACGTCGGCGAGTCTCTCTGGGCGCTCTCTCGCCCCTCGCTGACCGTCTCTCTCGCCACAATCCACTCTTGACCAGATCTGTGCTGTCCTGTTCAGTATGAGTGCGCTGCTCTTCACTCAAAGTGTCTTCACCATTGTTACGCTTCGGGATCTCGGCTCCTCCTGGCCTCGGTGAGCGACTTCTTCTTACATCTTCGCACGCTCTCTCCCTTTCCTCACTTAATCTCATTCCTCATACTAGAACCGAATTCGTTCTTACCTTCGCTTGGTGGTTCACCTCCATTGTGGTCACCCTCGGTGAGTTCTCTCGGGTTCTCAGCGCGGCGCTCGTCGAGGGCTGGTCCTGCGACGCCTCGTGAACAATCCTCACCTCTCCTTTCTGGACTTGCTACAGGCACTCTCGGCCATCTTTGGATCGAAGTTCGCCATTTCCCTCCTCCCCGTTCGTCCCTCTCCGTCGGCGGGAGCACCTTGCCCTCTCATAAGCCGACCGCTCTCACCTCGCTGAGCCAACAAATCCACATCGACATCCAAGTCGACACATTCCATGAGACGGAAAGCGATGAGCTGGAGAAGGAGCGAGGAAGGAGTGCTGATGCGGGAAGGCTGCAGCCGAGCTCGGTGAGAAGGGCGACGAGTGTTAGCTTTCGCGAGAGTGAGAGTGACGAGGGGTGAAGTCGGTGGCGGTATCGAATCATGTAGCTTTAGAGTACCTTCGGGATGTGTTGTAACTTGTATCAATGCATGCAGCTTAATCGCCATTTCCGACCAGCTTTAGGGCGCTGTGAAGTGGCTCGCTTCCATCAGCAAGATGCTCGCCACCCGGCAAGGCTAGACGCGGTGTATGACGAAGTGTCCGGATCCACCAGCCCCTCAGACTGGCTCCACAAGAGGCTCGCAAGCTGGCGCGGAAGCGATCTCGGCGCCCATTCGCTCAACATTTCGCCGAGGCGGTCTCACCAGCATTATCGCTCGAGGGAGGCGGTCGGTCAGCCAGCCATGACCATTGCTTATCCAAGATAATCCGGGGGACTCTCTGTTGAGACTTGTTGGCCTCGACATCTTGCTACAGCTCTCGAACCCGCCGCTGGCATCGCCGCTAAGCCGAGGGGCTTGCTGCTGGTGGATGTGAAGAGCTTTCAGTCGAGGGATGCAAAGAGATGTCATCTAGCCAAGTAGCTGACCGGCCCAAGCGCTAGCTCGAGGGTAGCTGGTCGGCGCGCTTTCGCGAGCAGCAACCGGGAGCCTGAGCGCGCCCTTCGCCTGCTGCCCTTATGTAGTCGAGTCCATCTCCTTCGCCTACGATAGCTGTAAAGAGCAGTTAGAGCACTGTGGCCTGGAGGACTCCGATCGCCAGAGCGAGGCCGGCGACCAAGCCAGAGGCTGAGCCCTCTTCCGCATCCGGGAGGGGCTGGCAGCGCAGGGGAGCGGGGATGTTCGACGATTGAAAGCCTGGGCGAAGCCGGGCGTGTACTGGAGTACATAAGAGAGAATCTTTCATCCCGTTTCTGCTCTGCAAAAGCCTGGCGTGGCCACCTTGAGCTCCTCGAAATTGAGGGCGCGCTTCTTCGCCGAGCGCGCATTCAGACGGTCGCGCTTCCTCTTCAAGTCGTTCTTTTCGGGCTATCTCGTCGAGCAAGGTTCTGAGAGCTGAAACCACATCTGGAGCTTGTCGAGGAAGCCGCTTATCCTTCGGCGGTCCTCTCTACCAGCCAACGTGGCTGGCTCTCGCACTGCGTCGACCCTTAGGCCGAGCAGCCCTCTCGAGGCGATGGCGGGCTCAAACCTTGAGCAACTCGCCCTGCGCAAGTCAAGCCTTCTATCTCTTTCCCTCCTGCTTCCTCGTCTTCGGGATCTTGTCTTGTCGCCCCGCTCCTCGAGCCTTCGCCCCGTCTTCTCTCTTTGACAGAGGGAGACCCTCGCCGAGCAGCATGCCCCGTCGACACGCCGCTAGTCTCCTGCCCAAGTGGCACCATGATCCCGCTCTTCTCGCACTGGTGCGCTCCCCCTTGACCAACACGATGGTCTGTAAGCCTCTTTTTCCTCTCGCTTTCCCGACTCAATTTCGAGCTCTCGCCGGCTCTTTTTTGGCTCTGCTGACCTCTGCGCAACTCTTCTTCCTCCTACAATGTAAACGCAGCACACATTGCGGAGAAGGCAGTTCAAGTCATTCGTTGCAAGCCGGACCCGGTGTCCACTCTTCCCTCTCCTCCCACCACTCCGACGTCGACTGGGTTCGACTCGGCCCTACCTTCACTTGAATCTTTCATCAAGACTGTGGTTCGCAAGTCTGTGAGTCTTGGAAGACATTGGAAGTGACGAACAGGGAGGAAGGGGTTGAAAATGGCGAGGAAGCGAGAGCCGAGCAAGGCTTCGGCGTGAAATATCGGCGAGTTTAAAGGCTAAGAAGCTGACCTTCGGTTTTGCTCTCCTCCTCCACCGTTCCATGTTCTTCTCGACTTTCCGCAGAAATGCCATGTGCCCACTCTCCTTTGCACCCTCGTCTACCTTGACCGGCTCAAGTACCGACTTCCCCCTCGCTCGAGCGGTTCTCCTACCACGAGGCACCGAGTTTTCCTCAGCGCGCTGATTGTGGCAGCCAAGTATCTCAACGGTGAGCTGCTGTGGTGGATGTGAAGTCGAAGGGCGCCTTTGACTGATCCTTCTCCGCCTCCCTCCCTTCCCGATCTCGGCACTCCTTCAAATGGTCTCGCCTTACTTCCTCCTCTCAGACTCGTCGCCACAGAACAAGCACTGGCAGAAGTACGCGGTGCACTTCTCGCTGCAGGAGATTGAGGTGATGGAGCGCCAGCTTTTGGCCCTTCTCGATTTTGACCTGCGCATCGACGAGGTGAGCGCCGAACTTTCGCCCTATCCACCACTTGCCTCTCTCCTTCTCTCTCCTTTCGCCGCTTGAGCTCTGTATATGTAGCTTGAGCTCCTTACTGACCTCTGCTCCCTCGTCAGTCCGAGCTGCTCGAGCACTTCGCTCCCTTCCTCGAGCCGGTCGCCAACTCGACCAACATCTACACGACGCCCAGGTCGGCTTCCAACCCCCTCATCTCACCTACCCTCCAATCTCTCGAGTCGCGCCCCAAGACCTCTCACGGACCTACTTCTTCGCCTTCCGCCTCCTCGGCCGATGGCACTCACACGGGCTCGACGGGTCGACTCCTCACTCCTTCCTACTCGCTTGAGACCCCCGCTCTCACTCCGAGCAGCCAAGTCCCTGTCGCCACTACCACCTCCCATAGATCCATTTCGTCCCGACCACCCCCTCGACCTGCTCGCTCGCCCGAAAGGGGAGTCCCTCGTCCTCTTTCCTGGAGTTCGACTTCGAGGAACCGCATGTCCAGTGGATCTTCCTACTCTTCCTCTACCACTTCCTCCTCCGGTCCTCAGACGCCCATGGACGAGGCCTCTTCACCCACCTACTCGCCTCAACTCCGTCTCCGAAGGAGCGACGATTCGCTCGGCGGAGCTCTCGAGAGGGCCGACAGGGCGGACATCAAGCAGCAAGAGCAGTTCTCGCGCGGGCGCAAGAACGAGAAGGATCTTCGCATCAGTGTGCCCGGGGCATACTACAGGCAGGGAGCAGATGGACTTCCTTCGCCTCCCTCAGAGGAGGAGATTGAGCTGGACTCGGACGACGGTTGCGGAGGATCGAGGAGGAGGAGGGGAGTTGAATTAAACGAGACAGATCGCATTTCTTTGGGTGTGAGGAGTGGCATGGCCGTCTTCTAACTCTGAACGGTCCCCCTCGGCGATGTCCCTTCGCCGAGCGCCATGTACTCACTGTGTCTCACCCCTTATGTGAATCTGTGCCCTCTGTCTATAGCTCCGTACCCCCATCACGCCCACACGCACATGTAGCCTTATCATTCTTTATGTAGCCCTTCTTCCAGTGACTCGCGGCGCCAGAGTGAGTGAACCCTCGGTCGTGAAACAACGAGTCCCTCTTTCTACTTTTCTCACCTCGCTGATCGCACCTCATTGATCGAGCTCGGGAGAGACCTCCAAAGCGAGAGCGTCCATGGCACTGAAAAGATAAAGACCCTACACAGTAATAACGAAGGAAACGAACGACACCTCTCTCCCTCTCTGCGCGACGTCCCTCCACCCCACTACTGCTCCTTCTTGCCCAACTTCGACCCTGTCGCACTGGTGGGGATCTTGGCGCCCCATCCGACCAGCTTCTCCCTCAACTCTTCCTCTCCCTCGGCCTTGAAGAACTCGCCCAGCGCCTGGCTCGCCTCGCTTCTCAGCCTCAACACCTTCCTAATGGCGTTCTCTCCCTCCTGCTCCTCCCACTCAATCAGTTCTCTCCGCACCTTCTCCTCCTTCTCTCCGCCGTCGAGGTCCTGCCTGCCCAACGCGGAGGAGATCTTGTCGACGACTTCGCCGGCCGAGTTGCGCAGCTCGTCATGGCGACGGTTGATGGCACTGACGGCTTCCGACTTGGCGTGGGGGGCCCAAATACCGAGGAGGACAAGCCACGAGGCGCGGAGGGTCTTGAACTTGTTGTCTGCGAGAAAGGAAGGAGGTCAGCGGCTGATGCTTCGGTGAGGAAAAGGTTACGGCGAGGTGAAGGACGCCAAGCTTCGACACTCACAGTTGTCATCGATCAGCGTGTTGTGGTAAACGGCGAAGAGCCAGACGATGGCAAAAGCCCCGACGGCGCCGAGAGGGGTGAGGAAGAGGAGCGCCCAGGCGGTGAGGAAGAGGACGAGGTAGGTGAGGAGGGCGAGGAGGAGCGAGATAGCAATCTGTATAAAGAGGGGGAGAAGGAGCGCGAGATGAAAGGGACAGGGCGACGTCAGCGAGCAGCGAAGCGAAGAGTCACGGGAGAACAGACCTTGTTCTGCGCCTTGTCCTCCTCGAGCGCCGACAGACGGAGGGACCACTTTCCGACGAGGTAGATGGGCAGGTGAACGAGCAAGGCTGCAGAATGGGGCTCAATCAGATCTCGGTCTTGACCTTGCTGCCAGATCAGCGAGCGGCGAGCCACTCACGAACGATGAAGAACGGCAACGTCCACAAGCTCCTCGCCGTGCTCCACATCAAGCTCCCCAATACTTTTGCGCGGGTCGGTAGCGGATGAGGCACAGCAGGATCGAGTGTTGGCGGGAGAGGGACACCCGAGGCGAGCGCTGAATGGGTGAGGCCGGTTTCGTCGAGGGAGGCGTAGTAGGAGAGGAGGACATGCTGGAGCGAGGCCTTTCCGGGAGTGGTAGGAGAAGAGGGAGAGAAGAGGTCGACGAGGCTGTGAGGGAGAACGAGGTGGGTCAGCTATAAAGCGAGAGCGAACGGCGAGAGGCGAGAAGGGCGAGAAGGGCGAGAAGGCTCACTTTTGGCCGATATCGCGGAAGTGGGCCAGAGGGATCGTTCGCTCATCAACCCAGAGCATCTTCCTCGCCATCGTAGCGGCTTTCAGCGAGTCCCTGCCCATTCGAACGTCAGCGTCTCTTCTCACTCAACCTCCAACGTCTCTTCGATGCGGACTCACCAGTCTTCGGCATTGATTGTCAGCTTGATGAGCGCCTCGGTGATGGCTTTTGTCAGCTTCTTGACGGCCGACTTGGGGTCGACGTAGAACTCCTCGACGTAAGGGGCGACCGAGATGGAGGGGCCGAATCTGTAAGGTCACGACGAGAGGTGCAAGATGGTCGGTGTAGAGAAGGTGGGGAAGGTGGGATGCGGACGGGAAGGGCATCGCAAGGTCAGCATCAAGTGCGAGCGACCCCCGAGCGACGAGCGAGAGAAGTCGAACTCACTGCATGATTGCCGAGCTGCGATACTTGGTCTTGTCCGTAAAGTTGATACCCGCCACACAGATCGTAACATCCTTCGGCTCCTCCTTGACGTTACCACCACTACTCAGCTCCCTTCCCTTGCCCTTGGCGCTTGCTGCTCCCACCTCCTCGGGCTCTCCTCCTGCACGAGTCCCGCGGATGTTGACGCTGTACTCGAGCGCGGCCCAGCTTGCTCCGTCCTTGAGCGTGGGGAGAAGACCGGGCATGGTGTAGGACCCGCCTTCGGGGAAGACAGCGACGCATTCGCCGTGCTTGAGCGAGTCGAAGGTCGTGGCGAAGAGCTTTTGATTGTCCTGCGAGGTGGGAAGATGGGGGGATAGAGCGTTCAGGTGAGGTGTGGATGAGGCACGAGGGCGAGTAGGCGGGCAGTTCCGTAAGAAGAGACGAAGGTTAACGCCGAGGCGGAACCGAGCGAAGGAAGAACGCTCACCTTCGTGCGACGATCCACAGGGATGTTTCCAGCGTCGAGGAGGATGGTACGCGCAAATCCAGGCTTGAAGAGGGTCGACTGTCGGGAAAGAGAAGCGGAGAATGAGTGAGTGAGGAAGGCAAGCGGAAGCGAAGCGCTTAAGAGCTCACCTTCGCCCAGTAATGCAGCTTGCGGTTATGAGGGAAGAAGCAGGAGAGCATGGCGGGCTGTTTGAGGGTGCAGGAAAGGGGAGAAGGGGTAGATAGGAGGAGAGAGGGAGTCAGCATGAGTGAGCGGCAGGTGTCGACGATTCGATTGGGACGAGCTCTTCTCGGTACAAGAAGCCTTGAGAATTACGTTCGACATGAGTAGATCGCTCTGCCACCCAAGTGGACCAGCCCTGCCGCAAGTCGTTGGCGCCAGGCTCCAGCCCGCGCCGAGCGAGTTCAGCGAACGTCTCGCGTGTCATCGCAGCATGCAGTAGACCGGTCAAGGAAGCAAACTGCACCACATCCGCTCCTGTACATTGTACCAGAGCATGTTGCTCAATGTTCAAGCCTCCGCCAGGCCTGATACTCCAGCGAGAGCGGCGAATGAACCCGGGCAAGCGCCGACAGGGAGGACTGGCCCACAACGAGCAGTGGTTATCACGAGAGCTCCTTCGCAGATGCACAGGTACCCTCTACGAAGCCACGGCCGTGCGGGACAGCTCCTTGACCGTGCTGAGCAAGTTCGGCCTTCTCGGAGAGGGAGAGAGGCGCTCTGCAAGACGGGGACCGAAGCCACCCCGTCCGGCAAGGACGAGAGCGAGCTTCAGTAGCATGCAGCGCTCGTCTTCCTCCGCGTTGCCCAATTCATCCGCCTGCTGCCCAAGCCCGAGCAAGAGGTGCGTGCACTGTGCCGCCGAGCAGCTCCTGCCAGCGAGCTCGGACTCGGCGGCGAAGATGCCCAGAGGGTTATGCGCCTCCTCATGGTCCTCCCCTGTGCCCTCGCAGCCTGTAGCTCTCCTCCGCCGTGCCGCTTCAGCCCTCAACGCGCCAGCGCACGCGTCCCGGTGTTCTTTGTAGCGCAGCAACCTCGCTCCAGCTGCACCGGACCAGCACCAGTCCATCCATCTGCACCGCTTCAGACTCACGTCGACCGCCGAGTTGTGATGGTTGGCCAAAGCGATAACGGGCCCTTCCAGCGGGACGTGCTCCTCGCCGTCAATGTGGATGCGCGAGAAGAAGGATTGTGTAGCGTATTGCGCCAACGAGCGCAACGAGGAATGGGTCGCTCCGAACGGCATTGCTTTGCGGTAAGCTGCAGAAAGCGCTCGTCGGCGAAGGGCTGAGCTGAGAGGTGGGGCGAAGGAGCCCGCTGAGGGGAGCTGGAGAGCCGAGGTTGTAGCCGAATAGGTCGCCTGTCGTCGAGTCGGAAGTGAAGAGAAGACGAGGCGAGACGAAAAGATGTACGAGAGCAAGAGCCGAACCGCCTTTCGAGCTTCGACTAGGAAACGGCTCAGCTTCCTGCTACGACTTGCTCGGCTCGGCTCGGCGCTGTAGGATGTCAGACTCGGGATCATCAGCAGCAGCTTCTCCTGCTCTTGCTCAGCTACAGCAGCAGCAGCAGCAGGACTCGGCCGCTCCTCCTCCACCAGGCGCCGACGAGCAGCCGCTCGAGGACGATGCACTCGAGACGTCCTTCTTCCCTGCGCCAGCGCCTTACTACACGCGCTACACCTCGGACAACCTCGCATTACCGTTCGCTGCTTCTGTACAGCTTCCCAACGGTCAAGAGGTCTCGAGAGCAGAGCTGGAACCGCCCAACATTGACTGGATTGTAGAGGATGGGAGTTACTCGGTGTTCGGGGAGACTTGGCCAGTGGAGGAGAAGTTACCGTCATTAGCAGAGATGGGCGTGCAGGAGCTGTTTGATCCTACTGTCGGTGGGTTCTGAGCTCTTTCGACCTTCTCCTTTCTCGCGCGCCGGCTGATCCCCGCTCTGCATCGAACTACAACAGATCGATCTACCTCACTTCTCACGCTCCTTCGCACCCTACTCCTCACCTACACTCAACTCCTCACCTCCCTCCTCTCGCCTCCACCCTCCCTCAACTCTGTTCCGCCCGGCGCTCCGGAACCTCCTACAGACCCCGAGCGACTAGTGGAGCATACTCGACTGATTGGAGTAAACATGCACCATCTGGTGAACGAGCTGAGGCCAATACAGGTGCGTTTCTCTCGAATCGCTCCGAGGTTGGTGCTCCCCCTTCGCCGAAGCCGACCTCTGGCACTCTTTCGATCTTGCCCTCTTTCGATCTCGCTCACACTCATTCATCGACTCCTCTTCTCGCTCTGCCTCACTTCTACGGTACTCTCACCATTCGACAGGCCCGCGAGACCCTCAAGACAATGATGCGCGCTCAGATTGATCAGAGGAGGGCGAAGACGGCCGCCGTCAAGCAGTGAGCTTCGGCCTCCCTTCCCTCCCATCATCCACCTCGCATTTTCGCATTCCATACTCTGACTCTGCATCCACTGAACTGCCTCCGTCCATCACTCGCTTCAGCTTGGCCCTTCCCCCTCCCTCCGATCCTTTCGCTGACCTTGCGTTGAATCTCTCCCCGCCCCACTCTATCCCTCCTTGCCTGACTCGACACAATCCCTCTCACATCACATCAACAGAAAGTGCGCCGAGCTTCAATCAACCCTCGCAAGCCTCAAAGCCGACCTCTCGAGCTCGGCGATCGATGGAGGGGCGGGTGAAGCGACGGAAGATTGGAGAAGGGCGAGGGTCGAGGGGAGCGCTGATGACAGAGAGAAGGTGGCCAGGGAGAAGCTGAGAGCGTTGGTCGATGGGCTGGAGTGAGGGAGCGAGCGAAGAGCGGAGTGAGAAGCAGACCAGAAGGGAGTCGGGAGAAGGCTGTAGTGTAGCTTGGAAGTATCTCTGTTGTAGCGCCATTGATTAGAAACGCTGTTCTGTAGCCTACCCGCCCCACGCTGAGATTTGAAGCCGAAGCGAAGGCAACCACCTCTCAACTTTTGAGCTCGCCGTCGCTGCTCTCTTACCATTCGCTCGCTTATCGCTTCGACTTCCGAGGCAGCTTTGCAGGCCAGTCCAGTCGACACAGAGCTCGACAGCAACCTCAAACACCCTTTCCTACCTCTCTACACCCCTCCCTCGACGCTCAAACTCAGCTTTCCTCGGCACCCTCGTCCGATCCGCTCGCTCGCCCGCCATGTGCTCGAGTACAGCTATCCTCCTCTACGGCATCTGGGCTAGGAGCGCCTCTCTTGACATCGCGGCCACAGCTCACGCCCGAGTCCGCCCCGTCTCTCACGCCAACGACTTGATCCTCCTCCGCCGTACGTCGTCTCGGAACGCCCAAGGTCGAGAAGGAGAGCTCCAGCGTCAGCAGGCTTCCCGAGGACGTGTGGGAGATGGTCGAGAAGGAGCTTCTCCCCATGGAGCTCCGCCGAGCCGAGCGCGACGAGCTCGACGAGTACCGCTGCAAACGCTGCCAGCAGAAGGATCGCGAGCGTGCCGTCGCCGCTGGGGAGTTGAGCAAAGGCGCTGCTGCCGAGGACGTCGACATCAAGCACGATTGGAACACCTGGCAAATGCCCAAGTGCAAGGATTTCCGCAGAAACGTCGAGAAGGACGGTTATCAGTTCTTGCGCAGCCCCGAGGTGAGAAGGCTCAGCTCCGCACCCACATACCGGAGCGCTGACTATTAACTATTGCTCTCACTTCTCTATGATCAACTTGATCACTTCCTACGGCCTCTGTACGCCGTCCAGCACCTGCTGGAGCGAGAGAGAAGGCTATGACTTCGACTCGGCGGCCTCCATCTCCCTCCCATTCAAAACCACCAAGTTGCGCCATCCTCCTATCACTTCCATCATGTGGAAGGAAGCACCTCGCCAGGGACGTCCACGACCCAGCGGAGCCGGCCAATGCCGTCGACACGATCTCGCCAGACATCTTCGACCTGCCTTCCAACGCCAACCGTCGTTTTGCCACCATCGTGCAAGAGTACAGCCTACGAGTTGTGGACAAGAGCGGACAGGAGATCATCCCTTTAACTTCACCCTTCACTGCCCCGGTGTCTCCCCCTCGTCCCCCTTATGAGCAGCCGGACTGGAGGAGCGGGGGATTCTCGCTTTCCGACTACGAGGTGGCGGCGGCGGAGCGTGAGCTGCAGGCTTCAAAGCCTCGCTGGATGATTTGGACCACCATCCCGCCTTGGGACGAGGTCGAACAAGCTCAACGGAGGAATGGCTACTACTGGGGATGACGAGTGCTTGAACGCTTGACCGCTTTGCAACGAAGAGATCGCCGAGCGTACTTTATCTATCTCCTCCGCGGGGCAGAAGCGAGGTCTGCCTTGACAGTCCTGATGGGCACGGATTTCAACTGCATCTTGGTCCCCAGCGCTCCGACGAAACGCAATCCTGAGTGACGAGCCGAAGAAGCGAGAGAAAAGGGGAAATCGCTCGGCGAAGGCTGCAAGCACGGCTGTAGCCCGGAACCGGCGCAACTCAGCTCTTGCTTGGCGAAACAATACATACACGTATACTAAAGCTGAACAGAACGAGACCGGTGCAGAACCTCTTCCGACCCTTCGGCCTCGATCGACTTTCATCCAACTTCAGCGTCTCCCCCTTCTCCTCTTTCCACAACCTCTCATCTCGGCGAGCGCACCTCCTCCGGCCCTTCGACCTCTTGGTTCTTCTGTCAGCTACAATGCCCGCCACGCCCAAGAAGAAGCCATCGCAACACCAGCGCGAGCTTGCTAAAGCGCGCGCCGCTCGTCGCTCGCCCAAGAACTTCTACCTCGTCGCCTACAACGCTGCCTCAGCGCTCGGATGGGCTTACGTTCTGTACAGGCTCGTCGCTCACATGCTCACTGGCGCTGGAGATGGGGGAATCAAGGCGGCTGTGGGATTGGAGACGGTCGGCGAGAAGCTCTTGGGAAGGTCGAGGACGGGCTACTCCGAGTGAGTTCGAACGGTCGCGGTGGTCTGATGAGGTGCAGGAAGGTGCCGCTGCTTTGTACAGAGCGGCGCTGGGCTTGGCAACGACGGCAAGCTCAGCAGCTAATGACGACCTGCCCCCCTTCTCCCCCTTTGCTCGCGCTTCTCTCGGCTGCAGCTTCGGCGATGTCGTCAAATGGGTCCAAACCGCTGCTCTCCTCGAGGCCGTCCATTCGGCGCTCGGTCTCGTGTAAGTGCTCTCTCGCGCTTTCGCTACAGAAAGAAGCGAGCTCACTCTCTTTGTTTGGGCTCTACGAATGTCCACAACAGGCGCAGTGGAATCCTCACTACCGCCGCCCAGATCGCTTCCCGTATCCTGGTCGTCTGGTACATCTGCCCCTTCTACCCCCAGGTGCGCTTTCGCCGTCTCTAAAGAGCTCCGCGAGAAGGGGAAGCGCTGACTAGCCGTTTGACGCTCAAAAGGTCGCCGCTTCGCCCATCTACATCTCCATGGTCTTTGCTTGGTCCTTCACCGAGGTCGTGAGGTACCTTCACTACGTCGCTAGCCTCGTCAGCGTCAAGGTTCCCGTCCTCGAGTGGCTTCGGTGAGCTGTAGCGCCCTTCTCTCGCTTTCAGCGGTCGCTAACGCTTGCTTGAAACTCGTAGCTACTCCACCTTCTACCTCATGTACCCTCTCGGCGCTGGATCCGAGTGCTACCTCATCTTCCGCTCGGCCGCGTAGGGCTCCCTCTCCTTTTGCCTCCTTTTGACAGCCCCACTAACGCCTTCCTGACGTACAGCTACGCCCAGCAACACTTTGGCATCATCGGATACGTCGGAACCCTTGCTACTGCCGCTTTCTGGCCCCCAGGCGAGTCGGCGCTGGAGCTCCGAGGAAGACTGAGGATAGCGCTGGCTAAAACTGGCCTTCTTCATCCTGACAGCTCTCTTCGTCATGATGTCGCACATGCACAAGCAGCGCAACCGTCACCTTGTCAACCCTGGCAGCAAGAAGGTGCGCTTTCGTTCCCCCTTCTCGGCTCGGCTTTCGCTGACATGCTCTTCCCTCGGCCACGCCCTCCCCTCAACCTTCGCGCTATCATCAAATCATCCTCAACAGATCTCTTCCGCTACCAAGGCCAAGATTGAGGCTGCTCAGGGTTCCGCCTCGGCCCCCGAGACTCCCTCCCGGATCACCAGGAGCAGGTCCAAGGCTACCCTTGCCTGAGGCGATCGCTGCGAGAGAGAGGTAGCTGAGTAACGGAAGAGCTGGAGCTGGAGGGAGGTGTGGATGAGGGGCAGCAGGATGGCGAGACGAAGAGCAGTGGGCGCCGAGCGGTTGAGAGAGACGAGCGGCCCCCTTATTTCTTCTTTTTTGGCTGTAGATAATTGGCGCAGGGCTTCCTTACCTTCGCATCAGCGCCGGAACACCAACCCTTGAATGATACCCCAATATTTGGCTGCACACTTGGCTCGATCTCGCGGCCAGCGTCTCTTGACTTCCCTCCTCATCTTTGCGCGATGGATTCGACTTCTTCCTCTTCACGCCACCACGACCGCCGTCGTAGGGACTCTCGCTCACGCTCGCCTGAGCGCTCTTCTCGACACCGTGATGATAGGGATGACCGCAAGTCGGGCTCGTCGAGCAGGCGTCACCGTTCGCGCTCGCCTGAGGACAGGGAGAGGAAGAGCAGGAAGCACAGGGACAAGGGGAATGAGAGTGAGGAAGAAAGAGGACCTCCTCCTGGTGTGAAAGAGATCGATGCGGATGATTGTGAGTAGCTTCAGCGCGCTTGGCGAGAGCACCGCTGACTTGAAGCGCTCGCAGACTTCCTCAAGAGTAACGAGCTCAAGGTGTGGTTGGACGAGGAGAAGGGGAAAGTACGTGCTCTGCTCTGCTGCGATGCGGTAGCTTGAGGCGATGGCCACGCTGAGCGAGCTGGAGTGAGAGCTGACCTTCGCTTCCTGCGCTGCAGCGACTCGATCAGCTCAAGTCCGAGGATGCGAGGGCATACTTTCGCAAGTTCTGCAAAGCGTGGAACAGGGGCAAACTAGCTCGTGAGTCCCAAACCTTTGCTCGGCGAGGTTCCGAGTCGAAGCTGACTCTCATTCTCTCCCTCGGCGCTACCCTGCATCGCTCCCGCTACGCTCTACACCATCTATTGCGTACGTACAACAACCTCGCGCCCACCCAGCCAAATACTACGCCGGCATCTCCTCCGCTTCCCTCTCCTCCTCCCTCTCCTCCGGCTACTCGTGGTCCTTCTCCAAAGCTACCCAGCGCGAGTTGGACGACGCCTCCTCCATCCGCAAATCCATCGACACGGGTACACGTCCCCTTCCCTCCTCCGCCGTCGGTCCTTCCCTCCCCACCGCCGCCCGAGGCCCAACTCTCGGTCCTTCGATGCCTCCTTCCGCTCTCTCCGCGCTTCAACAAACTCGAGATGCTACGACGTCGCTACTCAACTCCACGCGTGAAGCCGAGAGGGCGGCGGCGAAGAAGGGAAGAAGGGAGGATCGCGAAGAGGAGAGGGACAATCGGGCGACGGGCAGGGATAGGCAGTTGGAGAAGAGGAGGGAGGTCGGTGCGAATATGAGGGAGATGAGGGAGGCGAGGGAGAGTGGTGGGATGATGGAGGTTAGCGATGATGTGCTCATGGGGTCGGGAGGAACGAGCGATTTCAAGGCGATGTGAGTTCGGCGATTCTTTCCCCTTGGCTTCATCGCTTTTGAACGGGTGCTGACCACTCTCTCACTTCCTCCTTCCCCTCCCTCGCCCACGTCTTCTCTCTCAACACGCTCAACCTCATCCCTTTCGACGCCGCACTCGCTGCTCGCCGCCCTTGAACAGGATCGCTGCCCGCGACCACCGAGTTCAACACGGTCGTCGAGCACAGCATCAAGAAGAGCGCCAAGCCGTCATGAGCGACAAGATGAAGCAGTATAGGAGCAAGGAGGACGAGACGATGGCGCAGTTTAGGGCGTTGGCCGAGGCGAGGTTTGGTGGTGGGGCGCCGAAGTGAGGGAGCTCGAGGAGATGCGTAGTTGCTTGACGACCAAACGAGGGATATTGATGTGCACTCTCCTGGGCCGTGACAAATGCCTGTCGCTGGCGAGGCGCTCGCGAAGCGCGAAGGGCCGAATCAAGTTGCACGAACTCCTACTGTTACACTGCAAGCGAAGGTCAAGCTATCGTCGTACATTCTTCCCTCGGATCACTCCACCTCAACCGCCCATGAGACAGGGGAACAAGATGTTCCAGATCATCCAGCGAGGCTCCGAGGCCTTCATCTCGGCCGCTTTGACTTCCTCGCCCTGCCCCCAGCGCGCTCGGAATTTGAAGGGAGAAGGCGAGTGTACGATCTGATCCCCGCCCTGCTTGACGATCTTGAGCTTGTAATCTTGCAGGAGCGAGGCGAAACGACGGTCGGCGTCGGAGGGAAGGTCGAAGAGGGAAGGAGAGAGGGTGTTGACGGCATGAGCGGGCTCCGTGTAGCTTCCCTTGCAGTGATCGCTGTAGGACGAGGTCTTGGCGGAGTAGGTGGACTTGGTGGTGCTCAAGGGGAGGGAGATGGCAATCGTCGAGCCGCCGTCGCTGGCGCGCTTCCATTTGGACGTGAAGGGGACGCAGACGCCGTATGAAGTGAGAAGACTCGTGATCTAAGTAGCGTAACGTGAGTACTACAGCTCTGCGAGTCTCCCGCTCAGCACTTACCTCCGTCTTGCCAGCGTAAAAGTCCGGCTCGTCGTACTCGCTGGCAGCTTTGCGCTTGGCTCGGCGCAACTCGAGACCCAGCGTTTCCTTCTTGACCATCTCCCAAACATCCTCGGGAACCCTGCTGACGCTGGCGCCCACCTTCTCGACGTTGAGCGTTCCGAGACGACGGCGGAGGAGGATCAAGTCGATGGCGTGAGAGACGGTGCGGACTCGGGCGTGAGCTGTGGCCGCGATGTCAAGAGAGGCGCTCGTTACCCAAATGCCGTAGAGGAGGATAGCTGTACTCGAGCACATGGCGGGCGAGCGAGCGCGTCGGACGAGGGTGGCGAGGAAAGCTGAGCTTTGGAGCGAAGAGGGAGGGCCGTAGAGAGGTAGGAAAGGGTGTATGAGGTTGCTGTCGAGCTCTGTAGTCGACTAGACTGTCCTGAAAAGCTCCCTCGAAAGTCGAAGCGAGAAGCGAGCGAACGGTAAGAGAGCAAGGGAGGGCGAGCTCGAAAGATGAGAGGTGGTTTGCCTTCGCTTCGGCTTCAAATCTCAGCGTGGGGCGGGTAGGCTACAGAACAGCGTTTCTAATCAATGGCGCTACAACAGAGATACTTCCAAGCTACACTACAGCCTTCTCCCGACTCCCTTCTGGTCTGCTTCTCACTCCGCTCTTCGCTCGCTCCCTCACTCCAGCCCATCGACCAACGCTCTCAGCTTCTCCCTGGCCACCTTCTCTCTGTCATCAGCGCTCCCCTCGACCCTCGCCCTTCTCCAATCTTCCGTCGCTTCACCCGCCCCTCCATCGATCGCCGAGCTCGAGAGGTCGGCTTTGAGGCTTGCGAGGGTTGATTGAAGCTCGGCGCACTTTCTGTTGATGTGATGTGAGAGGGATTGTGTCGAGTCAGGCAAGGAGGGATAGAGTGGGGCGGGGAGAGATTCAACGCAAGGTCAGCGAAAGGATCGGAGGGAGGGGGAAGGGCCAAGCTGAAGCGAGTGATGGACGGAGGCAGTTCAGTGGATGCAGAGTCAGAGTATGGAATGCGAAAATGCGAGGTGGATGATGGGAGGGAAGGGAGGCCGAAGCTCACTGCTTGACGGCGGCCGTCTTCGCCCTCCTCTGATCAATCTGAGCGCGCATCATTGTCTTGAGGGTCTCGCGGGCCTGTCGAATGGTGAGAGTACCGTAGAAGTGAGGCAGAGCGAGAAGAGGAGTCGATGAATGAGTGTGAGCGAGATCGAAAGAGGGCAAGATCGAAAGAGTGCCAGAGGTCGGCTTCGGCGAAGGGGGAGCACCAACCTCGGAGCGATTCGAGAGAAACGCACCTGTATTGGCCTCAGCTCGTTCACCAGATGGTGCATGTTTACTCCAATCAGTCGAGTATGCTCCACTAGTCGCTCGGGGTCTGTAGGAGGTTCCGGAGCGCCGGGCGGAACAGAGTTGAGGGAGGGTGGAGGCGAGAGGAGGGAGGTGAGGAGTTGAGTGTAGGTGAGGAGTAGGGTGCGAAGGAGCGTGAGAAGTGAGGTAGATCGATCTGTTGTAGTTCGATGCAGAGCGGGGATCAGCCGGCGCGCGAGAAAGGAGAAGGTCGAAAGAGCTCAGAACCCACCGACAGTAGGATCAAACAGCTCCTGCACGCCCATCTCTGCTAATGACGGTAACTTCTCCTCCACTGGCCAAGTCTCCCCGAACACCGAGTAACTCCCATCCTCTACAATCCAGTCAATGTTGGGCGGTTCCAGCTCTGCTCTCGAGACCTCTTGACCGTTGGGAAGCTGTACAGAAGCAGCGAACGGTAATGCGAGGTTGTCCGAGGTGTAGCGCGTGTAGTAAGGCGCTGGCGCAGGGAAGAAGGACGTCTCGAGTGCATCGTCCTCGAGCGGCTGCTCGTCGGCGCCTGGTGGAGGAGGAGCGGCCGAGTCCTGCTGCTGCTGCTGCTGTAGCTGAGCAAGAGCAGGAGAAGCTGCTGCTGATGATCCCGAGTCTGACATCCTACAGCGCCGAGCCGAGCCGAGCAAGTCGTAGCAGGAAGCTGAGCCGTTTCCTAGTCGAAGCTCGAAAGGCGGTTCGGCTCTTGCTCTCGTACATCTTTTCGTCTCGCCTCGTCTTCTCTTCACTTCCGACTCGACGACAGGCGACCTATTCGGCTACAACCTCGGCTCTCCAGCTCCCCTCAGCGGGCTCCTTCGCCCCACCTCTCAGCTCAGCCCTTCGCCGACGAGCGCTTTCTGCAGCTTACCGCAAAGCAATGCCGTTCGGAGCGACCCATTCCTCGTTGCGCTCGTTGGCGCAATACGCTACACAATCCTTCTTCTCGCGCATCCACATTGACGGCGAGGAGCACGTCCCGCTGGAAGGGCCCGTTATCGCTTTGGCCAACCATCACAACTCGGCGGTCGACGTGAGTCTGAAGCGGTGCAGATGGATGGACTGGTGCTGGTCCGGTGCAGCTGGAGCGAGGTTGCTGCGCTACAAAGAACACCGGGACGCGTGCGCTGGCGCGTTGAGGGCTGAAGCGGCACGGCGGAGGAGAGCTACAGGCTGCGAGGGCACAGGGGAGGACCATGAGGAGGCGCATAACCCTCTGGGCATCTTCGCCGCCGAGTCCGAGCTCGCTGGCAGGAGCTGCTCGGCGGCACAGTGCACGCACCTCTTGCTCGGGCTTGGGCAGCAGGCGGATGAATTGGGCAACGCGGAGGAAGACGAGCGCTGCATGCTACTGAAGCTCGCTCTCGTCCTTGCCGGACGGGGTGGCTTCGGTCCCCGTCTTGCAGAGCGCCTCTCTCCCTCTCCGAGAAGGCCGAACTTGCTCAGCACGGTCAAGGAGCTGTCCCGCACGGCCGTGGCTTCGTAGAGGGTACCTGTGCATCTGCGAAGGAGCTCTCGTGATAACCACTGCTCGTTGTGGGCCAGTCCTCCCTGTCGGCGCTTGCCCGGGTTCATTCGCCGCTCTCGCTGGAGTATCAGGCCTGGCGGAGGCTTGAACATTGAGCAACATGCTCTGGTACAATGTACAGGAGCGGATGTGGTGCAGTTTGCTTCCTTGACCGGTCTACTGCATGCTGCGATGACACGCGAGACGTTCGCTGAACTCGCTCGGCGCGGGCTGGAGCCTGGCGCCAACGACTTGCGGCAGGGCTGGTCCACTTGGGTGGCAGAGCGATCTACTCATGTCGAACGTAATTCTCAAGGCTTCTTGTACCGAGAAGAGCTCGTCCCAATCGAATCGTCGACACCTGCCGCTCACTCATGCTGACTCCCTCTCTCCTCCTATCTACCCCTTCTCCCCTTTCCTGCACCCTCAAACAGCCCGCCATGCTCTCCTGCTTCTTCCCTCATAACCGCAAGCTGCATTGCTGGGTGAAAGTAAGCATCGTTCCCTTCGGGCAATTCGAACGAGCTGGTCGGCGCTGCGCTTCGGAACAGGCTTGGTGTGTAGTGAGAGAAATGACGAAACGTCTTTCTTCACCGTTCTAGCTATCAACTAGGGGGGCGAGTGAGGGAGACAGGGAGACGAAGAGCAGGCAAGATCGAGCTTCGGCGAAGGCAACAGCGAGCAGCCCCCTTCCCTTGTCTGCGACTCGGCCGCTGCCAAAGTGCGACCCAACCGCTCCCTGCTTCTTCGGGAAGGTACAGCCTGTCTCAAGTCGCAAAAGACCTCCGAGTTCGCAACGATGCCAGGAAACACTTTGACCGGCGCCGAAAGTGTGCGAGGCAAGACTGTAGCTCACGGAACTTGATACTGAGGTGTTCAAAAGGCTTTTGAGCGAAATTTAGCGTCTTGGGAAGAGGCCGGACAGTCTCTAGCCTCGAGTTTAGCTTCGCCGAAGTGAGGCGCTGAACGAAACGCCGTTTCTTGGCAAGCTCGACTACAGCCCCGCTATCTCACTACATGCAAGGGTCGCCAGCACTCCAAAGCATCCAACGCGGCTCGACTCGACCAAACTTGAGCTCCTTGGCCGGCTTCTTTGCCTTCGCGTTGCCCGTCGCCGACCCAGCTTCTTCGGTTCTGCCTCCCTTCGGCCGGTCACTCTCCGCCTCGAACTTGGGAGGGGGAGGATGAGAGGGTAGAATCTCGGAGCTGGTGCGATCGACGACTTGCAGGCCGTACGTCTTGACGAGGGATGCGAAGCGGAGGTGAATGTCGGCGGAGAGGTTGAAGATGGCGGGCGAGATGTTGGCGACGGCGTGGGAGGAGGCGTAGTCGTAGTTGTGGTCTTGCTCTGCGTCAATTCGAGGATAGACGAGGGTGTCGGTGCGGCGGAGAGGAAGGGAGACGGGCGAGAGCGAGTCGAAGTCGTGCAATTCGGCGCCGGGGTCGCTATTCCAGACTCGATCGATGGGCATGCAGAGTCCGTAGGGTTCGAGAAGACTCTTGATGTGCTGTTGAACACGGGTGAGAGCAGTGAGTCCCCAGTCGAACCAGAGGCTCAGGCTTCGGCGCTCACCTTGACGGTCTCGGTCGTCAGCAAATCAATCGTCTCCTCGAAGACGTTCTCCCAGCAGCCATCGCAGTCATCAGGAGGGCTCCATACATTCCAAACGTGCCCGACTCTGAAGATACCTTCCCCGCCTCCCGATTCGAGATGCTCGAAGGCGCTCGCGGCCAAGTCGTCCAGGCAGCACTGGGGGCAGCGAAGCTCTGCCAACTCCTTCAACTCGGCCGTGCGCGCTTCGACGAGGACCATTCTATGCTTGACTTGCTCCCACACCTCGGGCGGGATCATAACAAGCGCCTTGGCCCCTTCGCTGCCCACTTTGAGGGAGCCCGAGCGACGACGGAGGAGGATGAGGTCGATGGCGAGGAAGGGGGAGCGAGTGCGGTGGTGTGCGGTAGCAGCGAAGGCGAGTGAAGCTGTCGTGACCCACAGGCCGTAGAGAAGCGTCGCTGTACTGGTGCACATCGTCGAGGGCGGGCGGAACGAGCTGGGCGATTTGGGAGCTTGGAAGGACGAGAGAGGGCTGTAGCGAGGTAGGCGGGTGTGCGGAGGTAGCTGACAAGCTCTGCAGTCGATTGTATCCTCCTTCGAAGCTCCTCCGAAAGTCGAAGCGAGAAGCGAGCGAGTGGTCGAAGGGAAAGAGAGGAAGAGCTCGATCTCGCGCTTCTCTTCGCTCAAAGGCCCTCAAAGGCCTACATGCCTCGACTCAAGCTTGGTCCTGTTCGCAGCTTTGGTCATCATGGAGAAGGTACTAATTCTCTCTTTGTTCTTTCACATCACTACTATGCATTCCTCGGTTTTGGGTGTTGAAGCGAGCGAAGCGTGAAAACCGAGGTGTTACTCCTGCGCATCAGCCAAAGTGGTCAGCGAGACTCCTTGTCGATCAAGCGCCAAGCTCAATACTCACGTCCTTGGAGTCGTACTCGGACGAGATACCTCCCATGAGCAGTTTGACGATCCAAAGCTCGGGGGTGAGGTCGACGCTGAGGAGGAGTTCGGTCAGCTCAGAGGGACTTGAGGGGGATCCGGGGAAGCGAAGACATACGGAGGGTTGGACTTCATCACTGCGAGAGGGGAAAACGAGAGAGCGGAAGGTCAGCCGTCGTAGACAGAGAACAGCGGGGGCGAGATCGCCGAGCAAGACTCGGGCGAGCGAGGGAGGAAGTGCAACTCACTGTCGTCGGCCTCGTTCTCGTAGTTGGAAGTCGTGTCGACGAGTCCTCCAATCTCGGGCTGTACAAGAGCAGAAGCAGAGTCAGCGTCGGATCCCGGCGCTGCTCTCCCCGACGGTCAAGCTTACATGCTTGTCAATCTCCTCCAGGAACTTCCTCGCACCCTGGTCGTTGCCGACCTGAGCGAATTGGAAACTGATGGCGTCGCTTCCGTATCTAGTCCTCGCGAGCTCCTGGTTGGCGGCCTTGATGACCTTCACCACGGTGAAGCGATCCTCGCCTCCGGGCGCTCCATCGGTGACAGCGATGATGAGGACGGGCTTCTGCAGACGTCCAGCGCGAGCGGGACCGAGGACGAGAGGCTCCATGATCTTCTGCTGCAGAGCTGTGCCGAGGGGAGTGAGGCCCGAGAACTTGATCTGTCCCATAAGAGCGTTGGCGGCCGACTCGGAGTTGATGTTGTTGCCGTCAACGCGTGAGTTCATGAAGCGGACCTTTTGAAAGAAGAAGGAGAGTCAGTCGAACAGTTCGGTCTGAGGGAAGGGGAAGAGGGAAGGGATCGAGATGGAGGCAAGGGCCGAGCAGGCAGAGTCGACAACAGGAAGAGAGGGAGCAAGCAAACTCACCTGAATACCGTCCTGGTCGAAGAGCGAGGCGGCAGTAGCGACCTTGGAGACGATGAGCTTCATGTCGTCTGTTTGGCGCGAGCGGGCAAGGTGGATCAGCCTGCCGCTCCCTCGAGCAGCTCTCACATCTTCCTCGCTGAGCGAAACGAGACTCACCAATACGCGAGCCGTTCTCCTCGAAGCTCATCGAGCCAGAGTCGTCGAGGTAGAGGATAACGTCGAAGAGCGCCAATCGGCAGAGATCCATCGCCACCTCCATCGGGATCCTCCACTCCTGCGAGATGCGAGGAAGAGCTCCCGAGCGGTGCACGTTGTTGGCGAGCTGCTCGAGCGAACCCTGGGGGTAGAAGGCGGCGAGTTTCTGATGAAGACCGAAAAGACGATTCGGCGAAGGAAGGCGAGGCGGGGAGAATGTGGGTGAAACGAAGTCAACGCCGTCACTACGTTAATGTGAACGAAATCCGAGCTAACCTGGTCCTGTACGCCCATCCTCAGAGCATCAAGGATGGCGTTGACGGGAGGTCCTCCTCCGGGCGCTCCACCCTGAGGCGGCTGCTGCTGCTGGCCGTAGGGCTGCTGACCGGGAGGAGCTCCGTACTGTCCTCCTTGCTGCTGTTGGCCCGGCTGGCCGTAGCCTCCTCCACCGTAGGCACCTTGAGCGCCGGGGGGAGCGCCGGGAGGAGCGCCGTACTGGCTCTGACCAGGCTGGCCGTACGAGCCCTGCTGCTGCTGCTGGCCATATTGGGCTTGCTGCTGAGGAGGAGCACCGTACTGGCCCTGCTGGCCCTGCTGAGCTCCATAGCCTGTGCGAAGGAATGATCAGCTCGGCTCGGTCGTCTCGTTTCGTTCGACAGGTAAGACGATCAGTACGCACTCTGCTGGCCAGGCTGCTGTCCGTAACCAGATCCCTGCTGAGGAGGAGCTGTAGAATGCCAAGACCATCAGCTTCTGTCCACGCCGGACAGCACCAGCGAAATGACCGAGCTCACCTCCAGGACGGCCGCCGGGAACCTGAGGAGGAGCACCAGGGGGAGCGCCGTATTGCGATTGACCTTGAGGAGCGCCGTAGCCTGATCGACGGGCGTAGACAGGGAGAGAGGGAGCGAGAAACGAGTGCGGGGTAGGAGCGGGAGGGCAAGGGGTCAACGTGGCTCGTTTGGTGTAGTATAGAGACAAGCGCACCTTGCTGCGGTTGTCCGTAGGCTGTTTTTGTGTTGAAGAGCGGTGGGAAAGGGTGCAGAACGGCAAGAAGTCAGCTCCGGCTGCGACTCGTCATGAGGCGGTTCCGCTGTCCGGTCGGCCAAATGACAACGAGCTACAGCTGATACGAGCGAGGGCAGGCCGGTGTATACCGAGGATATGCTCCCGTCCAGCCCTCCGTCTTTCACGAACAGCGTGGTACCCTTACTGAACGCTCCGAGAGTCGACGAACGGCGCTTCGTGTCCAACGCTGTACTCGATCCGACCGCATTTCAAGGTAGCAGAACTCACACTGCTGTCCCTGCTGTCCTTGAGGTGCTCCGTAGCCAGTGCTAGAAGGCGCCTGACCCGGGAAAGCTCCCTGCGCCGCTTGCTGGCCTTGAGGAGCGCCATACTGTTGAGGAGGCGCTCCGTACGATTGCTGTCCTCCTTGAGCAGCTTGTGCTGCAGCGAGCTTGCTGGCGAGACTGGTTACAGTGAAGTAGAACGAGGGCGGCGGCGCGAGCGACGAGAATGGAGAAGAGAGCGGTGACGAGGCAAGGTGGGGGCGTTAGCTGGCTGTATGGAAGCAGCGGGAGCGGGAGCGCTTACCCCATTGTAGTCGAGTTGTGTAGGTGGTTGAGGTTGAACTGTGAAGAGGTGAGAAAACGAGGAGAGCGTAGGAAAGTGAGAGTAACAAGCCCGAGTCCAGCTGGCAGCCAAGGCGGTGCAGAGGTGAGTGCATGCATGCGCCTCAATAGCTTCGTCACTTCGGCCGCTGTACTCGGCGGCAGGTAGAAGCAGGTAGGTAGGTTTGCAGTCGCCAGCTTCCCAACCTGTAGCTTTTCCTTCGCCCCGCGCGACGAACTGACCGAACCCCCAGCCGTCATCGCCGAACTGCCGGAGGTTTCCTTGCACCACCACGCGGCTACAGCGTACTTGGTCACAGAAGCTACCGCAACGTTTTTGTATCAGTTGCAGGGGCAAGCAAAGCTGCAAAGCATCCAGCGCGGTTTGTGCTTGGCGAACGACTCGGTTGAAGTTGGACCCTTCTCCGAGTCGCTGATCTCGATGTTGGTAGAGTTGCTGCGCTGAAAGCCTTTGCTTTGCATGCTCGAGGTGAGTGTACCGGTAGTGGGATCGACGAGCTCGAGGCGATAAGTCCAGATGGCGCGGCGAAAGCGAAGCTCGGCGTTGGAGGGGAGTCGGAGAGCTCGACGCGAGAGGGCGAGGACGTCGCTGGCCGAGCGCTCATGGTACGTGGCGAAGATGTCGGCTTCGGCAGAGGGGTAGTCGATGTGAGAAGTGGAGCTCATGGGGAAAGCAACTCCCGAGAGCTCGTGGAAGAGGAGGAGCTCGTCCGAATCCCGGTCGGCGCAAAACGTCTCGGTGGAGGCGAGGTTGAGACCGCACTGGTTGAGAAAGTCGATGATACGCTGGAAAGAGTCTAGTGAGCTAATGCTAAGCCTTGCAAGTGTACAGCAACTTACCTGCGTCGCGCGATCAGGCCAAAACCAGTCGAAGCACACGCGCTGGTTCGCGATCCAGTCTATGCAGTCGTCGCATTTGGGGTCGCTCCAGTCGGTCCAAGCATCCTCGACTGCTCTCTCACGGTCCAAGAGCCAGGCGGGGTCCTTAGCGAGTTCTCCCTTCCACTCCTTGCCGAGCGCGAATCGGCAGCTCGGGCAGCGGTTCTCGTCGAACGCCGTTTCCTCCTCGTCGTGAATAGCCTCGTCGATTACATATTGCTCGATGAACTCCCAGACCTCTTCCGCCAAGTCCTTGACCGTCGTCTTGGTGTCTTGCTCGTCGACGATGAGCTTTCCCGCATGACGACGAGCGATGATGAGGCGAACGGCGAGGAGGGTGGGCTGTACCTTCTCGTGAGCTCGTGCAGCGAATGCGAGCGACCAGGTCTTGACCCAAAGGCCGTAGAAGAGGGTGACGGTGCTCGTGCACATCTCGAGCGGGTGACGAGGCGAAACAGGCGAAAAAATTGGGCGAGCTGTAGGAGAGTCCAAGGCAAAGGCTGTAGGTTTCTGGACTTGGCTGGGAGTTTTCCTTTCTCCGCTGTAGCTGTAGGCGAGTCGAAGCCGAGACGAGCTGAAGCGGGCAAGTTGAGGCAGGAAGAAGAAAGGCGAAATCGAGCTCCCCCTCTCTTTCCCTTCGACCACTCGCTCGCTTCTCGCTTCGACTTTCGGAGGAGCTTCCAAGGGGGGTATATTCTACTACAGAGCCTGTCAGCTACCTCCGCACACCTGCCTACCTCGATACAGCCCTCTCTCGTCCTTCCAAGCTCTCAAATCGCCACAAGAGCTCAGCCTCCGCCCGCCCTCGACGATGTGCACGAGTACAGCGACGCTCCTCTACGGCCTGTGGGTCACTACAGCCTCACTCGCATTCGCTGCTACCGCACACCACCGCACTCGTGCCCCCTTCCTCGCCATCGACCTCATCCTCCTCCGTCGTCGCTCGGGCTCGCTCAAAGTGGGCAGCGAAGGGGCCAAGGCGCTTGTTATGATCCCGCCCGAGGTGTGGGAGCAAGTCAAGCATAGAATGATCCTCATCGAAGCCCGCGACGCTGAGCTTGCAGAGATCGCCCAGCTACGCTGCGAGGGCTGCTTGCAGGAGGACGTGATGGCCAGCCTGCTCGCTCAAGCCTTGTCGGGGCTGAGAACGGCGCAAGAGGGTGTACTGAAGGTCAGGGTTGAGCATGAGTGGGATAGCTGGGGACCTCCTCCCAACAATTGTGACCTGTGCTGGGAGGCCATCTATGAGGGCGAATCCGACTTCCTCGAGTCGGCGAAGGTCGAGGTGAGCGCCGAAGCAGACTGTCTCATCGCAGAGGCGACTCGCTGACCTTCTCGTCTATGACACAACACATCAAGCACCTTCTCGAGTCGTACGGTCTCTGTATGCCGCTTCGCCGAGTATGGAATGGCGACCCCGGCGCCGAATATTATGTCGACTTCGACGCTCTCTCGCCCATCTCGCTCCCTCTCCGCGGCACCGACACTCTCGCCTACCCTCAAGTCGAAGCAGAGCAGGATCACAGCTTCGAGGGCTTCTCTTTTCACGCCGTCGCCAACATCTCGCCCGCCATTTTCGACCTTCCTCACGACATCCACCGCCGCTTCGCCTCCCTCGTCAAGACCTATGGCCTCCAGGTCGTCGATGGCGCCAGCTCCGAGATTATACCTTCTCAGCCTCCCCCTCCCAAGCCCGAGACAGAGGGCGAGAAGCCGAAGGGAGACAAGGCCGGCGCCGAGGGAGTTGGATCGACGAAGGGTAAGGAGAAGGCGAAGAAGCCGGTCAAGGAGCTCAAGTTCGGTCGAGTCGAGCCGCGCTGGATGCTGTGGAGTATTGGGGATCCCTGTAGCTGAACAGAGACGGTTGCTCGAGGCTTCGAAATGTGCAAAGAGGTGGATCTTTCTCGGCAACGGACGACCCTTCTCTAAGTCTCGACTCGCGAGCTTTTGCGATGAATCGTGCACTGCACCACTTTCAGGCATCCGATCTCTGCTCCTCTACGCCTTGTTCTCGCTCAGCGCCTGCTGCACCGCTTTGATCACCTCGGCGTGAATGCTCTTCTCAGCGGCAATGACTCCCTTGTTGCCCTTGAGCGTCCTTCCAATGGAGAAGTCAAGAGGCTTGCCGTTCATGTCCGAGACGATTCCACCGGCTTCCTCGACGAGAAGAGAGCCTGAGGAGTGATCCTGAGTTGAGAGCGGAGTCAGTGGAGAAGAGAGAGGCGAGAGGGGTTGAGACTCACCCAGATCTTCTCCTGGTAGGTCTCGGAGACGGGTAGACGGAGGTAGATGTCACCATCACCGCGGGCGATCGAGCAGTACTTGGCCTGCGAAGCGAAAGAATCAGCCTCCGTCTTCTCAACGTCGGTCTTCCCCTGCGTCCTCCCTCGTCCTTTCCTAGCTCACCTGCGAGTCCATCCTCGTGCTCGACTTGGTGATGCCCAAGATGGCGGCGATGCGAGCGTTCGTTCCGTGGTCGCTGTGGCCGGCCTCGACCGATTCGCAGAAGGAGGCGTCCGAGAGGGATGAGAGGGAAGACATGCGGATGGGAGTAAGGGTAGGGGAGGTGAGGGAGCGCTGTCGGAGTTTACGAGATTGAGAGGAACGAGCAGCAGGAGGCGAAGGAGTTCAGCTCGGCGCTCGAATCGGGAGCCAGAAGGTGGGCGGCAGCCGGTCAAAGGCAATAGGAGCTCACCTGGAAAGCACCCTGACCCTTGACAGCGACAAAGATGGCACCCTTCTCGCCCTCGGGGTTCTTGGGGTCCAGAGGCAAGTTGGGGCAGCCCATCACTCCGACAACGACCTTGCCGTCGACAAGGAGACCGAGGCAGACAGCGTACTGGCCACCGCGGAGGAATCCCTTGGTACCGTCGATGGGATCGAGAGCCCAGTGGCCTGGTATCCGGCGAAACGATGGAGGAGGGCGGAAGCGGAGGGTGAGCGAGAGGTCAGCGTGTAAACGCGTGAGACGAGCAAGGGACGGAGAGCGACATACGACCAGAAGGACCACCGACCGAGTTTCCCCTATCGATAATCTCCAACCACTCCTTCTCTCCCCTCTTGACGCTCTTGACATCCGCCCAAGCGGCCTCCTCCTCGCCGCTGAGGGTCTCGGTCATGGCCTCGTTGGCCATGCGCATGATGGACGTCTTGGTCTGAGCATTCTCGGGAGTGTTGAGCTCGGACGAGTCCTCCTCGCCGACGATTTGGTCCTCAGGGAAGTGCGAGAAGATGAGGGACGAAACGAGCGCTTGGCAGGTGTAGTCGGCGACTGTACAAAGAGTGGTGGTCAATCACAGCTACAATAGACCACTCTGAAGCTCCCCTCCTTCTGCTCCCCTTCAGCTGAGCTGAAACGTCCCTTTCAAGGGCTCCCTTTGTCGAGCACGACGTCGACGCTCGCAAGCTCGACGTGTAGGCTTCCTCCAGCTTCCTGAGCTACAGTACAGCAGGAGCAGCTCCAACTCACCAGTCACAGGCGACTTGTCCGACTTCTGCACTCCCCCAGTCCCGATGAGCTCGTTCTGGACCTTGCCAGCGACGAGCGACGCCTTGAGGACGGCGGCGATGGCGATTTGCTGCTCTTTAGCGTAGGGAGCAGACATGGTACAGAAAGGTCGAGGGAAGTGACGAGAAAGTTGAATGAGACGGCCTAACGTGGTGGACAAAAGCTGACAGCTGGAAGCGAAATGCGGAGGGAGCGAGAGAGCTGGAGCTGGCTCCGCGATCTTTTGACCTCCGACCAATTCTCGGCGTTGACAGCTTACAAGCAGCTACAGCTCGAAATGCCGAGCTTACATCAGGATGATCAAGATACAGAGAATTCGCCGCTGCTCTCTCGCAACTCGAACAACGACGCAGCAACCAAACCTCCTCCGCACAAAGTACACCCAAAGACAGTCAGGCGGCTCGTTCGAAGGTGCATGGCATTAGCTCAAGATCTCATTACGCTTCCTGTTAAGCCCGGTGAGCTTCCCAGTCCCTGTAGCTCTTGCAGACGATGACGCAGCGCCGGAGAGCAGCTTCGCGCCGCGAAGGCTGAGCGGGAAGTTTTCGAGCGGAATGAGAAGGCTGGGAGCTGCTGTACAGCAGGGCTGCTGAAAGCTGACTAGTCGTCTACCGCTCCTGCTCATACAGACGACATCACCTCGCCTTTCTCGAACGTCCTCACCCCTTCGGCGCTCAACTCTTTCGCGCTCCTCGCTGGCGACTTTCCCTCCCTCCTGCCCTTTGCGCTCCTCACTTCGCGCCGGTTGTTTTACGAGGCTGCGGCCAAGGATCCCTCGAGCACCGAGGAGAACGAAGGAAGAGCTCTGGTCTGCGAAGCGACGGCTCGTTGGGTGGTCGAGCAGATGGGTGAGGAGGAGGGTTGGAAGGTGTTGAGCATGAGGTTCGATATGGAGGCTGATGACGGTGAGGTTGAGATGCCTCTGTCCGGTAAGTCATGTCCTTCTGGATTTCTTCCTCCCGTCGTCGCCCGCTAACCTCGGCGCACTCTCTCCTCTCCCCATGCCACATCTCCTCGTACTGCTCGATGACTCATCACTCACTCGTGTTTTGAATCCGTCTTCATCCATTCGAATCTCACCAACAGCCCTCGAATCCGCCTCGGACAACTCGGCCACCTACTTCCTCTCGGCACCCTCCTGCCAGCGAACCATCTTCGCGCTCTGGAAGGGACAGCTGGTCCAGAACAATATCGAGGAGAAGGATCCTGATGTACTTGGCGGTACCAAGGTCGTAGGCATCCAATATGAGCTGGTGAGTCCTCTCGCCTCTTCTGCAGGTCGACCGAGCTTACCGCTCCCCCTCCTCGCATAGCACCGACCTCCCAAGCATCGATCAGGCTGCCTAGCGGCCTTCAACCCTCTCCGTATCGGTGTCCCTCGGTACCAGTCATTCGCTCGCACGCTGTTGTGGATCGTCTTCCTCGTCTCCTACCAAACTGCGATCTCCACCCCTCAGAGAGGACTCTCTTTCGAAGACATGGTCATCTACATCATGGCTCTGGGCTACATCGTCGAGGAGCTCACGAGAATGTGGAAGATTGGCGTGGTGAGTAGGTTCACTCTTAGCGAGGGAAAAACTGCCGCTGACCTGCTTCTTCTCCTCTTGCCTGCAGTACCCCGCTCTCACCTACTGGTTCTTTGTCAATGCTCTGATCTACACCTTCATGGCCGTAGCATTGGGGTGAGCCCTTCTCAGTCTCGCACCCTCGAGCTCGGCGATCAAGTTCTGACGCTCGCGCCTCACGAACAGCTACCGCCTCGCCGATATGAGCACCACCGACATCGAGAGATCGGACCACTACCGCTTGCTGAGCTTCCGTAAGCCCGTCTCCTTGCTCCTCTCCGACCCTCCCGGCTTCTCTTCCCTCGCTTCGCCGCTTCGGCGCTGACCTCCTCTTCCTCCTGCACCCCATTCCCACCTCCACAGAATGGCTCTCCTGCGCGTCTCCCCTCGTCTGGTCCAAGCTGGTCACCATCTTCGACATCCACCCCTTCTTCGGCACCCTCCAAATCGTCGTCTTCCGGATGCTCCGCTCGAGCTCCATCTTCTTTGCCCTCCTCTCGATTCTCGCCGTGGGCTTCTTGACGGCGTTGAGCGGGTTGGATATAGATCCGGACCATGAGGTGGTGGCTGAAGTGGCGCATCATTTGATGCAGGCGTTGCTTGGGTGAGTTATGGGTGGGAGCGGTGGGAGCGACGAGCACCGACTGACCTTACGCTTGCTTCCTACAGATCACCGCAGTTCGGAGAGTATGAGAAGGGCTCACCGAGCTATCGTGAGTGCTTCTGCTTGTGCTTGGATCTTCCCATCCTCGTCAGGCGAACTGACTTCGACTTTCTTTCACAGCTTTCGGCATCCTCCTCTACTGTCCGTCTTCTTCCCCTCTTGTTCTCAGCCGCTCTTCGGTCGATCGCTGACACGGTCCTTCTCCCATACGCAGACACCTGTTCGTCTCGAGCTTACCCTCGGCGCCGCTCCGAGCCGCCAACTCGCTCGCTCGTTTGCTGATCTTCCTCTTTCGGCTCAACAGGGTCTACTCTCACTCTCGTCATCCTTCTCAACATCCTCATCTCGCTCTTCAGCTCGTGCGTTCTCTTCCCCTCTCCTTTCGTTGACTCGGCGAGCCCGCTGACCTCTCGCTCGCTCGCTCTCTCTCATGTAGGGCCTACGCCGAGTGCACTCGTGAGTGTCCCCTGGTCTCTCCCACGTCTCTGAGAGGCTACTGACCGCTTTCCTCCACAAACAGAGGACGCTGTTCCTACCTTCCTTGCCTTCTTCTCGGCGAAGACCTTGGCCAACATCAGGGCTCCCGATACGTGCGTTTGATCTCCTTCTCTTCCTCCCGTTCCTATCGCTCACTCTGATCCGATCTCTCCCACAGCTTCGTCTTCATCGCACCCTTCAACCGTTCGTCCTCGTCGTCTCGCTCTCGCCTTCTCTCGTCTCGCTAACCCGCTCTTCGCGCACAAAACAGTGCTCGAAGGCCTCATCGTCCCGCTCGAGTACATCGTCTCAAAGAAAACGTACACCAAGATCAATCGGGCTGTCATGAGCGTGCTGTTCTTCTTTCCTCTGTGAGTTTCGAGGTTCGCCGAGAATCGAAGAGCGGGACGACGTGGGAGCCATCTCCCGGTTGAGGATCAGTGAGGGGAGGAACGGAGACGGAGACAAGACTTCTCTTCGCTCAAGCGCCAGCAGGGAGGTACAGGCGCACATTTCGAACAGCAGCTGACCCTCCCTTTCGCTTTCCCTTCGCCCTCCTCCCTTCACCTTCCCTCCATGACTGTCCACCACAGATGCGCCATCGCCATATTCGAATCTCGCGTCTCTTCCTCTCAATCACACCTCCCCTCCCTCCGCCACGGCGACGAGAACGAGCCTTACTCGGCCGAGGACCTGGACCCCGAAGCCTACGTCCCTTCGCCCTCGCCTTCCAACAATGAGAGGGAGAGAGAGATCGCGGATAACAGGGAGCTGAGTAAGACGAAGTACGAGGTCATCAAGAGGGGATTGCCGGACTTGAAGAGGGACGTAATGGAGGAGATCTTGGGGGAGGTGAGTCCTTCGCTGTTTTCTGGCCGGAGCAGCAATGGGGCTTCGACATTGATGGGCGCGGTAGGTGAAGTTTTAGCTGACCTCTCGCTCCTTCTCTCGCAGCTGAGGAGCTTGCGCAAAGAGGTGAAAGACCTGAGGGAGGGGAGAGAGCACAAGTCCGAGTGAGACCAGACGAAGTTGGCGGATGCTAGCTGGCAGATCAAGGCCTGAGCGGCAAGCATAAACTCTTGTTCGAGTATTCACTCAGTCGAAGGTCGGAGATTCAGCGCACGAGAAGCGTGTTCCGGCCGGCGAAGACAAGGGGGAGTTCGGTTGAGCTGTGGAGGTCGCTGAGAGCCGTTTCGAGCCAGCTTGATCAGTTGCAACAGGTCCAAGTAGATGTATAATAGCCTTCAGCTCAATGGCATGGCCTCTGCACCTCTCCAAGATCAGCGAGAGATGTCAAAAACGGGAGAAAGGCGTGCTGCTAAGGTTTGGTACAGTGTACAGGAAGGCAAGCAAGCTACTCCGAATAGCCCATCATATACCTGTGAAGCTGTCCCGCGAGCTCCAACCAAGGTCAACTCGCTCCGCTCGGACGCGCCTAACCCGCGGCCAAAGTCGAGTTGACCTCTCTCTCTCCTCCCTCTACCTACCTCATCTCTCGTCACTTCTCGTACACCTCTGCAGTCATGAGTACTACAGGATATCCTCCTCCGCTTCACCAGCAGCCTCAGCAACAGCGTCAGCAGCAGCCTCAGCAGCAGGTTCAACAAGTGCTCGAGCCCATGGCTCGTCCTCGCGTGCAAGCCTACGACCAGAGGAGTCGCCAGCCTGCAGTCGACTCTCAAGGTGCTCCTATCATGGAGCTTGCTAAGGGAAGGTGAGTAGGCCTCCTTTGCCGCAGAAGCGATGAGGCGATGCGAATGGGTCGGCTCGAGCGTCGCTGAGGTGCAGCTGTGTAGTGAGAGATGCAGCTCGGGCTCGGCGGAGGTAGAACGTATGTTAACAAACACTCTGGATCTTGCTCTGCTACAGAATCGGGCGTCAGATCCTACTTAGCGCCAACATCTACTTCGTCCGCTTGAACGCGCCAGCCAGCACGCTTTGGTACAAGTATCAGGTCAGGCTGCTCGGCCGCAGATCCACCGTCCTACAACGCTGACATCTCTACTCTCACACAGGTCACAATCCTCCCCAACCGCCAGTCGACGGCCGCCAACCTCCCTCCTCCTCTCCCGCCCAAGAGTCTCCTCCGTCAGATCTGGCAAGCCCTCGAGATCCGCGAGGCCGACCCTACAACGACGACTGGCTTCTTCGGAGGCCAAGCGCCCGTGTACGATGGTCGCAACGCCTGCTTCTCCGCGACCCAACTTCCCGGCACGATGTCGGTGAGTCGACGGCTTTGCGAGTTGTAGACGAGCAGAGCTGACGAGGATGTGCCACAATACAGACCTCTATCATCCTCCCCGGACAAGGAGCGCGCGGATTTTCTATCAACGTGCGTCACCGCTCTGCACCGTCCGAGCCATCGCCGAGCTCACCCTTTCTCGGCCCACAGATCACCAACCCCATCGCCATCGCGCTGGACGAGTTGAGGAACTGGTACACGGGATCCCAGCGTGCCGCTCAAGCCGATGCAAACGATGCTCTGGCCGCTCTCAATACACTCTTCCACCACGGTCTCGCGCTGCTTTACCCCGCCAACTCGAAGACCATCTTCATCAACGACCCTCGTAGGCTCGGTATCCCTCCTGCTGGCCACCAGCCTCATGCGCTGGAGAAGGGTATCGAACTGTGGCGTGGATTCTTTCAATCGGTCAGGACGTGCGAAAAAGGGCTCCTCCTCAACCTCGACACGACGACGGGGGCTTTCATCAAGTCGGGTAATGCCGTCCGGGTCATCATGGACTTCATTCCTACGAGTCGCTACCAGGACGTCTTTGCTAGCGCCCTGCGCTCGACGGATCGAATCTCCGTCAACCGTCTCCTCAAGGGAGCAACCGTCAAGCTCGACCTCGGAACAGGGCAGGCTCCCAAGTGCATGAAGATCAGGCTCGGGTTGACGAGGGGATCTGCTTCGACGACTACGTTTGAGCTGAGGGATGCGCAAGATGGGACGACCAGGACCGTCACCGTCGAGGTGAGTTTCGTTCGTCTCGTTCGGCGAGGACACTTCGAGCTGATATCTCTCGTCGATAGGAGTACTTCCGCATCAACTACGGCATCACTCTTCGCGACCCCGAGTTCCCGTGCATGGAGGTAAAGGCCGGCGTGATGTACCCGCTCGAGCTGTGCTCCATCGAGCCCGTTCGTCCTTTCTCTCCTCGTCCGAAGTGCGTTGCTGATCCCCTTGGCATCTCATAGGGAACGAGGAGCAACCGCCGTCTCACCGCCGCTCAGCAGGTCGCCGCCACCGCCTTCCAGACCCTCAAGTGAGTCGAGACATCTTCGCCAAGCTTTCGCCGGATTCGACTGACGCTTCGCTCTTCCACAGGCCGTCGGAGCGCTTCTCGACAATCAACTCCGTCCGTGCCGCCACCTTGCTCAAGTACACCGAGCCCCGGTAAGTTGCTTCTCACCGCCCTTAGATTGACTCGCGCTGACCCTCCCCCGCCGAAGTCTCGTGCCCTTCGAGGTCCAGCTCGCTCCCAAGCAGCCCACCATGCTCGCTCGAGTGCTGGAGCCCCCCTCCATCGCCTACTCGCAAGGTCGTCGCTCCGAGCCTTCTCAAGGATCGTGGAAGATGGGCAGGAACCAGGATCGCTTCATGGTTGGAGCCGCTTGCCGTTCTGTCGCTGTCATCGTCTGTTCGGACCGCTACTCCACTCAGACGGCCTCTTTCCTGCAGGCGTTCTGGAGCGGGGCTCGTGGTCTCGGTGAGCTCCTTGCACCTCGGCGCGAGAGCGAGGAGAAGCTGACTCTCTCTTTTTGCCCCCGTCTCACAGGTATGACGGTCCCGCAAAAGCCCATCGGCCCTCAGCACTTCCATACGTGGGATGGACGCGTCGCCGCGGGCAGCTCGCCCACCGAGGAGGCTCAGCGTCAGATCCGTCTCGCGCTCGATCTCGGCGGTCGCTTCTACAGCAGCAAGCCCGAGCTCGTCTTCTACGTGACGGACAAGGCTAACGACGCGATGTACAACTCGTGGAAAGCTGCTGGTGAGTCGTCGCTTTGCCATGAGCTTGGAACTTCGACGCTGACTGGCGTTTCGTTCGGACAGGCGCCGCCGAGGGAGTCGCTACGCAGACCCTTCGCACCAAGGGACTGCAGAAGGCCACCGACTTCCAGTTCGTCATCAAGTGAGTACTATGGCCCTTTGTCATCGACCGACAGCTGACTCGCTTCCAACCACAGCGTGGCGATGAAGATCAAGTCCGTCGTCGACTTCACTTCGCGTCTCGCCTCCGTTCAACAAGCTGACGCTCTTCTCTCATCATAGCGGCAAGTTGGGAGGTCTGAATTTCTCTTTTGTTCCTGGAACTGCTGGAGGAAACAGGCGCGCTGGATGGCTGGACGCTAACGCTCCTCTGATTCTCGGTGAGGTCGTCGGTCGTGTGGGCGTTGCAAGTCAGTCAAAAGCTGACTTGCAACGACTACACAGCCGCCGATCTCACCCACGTCGAGAACAAACCTTCCATCGCTACCGTCATCGCCTCGATGGACTCTCGCTCTCTTCCTCTCCTTTACCAAGCTTCGATTTCCATCCAGCGGCTTCTCGAGCCCGCTCCGAATTCGCCTTGTGAGTACTCTGCAGTCGACCTCAGAGCGCCAAGCTTACCTCAATATCCTACAGCCAAGCGAGGAAAGAAGCAGGAGATCATCGAGGATATCGAGAACATGGTCCTCGTGAGCTCCCTCTCTCTCTCGGCTCGAGTCATCTTTCGGCTGTCCTTCTCGTGCACTCGCTGACCTTCCTCTCCGATCCTCAATCCTCGCAGGGCCTTCTCAAGTCTTACCACCGCTGCCACCGACGTCCTCCTCCCAGCAGCGTTGTCATGTACCGCGACGGAGTTAGTGGTGAGCCTCGGCGATCGTTTCGGAGCCGTTTCGACTCGCTGACCCTTCTCGCAGATTCCGAGTGGTCGGCGGTTCTGTCGATCGGTGAGATACAACTCTTCCCTCTCTGCGTGTGAGTCTGCTGATCTCCTCCTTCGCCTGCAGAGATCCCTTCCGTCAAGCGAGCCTTCGCTCGTTTCGTCAAGGAGGTTCCCGAGGTTGCTGGTTGGGCGCCCAAGGTGAGCTCTCTCTTCTTCACTTTCTCCAAAGTCACTGCTGATTCTTCTCCCCTTGCAACAGCTCACCTACATTGTCTGCGTCAAGCGTCACCACATCCGCTTCTGGGGTCAGGACCGCTCGGCGCAGGAGGGTCGAAACCAGAACATCGTGCGTACTGCTCAGCTTTCTCGCGCCCCTCGACTGAAGAGCTCATGTTCCTTCTACGTCTGCAGCCCGCGGGAACTGTCGTGGACAACTCCGTCGTCGACCCTCGCGCCTTCGATTGGGTGAGTCGTCGCCGAGGCTTTCTGTGACGGTGAAGCTGACCCTGTTCTCTCGCAGTATGGCGCAGCTCACACTGGGATCCTCGGAACGACTCGTCCTACTCGCTACGTCGTGATGGATGGTGCGTTCCTTGAGCTCCATCACGGTCATTCGCCCAGCTGACCTTTCTCGCCGTCTTCCTCGCCGTCTTCCTCGCCTGCCCGTCACCTTCTCGCTCTGCCGCCGCTACCGCACTCAACCTCGCTCACTTGATCCCGTTCTTACTATCACCAGACGAGCAAGCCCCGTCGTTGACGTGCGTTGACTGCTCTCCCGCCGCCTCGAGTCCGAGCTGACCGCCTTTCTCGCCTTACAGTCCCGACGACGTGCAGTCGATGACTCATGCGCTCTGCCACGCCTACCAGAGGTGCAACCGCGCTGTATCCATTCCTGCTCCCTGCTAGGAAGTCTCTAGCTCTTCCCTCGTTGTCGCTCGGCGACTGACCTCTCGTCCACAGCTACGCCGACCTCATCTGCGAGCGTGTGAGGGCTTGGATGCCCGTAGACGTCGACGACCAGAGGAGCGAGGCGGGCACGGCTACGTCGTCGGAGGGAGATGCCGCCAGTCGTAGGGCCGACCTCACCTACTTCACCGACGCCCTCAACCACGCCAAGGCCGGCTTGGCTGCTTTCGAGGCGAGTGCTGGAAGGCCTCCGGTTCAGTGGTGGCTGTGAGGGAGAGAGTCTGTATATCTTGACCGCTTTATATCGTGACCTCTGTACTTTTAGAATAGCTTGAGAACTTGAGCTTCGAGGATAGGTTTCGGCGATAACTTACGGCGATTCAAGGTCAAAGGTGAATTGCTCTTGCGAAACACCCTCGAAGCTTTCCTTCTCCCAACGAATCATCGGCGACTGCTCATAGCGACGACGGAGCAGCCGCTTCTTTCGGCGCTCGCGCTCGACACAATCGGAGCTCCCTCTGCCCTACATGGGCGGGAATGGACGAAGAAGTAGTAACAATGTCTTTCCATTAAGAGTGTCTTTAGTAAGGCTAGCATCCAAATCTTCGACTCCTCGGCACCCCTCACTCCTTCGGCCCCTCGCCGCCGTTCTTCTTGCTGCTCTTCTTGCCGTTCTCCAGCTCGTCAAGGCGCTTCTTGAGCTGCTTGACCTGCAGGTGGAGAGAAAAGTCAGCTCCGTCGTCGCTCTGACCCGGTCCGAGCACCTCGAACGCACCTCCCACAAAATCTCTGCCTCCACGCTCCTCGTCAAGCTCGGCAACGCCTTCTTGAGCTCCTCAAACGAGACCTTGGAGATCTCCAGTCCCTCCTCCTCGGCGTCACCCATATCATCGCTCGTGCGGCAGGGTTGAGGATCCTCCTCAGCATCGCCGAACACATCCGGCTCCTCGGTGAGGGCGGCAAAGTCTTTAGCCCGAGTGTCGTCGAAATGAGTCTCGAAGAGGGCGATGGCGCAGCTACGTTATCGGGGAAGAACTTCAGCGAGCTGTATAGACTCGACGCGAAGGGTGCAAGACGTACAGGGGGATGCAGAAGAGCGAGCCCATGAGATATCGGTTGAGCTTGGCGTAGGCCTTGGTCGAGAGGATGAATTCGAGGGGAAGGATGCAGACTTCAATCACTGTTGTTGGATACGAGATCAGGTCAGATCAGTATTGGAGCACGGAGAACGAGCGTGAAAGCGCGGGAACGAACGGTTGAAAGGCGCGACGTAGACGTAGCTGCAGGCGAGACGAGTCAGCCGCTGTAGGAAGAGATGAGCAGGACTACACTACTCACGTATCGGGTGCGCGAACAGCGCTGATGGTCTTGCCAGCGAAGAAAGCCATGTAGGTCGGAACAGCCTCATCTGCGAAAGAACGGCGTCAGTCATCCGCCGAGAGTCGAGTGGTTCGAGAATAAAGCTCACCAGTGCACTCCTGGTAGGCTGAGCCAAACAAGGCCACGAGGATGTTGAGGAGGATGACGAGAGTAAGAACCGACCATCCGTCTGCGAGGAAGTCCAGTGAGCGCGGCAGGAAGCGCGAGTGAAGCGACTAGACGTACAGTAGAGGATTTGACCGAAAGGATACGACGTAGAGGCACCCTTCTCGTACATCTCAAAGGTAGGCGATCTGAAAACGAAATGAGGGTCAGCTCTGGCTCGGCGTTTTACGAATATCCGTCAGCTGGGAAGGGCCTCACCCGAGAAGACCTTGAATGAGCGAGTGGACCACCGCTTCGGTCGAGTCGCGAGTCTGATCCGCAATGTCCAGTCCAGTGAGCGCTTGGCCGAAGCCCATGGCGAGGAGGGCCAGGAGGGTAAAGAAGACGGCACTCTCGCGCATCATACGGAAGGTGACGATCTGTCGAGGTGTTAGTCAGCAAACCAGCTTAGGCAAAAGCGAGTCTCGGCGAACCTGAAGCGTTCCACTGCGAGGAGAGGGGAGCCGAAGCATCAGCGGCGGCCATCTCGACGAAGCGAGGAAGGAAGGGACGTACAAGTACTGGTACAGATCAAAGATGGTCAAGAGCTTCATCCAGATCAGAGGCGCCGCCGAAGAGAGCCATTCTGTGAGGCGGGAAGTCAGCCCGAGCTCGGCGCCGAAGAAAGATGAACTCACGGAAGCTGACCAGGCGTAGCTGGTACGAGCGGTGCGCGTCATGAGTAGCGAGGTCGGCGATTCGGTAGACGAAGGCGACGGTGAGCATCGCGTAGATGGCGAAGTTGACCATCAGCCAGAAGGAGAGCGAGGACCAGATCCCAATCTTGTACATCTTGGTGACGTCCTCGAGGAGATAGCCGGCCGCCTGAACATGGAGGATCACATCCTCCAAGCCGAAGCCTCGGTCTGGCGTTTGAATGGCGATGGTGTAGCAGACGATGAAGGCCACCCAAAGGAGGATGCGGAAGAAGAATTGGTAGCGTGGTACGCCAACGCGGTCAGGGTCGAAGCGGTCCATGAGGCCTCCGCTAGCAACGGCCGAACGCTTGTACTGTGAGTCGAGGGAGTCAGGCTCGCGAGCGAAGGCGGGAGGAAGGTGAGTCGAATCTCACCGGCTCGTACTCGATGGAGCCGTTGGGCTTGACGCGCTGGATCAAGAGTCCTGCAGAAATCGTAGCAGATCAGTCCCGAGTTTCTCCACAGGCCTGCCACCTCGGCTTACCTCGCCAGAGGGCGAAAACGCAGCGTTGAGACTCCCCCGAGGAGAGGAAGAAGATGGCGTGCTGATCGACGGCAGACTCGAGGACTGTGTAAGAAATTTGAGGTCAGCACGATGCTGAGCACCCGTGCAAGTCTTCACCATGGCATCTCGGCGCTTCGGCGAAGACTCAAACGGTCTTTCAGGCGAGAGGCCAGGCGTACTCACCCGACAGAGGCAAGCTCTCATCTCCATCCGCTTCAATGACCGTGAAGCGAGCACTGAGGAGCGAATATTGATCCTCCATGGGCACGCGAGCGACGAGCTTGCGAGCGAGTGCTTCGCAGGCGAGCTTGCGCCCCTCGTTCTCGTCGCTATCGCTCGGGTTGAGGTAGGCCTATTGGTCAGAAAGGTCAGTCAGGCGTGCATGCTACTCTCGAAGCTTCCCGAACTCACCTGCTTGCGGAAGTAGCGACGAGCCTCCATGAGGGCGAAGGGAGTGCAGCGGTGGAAGTCTCCGGCAATCTTCTCGTAGGCTTCAACAACCTCGACCGAAAGGATCGACGAGGTGGGCGAGGTGAGCTCATCTGTAGGAGATCACGGCGGAGAGTCAGCGAGGAGCGCATGTGGGGAAGGTAGATGGGGAGAGCCGAAACGGCAGCAGCTGGGCGTTCTGCAGCAGACTGAGCTCTGCGATAGAATCTAGCACCTCGCCATCCTACTGCCCAGCAGCATCTCTCAGCAAGACCCACTCCCATCTTAATACCGCGCGTCATTCTCTGAGGTGACGCGCGAGACTGGCGAGCTGTAAGCACTTACCGAGGTCGACCTCAATGGGAAGCAGCTCCATCGTGAGCGCTTTGATGCGATCCACTACACGCGAGACAGTGCGTGGGTGGTAGGCATGCGTGTGGTGGTCGGGATCCGCGTGAAGGAGAGGCGCCGCTTCGAGCGCGTTGCCAGAGCGTTCCCTGTTGGTAGTAGAGACTGGAGATGAGTTTGCAGGTCGTTATAGAAGGTGTCAGTGAGCTGCCTACATCTTGAAGCAAAGTCGAGCGAGAGGACGGAGGGCAAGCAGCGAACCGCTCGCCGCGCCGGTGAAGGTTTCGTCGAGTTGAGGTCGTTGGCTGCAGCTCCCACCCTCTCACTAAGGCTCGAGGCGTCTGAAAGAGCTCATTTCAGCTCTGTAGCGCACAAGCTGAGCTCTTGACAAGCATAGCCTCCTCTCCTTTCGCCTTCGGCGCTCGCTTCTGTTCCGCCTGCAGCTCGATACAGTCGCAAATCCTGTCGCTGCAATGCTCCAGAGGCTTATTCCTGCCTCACTGCCTGCACTTTCGAGCTGCAGGCGGCTCGCTGCCTTGTCCTTCCTTCGCAGGAGGGATCGCCGAAAGGGAGGGCCTGCTTTGTCTGTGCTCTCGTTCGCTCCCGGAGCCTCTATAAGAGACGAGAGACAAAGAACAACTGATAATCTTGATGAGCGCTTGATGGACTGCAGAGCTGAGCGGGCGTTCGAGGCGGGCGGGCGTATGAGGCGGCACCTGCGCTGTTCAGCAGGGGCCCCTTTCGCCGAGCGGAAGGGGTAAGGTGTCAAGTCGGCTGACTAGACCCTACTCTGCCACAGCTCTCCTCTTGACTTGTGTACTCGAGTACATTCCCACTCTGCGCCACATCCGCTGCTCATCAGCAGAGAAACGGACATCCACCTCCTGGGGCTCAGTTCGGCATCAGCCCCCCTCGTCTCTTCGCCGACGAGGGATCAGACCCCCTTCGCACTCAACTCAGCCATCATTGCTCCTGGTTGAAGGACGTCTGTAGCAAGGAGGATGCACGCTTGCCTCTTGACACCTCACCACCTACCACCAGAGCCCTCTCGCTCCCTCGAACAGCCATGTCGCCCGCTCTTTCCGTCGCCGGCTCGGTCTCAGCCCCGTCGCTCTTCTCTGCCGCCTCCTCGTACTCGACGGCTCCCTCGACTCGCGCTTCGACGCCACCGCCACAGCAAGCAGCACCTGCACCAGCAGTCTCCCCTCCCCTCCCTGCTGCCCTCAAAGCAGCGACGGTTCACCTCCCTCTCGAGCTGCCCTCCGCCCCCTCGCCAATCGAAGCGGTGGAGCTTGCGCAGCTCACCGTCGACGACGAGCTAGCAGGGATGCCCATCGGATTCGTCGTATCCAAGCTGCAGAAGATGGGTGAGTCCAGACTTGCTGAGTGGGCTCCAGCTCGTCGTTCGGCGCTGACCTCGGGCCGTCGTCTCTCGTTTCTCAGGCCCTTCGCTGCTCACTCAAGCGACAGCGACAATTTTGAAGTTCCCAGCGGGACCTGAACTACCTTCCTACCTCCCTTGCACTCTACCGGAGGCCCGGCATCAACCTCGGCCCTTCCTCCCTCCGACCTTCCACCCCCGAGCTCGGCGCCGAACGAGGTCCACCTCCCCATCGTCGAGCTACACCTCCCTTCCTCCCGCGCCTTCCCCCTCCTTCAAGCCTATCTCTACCTTCAGTCGCCATCCCTACTTCTCGGCTCTCTCCTCCCCACACCACCAGCCTCTCCCGCACCTCCAAAACCCTCCCTCTCGGCGCTCCTCAACCCGACTCCCCTCTCGCTCTCGACCTCACTCGCAGTGCTACCAACGCAGCAGCTGTTGGAGCGGATCTCACTGGTTCATGCTCTCTGGCAGACAGTGGTAGCGTTGGATGTGAGCGATGAGAAGCTTTGGTCGACGATGAGGAGCGCTTGGGGGATTCTTGCTGGCGCGTTGTGCGTGAAGGAGAGAAGAAGGAAGGAGCAGATGAGTGAGAGGGTGGATGTTTGAGCTAGCTCTGAGTGACTTGTAGGTATAAACTGTCAAAATGTTGCCTTATCTCTAGCGACTCGGAAGGGAGAGCCTGCTCGGCGCTCCGGGCCATTGGTTGTAGAAAGAGACCTCGTATCGTCCCTGCGCCGAAACAGATGTTTCTTCATTCTGTCAGATGAGGCGTTCTCGGACGAAACATCAAGCTCTATGCATCGCCTCTTGAGTTGAGAATGAAGAGAGGCGAAATCGAGCTCTTCCTCTCTTTCCCTTCGACCACACGCTCGCTTCTCGCTTCGACTTTCCCAGCACCTCCAAAGAGCAGTGGAATCGACTACAGAGCTTTTCAGCTACCTCCGCACACCCGCCTACCTCGCTACAGCCCTCTCTCGTTCTTCCAAGCTCTCAAATCGCCACAAGAGCTCAGCCTCCGCCCGCCCTCGACGATGTGCACGAGTACAGCGACGCTCCTCTACGGCCTGTGGGTCACTACAGCTTCCCTCGCCTTCGCTGCTACCGCCCATCACCGCACTCGCTCTCCCTTCCTCGCCATCGACCTCATCCTCCTCCGTCGTCGCTCGGGCTCGCTCAAAGTGGGCAGCGAAGGGGCCAAGGCGCTTGTTATGATCCCCCCCGAGGTGTGGGAGCACATCAAGCAGCAGATGATCCTCATCGAAGCGCTCGACGTTGAGCTCCAGGCGATTGCGCCGATGCGCTGTCGTCAGTGCTTGAAGGAGGACGTCCTCGCCAGTTTGCTCGACAGCATCCGCCTTCAGCCACGAGCTGCCTACATCGCCTTTGGCCTCAAGCACAAGTGGAGCGAATGGAGCTCGCCCGATTGTGAGGAGTGCTGCGATAACTCTTACGAGGCCGATATCGACTTACTCAAGGCAGAGACCGTCAAGGTGAGCGCCGAGCGCCAAAGCGGAACCTTCGCATTTCGGAAGAATTGTCACTGACTTCTACCTCACAGCACATCCAGCAACTCCTGAAGCCCTATGGACTCTGCATGCCCATCAGTCGAACCTGGCACAGCGAGCCCTGCGCCGAATATGGTGTCGACTTCGGCGCTCTCTCGCCCATCTCGCTCCCTCTGCGCGGCACCGACGCTCCCGAGTACCCACAAGTTGAAGCAGAGCAGGATCACAGCTTCGAGGGCTCCTCTTTTCACGCCGTCGCCAACATCTCGCCCGCCACCTTCAACCTCCCGGCCGACATTCACCTGCGCTTCGCCTCCCTCGTCAAGACCTACGGCCTGCAAGTCGTTGATCGCGCCAGCTGCGAGATTCTACCTTCTCAGCCTCCCCCTCCCAAGCCCGAGACAGAGGGCGAGAAGCCGACGGGAGACAAGGCGGGCGTCGAGGGAGTTGGATCGACGAAGGGTAAGGAGAAGGCGAAGAAGCCGGTCAAGGAGCTCAAGTTCGGACGAGTTGAGCCGCGTTGGATGATTTGGAGTGTCGGAGACCCTTGCATGTAGTGAGATAGCCAGGGAGTAGTCCGAGCTTGCCAAGGAAACGGCGTTTCGTTCACCGCCTCACTTCGGCGAAGCTAAACTCGAGGCTAGAGACTGTCCCGCCTCTTCCCAAGACGCCAAAACTCGCTCAAAAGGTTTCTGAACACCTCAGTATCAAGTGCCGTGAGCTATAGTCCTCCATCGCACACTTCCGGCGCCGGTCAAAGTGCTTCCTGGCATCGTTGCGAACTCGCAGGTCTTTTGCGACTTGAGACAGGCTGTACCTTCCCGAAGAAGCAGGTACAAGAGCGGTTGGGTCGCACTTTGGCAGCGGCCGAGTCGCAGAAGGGGGGAGGGGGGGCTGGTCGCTGTTGCTTTCGCCGAAGCTTGACTGAGCACCGTCGCGTTGCTGCCAGGATGCGAACAATGAGGTGACAGCTTCCTTGTAGCCTCCTCAAGCCAGCTATGGCGCAATGGGCGATCTGGAAGCAGGCCAAGAGATGCAGCGCCGTTGTCGAGCAGCTGAGCCTGAGCTCGGCGTTCGCTTGACAACGCCTTGACGAACTCAAAGATGGGGTAGAAGTGATCATGAAGGGTGAAGATCCTCGCCAAAGACTGCAGAACTGGGCTTCGCTCACCGACCGTTGCACATCACTCGTCCTTCCGCACGTTCGCCGAGCACGTCTCCGCTGGCTCGTTGGCAGCACCTTGAACGTCCTTGCATCGCTGGTCTCACAGCAGCTGCTTTCCCACACCTCCTGAACCTCACCTCCCGCTCCCTCCTTCATAAACAACCTCCCCGCGCCGCCTCACCCACCCCACTTGCCCTCGCCGAGCTCTCGCTCGCTCCGTCCTTCAGCTCATTTACGACATCCTACGCTACGGCTCGAGCCTGTGATTAACTTGGTACAGTCTTCGATAGAGGTGGAAGCGCGTTTATTCGACGGGTAAAAGTGAAAGGAGTGAGAGAGGCGGCAAGAAGAAGCGGTTCGGCGAGGAGCGACGGGAGAGGAAGGGAGGTGTTGAGACGGTGTAAAGTCTACTGGGAAAGGGAAAAATAAGCTTCAGTCCAACAGAGAGCTACCACCGAGCGCCTCAAGACGTACAATTCCGGCGACACTCGAGAAGAAGCTCCTCAGCCGCGTCGGAGTTCGTCGAGGCTGGCGCCCGGCGGGAGGTGCGCTACGTCGCCCAGGATCCTCAAGATGATCTCTGGTGGAAGTGACTTGACCGAGGCCGGTAGTCTAGGTGAAGGCGGCGAAGGAGGCGGGGTCGAAGGAGGCGAAGGTGGGAGAGGCGTGGTGAGAGCTTCGGCGGGAGGCTGTAGGGCTCCGAGTGGGGTCAGTCGCTGCTCCTGAGATTGTTGGAGACGTATCGACCTACATGTGACGGGTCTGACGGGTTCATTTGCCTCTTCTCGAACGATGCGGTAGGAAGCGAAGTAGCGCGAGCAACTCGACAGCTCGTCGAACCTCGTTGGACGGCGCGAGGGGCTGTACCACGGCAGCCGACGAATGGCGAGCACCTCCCATCGTTGAGCAGAGTGGTGCAAAGAGCAGTAGAGACCGCTCGACCGGCTCGCTACATAAGCTCGACGGCCAATTCCAAGCGCCGAGCCTGCCATTCATCAGCCGAGTGCAGTCTCCGCCGCGATCAAAAGAACCTCTATCTGCCCGCTCCGTCGCGAGTCTCGAAACCGCTACAAGCCGCAAGCAAGCCATCCTTCGCAGCTCGGCGCCGAACACCCAAGCTCGCCGAGAGACCTCTCCCCTCAAGAATGCGTGACAGAACCCTTAGATTCGCACGGCTCCAAGTTTTGAGCCTTTCCCCACCACGAGCTCACCCCCGACCCCCCAACCTCCCGGTACAACTCAACCAGCAAGCCATCACCTTCTCCTCTCCTCTCCTCTCCTCCGCCCAACCAACCAGCTCTCTCACAACACCCTCGAAACAACGATGGCACAACGAGAGAGGGAGATGGCAATTGCGGGGTAAGGTGGGGGGGGTCCGGTGTTCGAAAAAAGGGGCAGCAATTTACTCCTCATCCTCCTCCTCCTCGGCGTCTCCACCGGCAGCGGCGGCCTTGGCGCGCTTGCGCTTGACACGGCCGTCACGTCCTCCTCCGTAGGGCGAGGTAAGGGCGAAGTCGATGTGCTGTTGTGTAGTGTACGTGGGGAGAGAGAGCGAGGCGTGGGAGGAAGGTGCGGAGAGGTTGGCGGGGTTGCGAAGGGGCAAGAGAGGCGGCCAAGGTCGTAGGAGGATGGAAGTAACGTCGTAGATGTCGTAGGGAGTGCAGGGAGGTGTACAGAGAGCACAGAGAATCAGCAAGCGCGTCTCGAAAATTGCGGCCTGTGGTGAGCTACTAACCTTCTGCGAGTCAAGACGAACGACAAAGGAGGGGACGTTGACGATCTGCTTTCCAACGCTGTGCGCAGGGGTTAACGAAACCGAGGTCAGCTCGGCGTTCGGCGGAGGCGGAGGCGGAGCGCTCAGCTACAACGACTCACCGGATGTGCTTCTGGCGGATGAGGACACGGGCGTGGTGCACCGACTTGGCGAGTCCGCTCTTGAAGACCTGGGTCTGGAGCCTCCTCTCGAGGAAGTCCTCAACCTTGAGGGCAAGGACGTAATCGAGGCGCATGCGCTGCTCGTCGAGGACACCGATGCGGATCAAGCGACGGATGAGGGCGTTTCCCTCGAAGAGACGCTTGGGGTCCTTCTCGTCGAGCTTGAGGAGCTCACGAGCGGCACGACGAATCTTGGAGAGGATGAGCGAGATGCGCCAGATCTCGCGCTTGTTGCGGAGACCGTACTCTCCGGCGAGCTTGAGCTCGGCGTCGAGGCGGGCCGACTCGAATGGGCGGCGGGGGACCTAGTGGTGATGAATAGCGAGAGAAGGTTAGCTGGGGTACAGGGAGGTGGGGAGGGGGAGGCGAGGAGTTGCTGGCGGACCTTGTAGACCTTCGAGTAGTTCCCTAGCGGAGAACGAGCAGCGTAGGGTCAGCGCCTAGCCTAGCGATAAAGTACAGAGTACCGGGCCAACTCACTGGGAGCACCGGACGGCATCTTGAGGGGAAGGTGGTCTGTAGTGAGAGAGAGGCGCGAAAGGTCAGCTCCTCAGCCCTTCCCAAGTCTCAATCCTCGATTTTGCCCAGCGGTTCCCCCTGTCGCCTGATCTGCTGCACCGACATAATCTCCTCCTCCTTCTGCACTCTTCTAGCCCGACCTGCTCTGCTCTGCTTCCCTGCTACCTCCTCGTCGTGTGCCCTTCCTCTTTCGAAAACTCTGCGTCCGCTGCTGCAGCTCGATGAGGCGCTCCAAGTCGGTAGTGCTGTCGTACAGGGGGACGGGGTGGTGGATGCGAGGGTCTAGGCGTAGCAACGTACAGAACTTGCGACCGGGGCGAGTGCGACGGGGATCAAGGCGAGCTGGCTCGAGGGGCGAAAGTCGAGGTGTGTCGAGCCTTTCAGTCGGGGCCAAGCTTTTCCCCTTTCGAGGCGGTGTGCACGGCTTGAAGCGATTCCCGTGTACCAAGACGTGACCTTGGATTTGAGAATAGCTTCATAGCTTCAACCTCGTACAACCCGCGCAAGCATACGCGGCTAGGCTGTAGCGGGAGGAAGCCTGGACCAAGTCCTCTCGGCGCCGAGCGGGACGACGACGGCGAGGCGCTGCATTCCTCTTCGCTGCAGCCTCGCGACCGGATCAGCACCTTTCTGCTAAGTTCATTGGTCCCCAGGCCTCACAAGGCGGCACCGCGACGTGTCGTAGAGGGCTGCTGCCGCCTGACTCTCGGCGCTCCCTTCGCTCGTGTCTCTGACCCTCCTTCGGCTGAAAGAGAACCGTTTGTGCAATCCACGGGGATATGATTCTGCTTCAGATTAACGTTTGGACGAGTTCAGTCCTCAGCAGCTTGCCCTCCAGCTGCACGGTGACCAAAGAGCTGCTCGGCGCGGCGCTGAGGAGTTGGCCTTGGTCGCCTTGTTCGCTCTGAAGCTCACTGCACAAGAGCCTCCTGAAGCCCTGCAAAAGTTAATCTCGAAGCCTCGCACAATAGCCTCGAGAAAGACCAAGAGCTTGGCCTCGACCGAAAGCTCGAGAGCTTGACTGTCGCCCCGTGAGCCAGCTTGCCTGGATCCTCATCGCACTCGCCCCGGTCGCAAGTTTTGTACGTTGCTATAAAAGCCGAGGACTTCCACCCCACAGCTTCATCCTGAACGCGCAAGAGCAATGATGTCGGACTCGTTCCTTCTTCCAGTTCGGCGCCGCGCCGGGCGAAGGCTAGCTGTCGCTTTGCTCAGGCTTGGAGGAGTTGAGAGCGCTCACTGAAGGCCGAGAAACGGTTCATACTGCATGGGAAAGCTCCCCCCTTGACACTCGATATGTAACATCACCCGAAGAGCGAGGCAGAGCTGTTCGGCGACCGCTTTGGCGAAAGAAGCTCCCGCCTTGAGAGCGCAAGCAGTGCATATGAGGATGGTCAGGGAGCGAATGAAGCTGTCGAAAACTGGTGCTGTCGACTTGCTCTCGCGAGTGCTGCAACTTGAGGCCACCAAGGCGAGAGAGAGCCATTCTCGGCGAAGGAGGAGGTTCAAGCTTCTCTCGAGCCGCTCTCGATGGCTAGGGAACTGTTTGAGAAGTTGTGCAGTACAGAGAGACCCAACACTCTGGTCCACCTCCACCGCACACTTCCGGAAGTTGTAGACCTTCCAAAGCCGACCCTTTGCGTGTCGCGAAGAGAGCTGGCTTGCTGTAGCCGAGCTGCAGGTGGGCTCAGCGGGGAGGGTCGGATCGAGCGTTCACAAAGTACAGACTATCCGAGTTACACCTTCCACCAATACCGAGACGGTTTAGCGCTGCTCTCTCAAGCTCGAAGTTGGAGTCGAGCCACGGGTCCATCTCTCTGCTTCCGCTTCACGCGACCTTTGGACTCGCTCACATCTCGCCGTCGGATCGCCTACAGCTTTTCTCTTTTCGACTCGATCCTTGTCCGCCTGCTAGGTTCTTGGGCAGTCTCGACTGTGCTACAGCTCGCTCGAAAGGCAGCAAGAAACCTTCCAAGGTACACTGTCGTCTCTCTCTCTCTCCAGAGCTCGCCTTCGTCGTCGTCGTCTTTCGATTAAGCGGGGTTGAACAGGAGCAGCCAACTTACATTGAAGTACATATACTACAGATGACGGGTACACGACCAACGGGGACAGCCACCCCTCCCGGCGGGTTCCCTCCACCAGAAGGGCCAACTGTGGCCGCCTCTTCGACGACCAACGCTTCGTCCAAGGCCAAGAAGAAGAAGAAGGCCAAAGCCAAGAAATTGGCAGCTGCAGCTCAACAGGGACTCGCTCATCACGATCCTTACGGCGATCAAGACGACGACGACGACGACCTGCCACCACTCGAGGACGTCGACGAGTCTTCCCCTCCTCCTCCCCTGGCTGCTACCGGCCAAGCTTCAGCGCCTTACCCGTACCCGCACCCTTCCGCTACACCTTCAGATTTACTCTCCACCGCTAGCGACTTGTACCGTCAAATCGAAGCAGCAGCCGCTTCCGCCTTGTCCACCCACCCTTCCTTCGCCGCGTCCTTTCCTCCCCCGCCCAACTCGGCCAACGGAGGCCAGACGACCGACGAAGCTTACTGGACTTCACTTCCACAACATTTACGTCAATTCATTCGCTCCGCGTTACCCCTCGCAGCGGGGTTGACTACAGGACCCAACGGCCAACCCTTGCCCATGCCAAACGGGCCAACTCCCCTCGGCAGCGTCGTCACGGGCGTCAATGGCCAACCTCTTCCTCCTCTCACCCACGATCAACTCTCTAGTGCGGCTGCACAGCTCGCTCAAGTCGTCCAGAGCAACTGGGGGCAGCTCGGACTCGGTCCCGCCCCTCCCAGCTTGACGGCGGCGGGAGCAGGAGGAGCGCGCCAGGCTGGTCAGAATGGCGCTACTATCTCGCTCGGATCGTTCCCCGTGACGATGCCTACGAGGGAGCAGATGGAGGCTGCCATCGGGAGCATCGGGGGCTTGGGCGGCGAGTTTGGCGTGAGCATGCAGCAGCAGCAACAGCAGCACGCCGCCGCCGCCGCCGCTCATCAGCAGCAGCAAGAGGAGCAGGATCGCGCATTGGACGATACCGAGGACGAGGGCGACGCCAAGGACGGTACCGAGACGACCTCCAAGTCCAAGAAGAAGAAGCAGAAGCGCAAGGCCGCCGCGCAAGCTGCTGCCGCCGCCGCCGCTCAAGCTGCAGCTCAAGCCGAGGCGGATCTCGCCGCCAAGAAAGCAGCAGCATCAGCTCCTCCTCCTCGCGCCCCCGCTCCCGCTTCTCCGCCTTTGG
>MWVB01000050.1:63933-74328 GCA_003054985.1 Leucosporidium scottii | reverse complement strand
CAACCGAAGACCACCAACGCTCCTGCTCGGGCCAAGCAGCAGCAGCAGCAGACGCCCAAGTCGCCCGTCAACTCTCGCACCGCCGCTCCCGCCAAGCCTCACAACATCCCCGGCCTTCCCAAGCCCCCCGTCGGCAAGCAGGGAGCTACCTCGCCCGTCCCTTCGTCGCCTTCCCAAGGCGCTCGGTCGTCCTCCAACCTCCCTCCCGGCGTTCTTCCTCGCCAGCCGTCCATCTCGGGAGCGCCGCCACACCAGGTCCCTCCTCACCAGCAGTCGATGCAGCAGCAGCACGCTCCCCAGCAGCAGCAGCAACGACCCGTCGGGCCTCCTCCCCAGCAGCACCAGCAGCAGCAGCCCAGCTTCGCTCAACGTCAGCCTTCGCTCAACGGCACGCCGAGCCAGCAGCCCCAGTCGTCGCGCATGTTCTCGCCTTCGCCGATCGGGCAACCTTCGCAGCAACCTCAGCTGTACGGCAACATCGGGATGGGTCAGCCTCAGCAGGGCTCGTTCATGCCGCACCCTCAGCCTCAGCAGCACCCCGTCGCGCACATCTCGCCCGTCCTCGGTCGGAACGCTCCCATCGGCCCTCCCCCTTCCTCGTCGCCGCCTTCGACCAACGGTATCCTCTCGCCTCGGCCCAACGGCGTTCCCCTCGCCCAACCTGCGCCGATCGCCCCTCCACCGACTTCCAGCGCTGCTGCCATGGCCACGAGCCCTCGGCCCATCAACATCGGACCCATCGGAGGCGTTATCGGTCGCCCTTCGTCGTCCGTCTCGTCGCAGCGGTCCTCCTCGCCGCCGCCACGAGTGTTCGGCTCGTCGGCTCTTCTCGAGGACGACGAGATTGTCGTCCCTCAATCTCGGTCGCAAGGTCAGCAGCAAGGTCCGCCTCAGCAACAGCAGCAGCAACAGCCTTCATCCTCCTCGGACTGGTCCTCGCCCTTCTCGGCCGGCATTTGGGGCGCTCCGGCGTTGCCTACTCCCATCGTTACGCCCGACCGCAACTCGGTCATTCGCGACCGCGCAAGGGTCAGCTACCTCAAGCTCGACGAGTTGAGCAACGGTGGAGCTCAGCCCATCGCAATTGGCGACATTCACCGAGCGATGTGGGCACTTTGGCCCGACTCGACTTCCGTAGAGTGAGTTCTGCTCCTCACCCGCTTCCGAATGAGCAGCTCGCTGACATTCTTTCTCTCCTTCTCGCAGCCTCAAGGAGCTCGTCGAGTCGATGCTGCAAGAGGGCAACCTCGTCAACGGCGGAGGATCCTTCACCTTCACCCAACGCGGCGAAGGCCTCTACTCGCAGTTCAACGCATAGTATTCAGCGACCCTCCCCTCTCCCCTCTCCCCTCTCCCATCTCTTCTTACCTCTCCCTCCCTCCCCGGGTTCAATGTCGGTCTTCGTAATGCTTTCGGCGGCCGAGTTGGTGAATGGCGGTCTCTTTTTGCAGTATGAGGTTCTCATTTGAATGTAGTGGAATGATTAGAGGACATCTCAAGTGCTTCTACCGCCGAAGAAAGCAAGGCGAAGCGACTTTCTTCGAGATCGCTTTTCGGCGATGATCTCGAGCGGCCGAAGTGCGCTAAGTACAGCTACTGCGATCTCATTGACGGTCAGTTCGGGCAGTGAAGGTGTCACCTGCGCGCTCCGCTGACCGTTTCAAGAGCTTCAGAAGGCGAGATGATACGATGGCTTCGAAGGCGAGGCCCGAATCGACCGCCTTCGCCGAGACAAAGGCCGAGTCTGGTACTGCTGCTCGGCGTACAGCGCAAGGAGGGGGCCTGTACCAGATGTCTCGTTCACTTCAACTTTACCCTCAAAATTCTGCGTGACGAACGAGTTGTCGGCCTCGGGTCGAAGGTTTCGACCCAAGAAGAGGCTCTCCGCGTTCTTGACCTTCTCCCACTTTGTCCGAGTCCTTTCTAACCGCTCGCCACACTACTGTCTTTGGTACAGCAACCACAAGAGGACACTCAGCTTCAAGCTACAGTGTCCTATCGCCCTACAAGTCCCCGCCTCCAGCTGAGCGCCATGGCTTTCGATTCATCCTCCCTTTCCGCACCTTCTTCACCCTCCGCTACACCATCACCAGCATTCTCAACCCTCTCAGAAGCGACCTTCACCTCCCACACCTCGACCAATACCCTCTTACCCCCGCCCAAGCCGTTGGAGAAACGCGCTCAGTCAGACGGCGCAGTTCAGCAGCTCGCTAGGGAGAGGGAAGCAGACTGCGCGACAGAGGGAGCAGGAGAAGAGGCGCAGAGGTTGAATGAGAAGCTCCGGAAGATGAATCTCGGCGGAGAGGATGGTGGAGGGGGCGAGTGTGGATGCGCTTCGCCTGTTTCGCCAGAGTTGGAGGGAGGAGCGTTCGAGAGCTTGGGGGGAATGGCGGTGGGACAGAGCAGTGAGGTGAATGAGAAGCACGAGCTGCAGTCGCCGAGGTTAGGCAGCCCTCGTCCCAGGCGGAGCAGCAATGGCGCCAACACCCAGGGGACGGGAGAGTTTGATCGCTTCGGTCTTCCCAGTCTCGAGGCTATCAAGCGTGAGTAGTCTTCTCTGACATGCTTTTCACATATCCGCTGATGGGAAGCGGCCGAGCATCAACAAGAGAGCCTTTTCGCTGATCCTCGGCGCTCTCGTCTTTCGCAGTTGCCAGCGCTTGCCGCCTCGTCGGTGAGAGTGGAGAGGCTACCACCTTCGGAGATCTCGTCAGGTCTCGCGGACGTGTAGTCGTCGTCTTCCTTCGTCATCTTTGGTGCGCTCCTCGTGCTTCACCTCACGGCGAGGATTTGGTTGACCTTTTCCTTCCCTTGCCCATCCCTCGTTCATCACAGGTGCGGTCTCTGCGCTCAATACGTGACTGCCCTTCGACGCGCCACCACCGCCCTTGCTTCCGCCTCTTCCACCACCGTCTCGACCGCCTCGGACCAATCTCCCCCTCTCTACATCCTCCTCATCTCCTCCGGCTCGCCCTCTCTCATCCCCATCTATCGCTCGAGGGTGAGTCTGCTGTACTCCCAGCTGTCTTGCGATCGCTCTGCTGAACTCGCTCTTGCCCCTCAGCTGGATTGCCCGTTCCCTCTCTACGTCGACCAGCGTCGCGCCATTTACAAGGCTCTCGGCATGACGCTCAAGACTTTGAGCGCAGGCAAGGAGAAGGAGAAGGGCAGTTGTGAGTGTGGATGATACGAGGGCGGTGCCGAGCTGCCGAGCTCGAGTAACCCTTGAGCTCCTCCTCGCGCAGACATCACCAAGTCGATGCTAGGGAACGTCGTTTCGAGTACGGCTGTGGGTCATAAGGCGATCGCTTTCTGGACGGCTCAATCTGATTCTTCAACATCACGCAGAGCGGTCTCGCCATGCGTGCCAATCCCGGCAACCAGCGCCAGCTCGGCGGAGAGTTTGTCTTCACTGCTGAAGGTGCGCTTCTCGTTTTCATCCCTCCGTTCCCTCCTCATGCGTCGTGCTAGGCTTCTCTTTCGCTACTGGGCCCATCACTGACCTACATCTGCCTCTCGCTCATCTCGCAGACGGCGACGAGGAGATCAAGTGCACCTACGCCTCCCGGATGAACAGCACGAGGAGTCATTCGGAGGTGAGCTCTACCTTTCCACCATTCCCTTGCTCTCCTTATTGTAGCTCATTCCCCTCTCATACAGGTTCGCGATCTCTTTGCAGCCGCTGGCGTGCACCTCAGCGCCGAGGACGAGGCATCGGTCTTTGGCGGCAGTTCGATTGCTGCTTCTGGCGTTTGATGACGGGGAAATGGGCATCTATGGGCGGTCAGATACGATGGCCATTGATCAGGGTGCAGGAAGAGTAGTCGGCTCGGCGACTGGCTCGTAAGGCCTGCTTTGTAATGCGGTCTCAAGGGGTTACTGGTAAGGCTCGGCGAACGTTTTCGAGAGGACAGGCTGCTGGTGCTGTACTCGATATCATGCTGATCTATGAAGCCAACGGGACAGAGCACGTTGCGAGCGGGTCTCCAGCTCGGCGCCGATCGCTCTGCAATAGTAGCTGACGTCTGCAGATTCGCGTTGCTCGCTGCTCTGAATTGCCAAGTGCTCTCGCTCTTCTTTCTCTTCCTCCAACTTCATCACTCGTACTCGTATCCCAGTACAGCTCTCCCACCACCAGCTCAGCACCTCTACACACCACACAAGATGAGCTCCTCGCAACCCGCCTCGCAGGCTCCCAAGAAGGTCGGCCTCGCGCTAAAGAACCTGCCTCCCAAGCAAGAGGGTTTCGGCCAGCACCTGGTGAGTGATCTCCTCTACTTGTCGAAGCGCCTCTACGCCTCTGCAGGTCAAGCAGAAGAGCAGAACACAGCAGAACAGCGGGGCCAGAAGGCGGGGAGTTTCATGGGGAAGCCAGGTGCTGGGGGGCTGGTTAAGCTGCACTTGGCTAGTCCGGGAAGTCTGAAGGCGACTGGAGAGTGCGCTGCTGCTTTGCTGTACGCTCTCAACCGCTGCTGGGATCTGTTGAACGTGCTTTCGCTCGAGTGCCTGCGATCGTGGGAGACCGGATGGCCGCTTGGGAGTCGTTTGCTGTCTCTTGGTAGATGGCGACGCGTCTCATACATCGCCGGGATCTTCTCCTGCTGAGCTCAAGAGACCAGCCATCTCGACGACCCTCGCTGACCATCCCCCTTTGCTCGGCGAACAGTACCCTCGAACTCCCTCTCGCGTCGACCCGGCTCACCCTCCCTGGCCCTCCTACCGCGGCTACCATGAGTACTCCTTCGCCCACGCTACCATGAGTCACCGCCTCCCTACCATCCTCGGCAAGGCCATCGAAGACGTCGTCAAGACCCTCGCCGACGAGTACGATGAGGAGCGCATCACCGATCTTACCGCTTGCATTGAGCGCATGGAGGATTTGATGGAGGATTTGCAGGGCAACTCCAAGCTCAGGCCTATCATTGATGATGGAGAGGGAGACATTCCTCTCTGGAACAAGGAGATCGCGAAAGTTCGTCTCTTTGCGCCGAGCTTTCTCTCTCCGTACGCCTTGAAGCTGACTCGCTCTTCGTCTACAGTACTTCCGCGGCAAGGACTTCATGAACGCTCCCTGGCTCTTCGCCGAGGCTTACAAGTACCGTTCGTCGCCTCGCTCTCTCATCACCCATCTCGGCTCTCCTGACCCTCCCCCTCCACACAAACAGGCCGTCTTCACGAGTGCTTCTCGATGAGCAAGCACTGGAAGTCCTACGATGTCTTCTTCCGTCAAAAGTGCGAGACCTTCTCCCGCTCGGGCGACGCCGTCTTTGAGCTCTCGACCCGCTTCGCCGAGCCTTACCTCGCCGATTCAAAGTTGAGCGAGGAGGATCAGCTTAGCGCAAAGAAGCTCTTGTTCCTCGAGCTCACTCAGGTGGCTCTCTGGGGCAATGCCACCGATTTGTCGTTGCTCATCGACGTGAGTGTTTCGCTCGCTCGCTTCGGCGCTGATGAGCTCGAGCTGAGGGGTCCCAAGAGCGCTACTGACCCTCCTTCGATCGTGTAGATGTCTGAGGACGACATCAAGAAGCTTCAATCGACCGGTGGAGACCACCTCGCCGCGACCGAGAAGAACAGTGAGTCTTTGCTAGCCCACCCTTGCCCCCTCGAGCGCTTCGCTCACTCTTCCTGCTCACCTCACAGTCCTCCACAACAACATGCCCGAGACGTGGAACCTCGTCTCCTCGCCCAAGTTTGGCGGGGACAAGAAGGGCGGCAGGATTGACATTGGTAAGCTCTCGGCGATCTTTCTTCCTTCTCATCTCACTGACCCTCTCCCCTCCCCTCGTGGATCAACAGTCATGGACAACGCCGGATTCGAGCTCTTCTGCGACATGATCTACGCCGACTTCCTCATCGTCAGCGGTCTCGCCTCCGAAGTTCGCTTCCACGGCAAGCGCTTCGCCTGGTTCGTCTCCGACGTGACCGCTCCCGACTTCTCCTGGATCGTCAACCAGATGATTCGTTCGTCTTCCTCTCTCTCTCTCCCTCTTGCTTAATCTACACTAACGACTGGTGTTGAACGTTGAACAGACGGCCACCTCTTCCCCAACGCCTCCGAGACGGACGTCGCTTCGCTTCGTCAACTCGGCCTGCGCTGGCAGACGTACATCAAGGACAAGCGTTGGTTGTACCAGGCTCATCCCTTCTGGGTGACGGGGTGGACCTACTGGGACCTCAAGAATGAGTGCCCCGACTTGTGGCTCGGTGAGTCGTCTTTGCTCCTTCTCTCCCTTCTTTCTCCCCGAGCCGAAGCTCACTCACCTCTCCCCTCGGCCTCGACTCTATCACAATAGACCTCTGCGAATCAGACCTCGTCATCTTCAAGGGCGATTTGAACCACCGCAAGCTCACGTACGACTGCCATGCTCCTGCCGACACGCCTTTTGACGTCGCCATCGGCCCTCTGGGTTCCGACCCTGGTGCCCCTCCCGGTTCGTTTCCCCCACTCCACTCCTCTCATCTACCTACATACTCACTAACGCTATCCCTCTCACCCCTCCTCACGCACCCATCGCCCGTCCACTCCCCCTCCTCACCCCTCTTCGCCCTCGCCCATCAAAAAGTCCTCTCCCTCCGCACGATCAAATCAGACGTAGTGGTAGGGATCAACGCCGAAGTAGCTCAACGTCTCGATCAAGAGCAGGAGGGATGGAGGATCTCGGCTCAGTATGCCGTCGTGAGCTTGTCCCCTGGTCATGCTGAGCAGGAGGCCACGGTTTGAACGGTGGGTTGGCTTGGATGGGTGGGAAGGGTGCATTTTGAACTGCTTTTGTACATGCTCAAGCTTCTGATCGTGAGATTGTCGGGGTTTTTTTCTTGTGAGGCTTGCTTCTTTGGCCGAAGCTGCAGTGAGGGTGCCGGCGCTCGGGGGCGCTCTCTCTCGCTCTTGGCGGAGGCGAGGGATCGGGGTAGTCATGGTACAGCGATCCGTTTTTTTTCTCGGGTTCGCTCGGCTCCTGGGACACTCGTTGGATAAGGCGTTGGAGAGGAAGTGGCCTCGGCGCCTCCCTCGTTCGTTCGCTCGGTCGGTTTGCGGTGGCTGCCTGGCTGCTGCTGCTGGAGCAAGCGGATGGGGTCGCGGCGAGGCTTTGGCCACTTTGGAGCAGCAGAGAGAGGGAACATCAATCCCGTGTCGGCTTCGGCATTTTCGGTCGCAAGCCGGCAGTAGTGGCAGGGAGCCGTTCGAGGCTCGGCGATTTTTTTTGGCTCGTTGGGTTGCTTTTGTCTGGCTCCTTTCGTGCTGCTACATGAAAGAGCCTTCCCATTGCTCTCTTTTTGTAGTTCAGCAGGTTTGGGCCGAGCCAGCTGTAGACTATGTCCCTTCGCCCTCCTCCTCCGAGCCCGAGCCGAGCCGAGTAAACCAGACCGAGCTTTCCGGAAGTCGGTGTTTTGACCTCCGAGAGTGGTGAAGAGTAGTGAGACTGCGTGAGGTTCTTGGAGTGGGGGAGAACATCGTATAGCTCACTCCTCGTTTCACTCGCTCCAAGAAAGCAGGCTGCACCCTCGCGCCCTCTCTCGCCCTCTCCCCACCCATCAACTACTTCAAAACATCTTTGGCAATTCATTCATTCGGGTCGATACCCTATCTGTGTGTGTGTGTGTGTGTGTGTGTGTGTGTGTACTCCTTCCCTAACCCCCACCAATCACTGCTTGCCAACCCCCTTGCCCTCAACACTGGCTTCAAGAGCTTGATGATCCTTCTCGAGTTGTTCGAGGTGCGCTTTGGACGCTTCGATGGACTTCTTGAGGGCTTTGAGCTTTTCGCGTTCCTGTGTGTGTGTGTGTGTGTGTGTGTGAGAGAGAGAACGGGCGTCAGGTTGCTTGCTGCACGGCGGGTGGGGAGGGGAGCGGGGAGAGAGAGGGAGAGGGAGAGGGGGAACAAGACCATACCTGATCCCTGACGAATTGCTCCTCTGCGGCCTTTTCACGCTTGTTGAAGGCTTGGTTCGAGGTGCCCGAGGGGGAACCGCCGGCCCTGCGAGTTGGGAGGGGGAAGAGAGGGAGAGGGGAGAGTTAGTGAAGCGGTTCTCTGTCTGTAAGATGGATGATGCAAGTCTGCTGCAGATGCTCCCACTCCCTCCCTCCCTGCTGCTGCTGCTGCTAGGGTGGTGGAGGCGATGGGCGCGCGAGAGCGAGAGCGAGAGCGAGAGCGACGTGGTGTGGTGGGGGGAGGGGAGGGAGGAAGGAGGGATCGTTGCGGCTTGTAGGACGACAGCGGGGAGGAGAGCAGAGGGTGTACAGCTGTACATCTAGACACACACACAGTGCTACCCTGTAAGATCCCTCCCTCTCATGTTCCCCCGAGAGAGCGACAACGAGAAGACACGAGAATGACGTCCGCCCTCTGCCACAGCTGTACTGTGTACAAAGAGAGAGAGCGAGAAGCATATTACCTGACGAGGAGGGAGGAGGAGAAGGAGCGAGTAGCGGTGCGGGTGAGAGTGATGGTGCGGAGAGAGAGCATGACTGGTAGGCGAAGTGAGTCGTAGGAGGCAGAGAGAGGTGGAGCAGCTGCAGACGGGGGGAGAATTGCAACTAAGTCGACGATTATCAAAGACTAATCGACAATTGAGGCAAATTGAGCATTAGTCCTGGTTTCTAATCGGGCTTGAACTGCTCCCGCCTTTTGCCCAGTCGTCGCGCCTGTCCTCTTGCTCTCTCCCGCTCTCTCCCTTCTTCTTCTGTACCATGTTCGCTGCTCGCCGTCTCACCCAGGCCGTGAGTCTCATCTCCCCCTATATGCTCTGTACTACATCCCTCTCCCTACTAATGCACCGCGGATCCCAATCTCTCTCTCTCGCTTTCCTCGTTGACCTACCCAGGCTCGCCCTCTCGCCCGCTCCTTCTCGGTCGCCGCTCCCGCTCGCAAGGGTCAGTCATTTGCATCACTCCCTCTTACATCCCCCTTCCTTCCCCCTTCCTTCCGCTCTGGCACCCAACAAGGCCTCACCTCAGAAACGCGCCACGGATGCGTCCTTCTCTTTGCAAAGGACTACAAAGCTGACCCCATCGTAACCCCTGTACAAACAGACTTTGTGCAGGACCTCTACTTGAAGGAGCTCAAGGCTTACAAGCCTTCCGCCGCTGTACGTTTTGGGCCTTAACTCTTCTCTCCCCTCCCATCATCAAACCGGGCCCTCCCGCTTCTCTCTCTCTCTCCTCGGGGCTTGCGCTACCTCGCATCGCAACTCGAGCGAGAGACCCAGTTCTCCGTTATCACACAATCAATCATAAAAACTGACTCTCTCTCTCTCTCTCCCTCCCCGCGCGCGTGGCGTGTAGCCCTCCCCCGCTGGAGCGGTCAAGTCGTACTCTACCCCTGCCACTCCTTCCCCTCCTTCGGTCCCCGATGCGGCTGCTTTGGCTAAGGAGTTGGACGAGTACGAGTCGTGAGTTTTTTTGGTTTTTGTTCTTTCTCTTCTTCTTCTCTTCTGTTCGCTTTGGGTCATTGGTTGGGCTTCAGGAGAGGGACGCATTTCGATGGGAGGGGAGGGAGATGAGGAGGAAGATGAAAGGTGTAGGTGTGGGAGATGGTTGTGGAGGAGTGTAGGAAGAACGGGTGATGGGAAGGGGAAAGCCGAGATTCGCAAGAAGAAGCCGAGCAGTCAGCGCCGCGTAGGAGGGAGTGGAACGACGACTGACCATCCCCTCTTTGCCTCTCTCTCTCTCTTTTTTTCTGCACATCCACCATCACCCGTCTCTCTCCTCTCATCCTCCGCCCCCCCTCCTCCCTTCTTCGCCGAACCCCTCCTCCCTCCCTCCCGACTCACACACACACTCGCACAAAGGCACACCCCCGCCGACGACGCTCCCGCCCCTTCCTCCACTGGCACCGCTGCCGTCGAGTCGGCCGAGGGGAACGAGTCGGCCGATGAGTACTTGACTTTGGTTGAGGCTGATGTGCAGAAGGAGGCGAAGCACTAGAGAGGCGGGCGGTTTGTGCTTCTGCTGTGAGATGAGCTGGAGGGAAGGAGGAGGAGGGAGGAGAATTGGGTGGTCAAAATTTTGAATGAAAGATGTTGGTGGCCTTTTTGGGGCGAGAGAAGGAGAAGGAGAGGGAGAAGCAGAGCGAACGCCGAGGTGGCCGGTTGAAGGAAGGGGGTTAAGAGGGGGGGAGCGGTCGACTTTGAACTGCACTGCCCTCTTCGAGCAGGAAAGAGCGGCTTGTGGAGCGAAGTGACTGTAGACTACAGCGAGGACATGCGAAGCAGAGAAAGAGCGAAACGGACCACCAAAGGCCGAAACTGGGCTCACTCACTCGAGGGTCGGAAGCTGTAGTACAAGACAGAAGAAAGGGTTGTGCAGAGTGGTTTCTACTGTAGTATCCCGCTTCTCACTTCATTCGCTACACTTCGCTTGACGAGGGAACCCCCCAAGGTTCAATCAAGACGGGTC
>MWVB01000050.1:50909-63206 GCA_003054985.1 Leucosporidium scottii | reverse complement strand
GGGAGGGGGAGGAACGACTCGCGTGCTGGATGAAGGAGGGTTTGGAGGAGCTGGATTTTCGAGCTGTGGAGTTTTGTCAGGCTAGAGGGGAGAGATAGTGGCTCGCTCGGAGGAGATTCGGATTCAAAAGACGAAGGGGAGGGGAGCTACAGCGTCCTCGGATTGAGGCTCATAGCTCGCATTGGAGCTGTGCGTTTCAATCTGAAAGACTTCCGTTGCTCGCTTTCTGCTCGCCTCGGGTGCTCGAGCTCGGCCACGGGGAGAAGCTGTCCCCAGCTGCTGTGGGAGGGCTAACGGGCGTCTGAATGGGGCTTGAAGCTTACTGTTGAGCTGTGAGTTCTTGTTTCAATGTACTCCTTGTGTCCTCAACATCACCCTGCGGTCTTCGTCGACCGGAAGGAGCTTGGCTCGGAGTGAGGAGGGGAGGGGAAGGGGGAAGGGGAGCAGACTGCAGCTCATTGGACTGAGATCTGTAGCTCACTGTGAGCTTTCGGTCTTCAGTCTGCCGACAGTCTGGCCCTTCCCATCCTAGGCTCTCTCCGCGCGGCCCAGATCCCCCCCCGAGCGTGTGGCCTCGGGGCAGCGTTGACAGGCGAGGGAACGCAGGGCTGCAGATCGGATCGCCTGACTGAGGTATGTAGCTTTGTAACGAGCTAAGGATCTCGGTCTACTCCTCTTGCGTTCCTCGTGGCCTATTTCCCGACTGTTCGTCGCTCGCGGGAGGGTAAAGTGCAGGTACACTGGGCTAGAAATCTGCAGTACGAGCTGTATGTTTTCGACCTAGTTTCCCTTCACCTTGCTGCTTCCCTTGGATCCACTGATTCAGCTTTGCTGCTATCCCGAGCGAGGGGCTCGGGTTCGGCGGAGGCAGGGCTCCTCGCCGTCTGACTGCCTGAGGGGTGTACCGCCAATTTGAGGTATGCGCTACAGTCTGCTACAGTCTGCTTCCAGATTGTCTGGACTCACTAGTCTCTTTGTGGCTCTGCCACGGCTAGTAGCGAGCACGAGGAGCGCTTTCGAGGGGCAAGCTGCAGCTCGCTTGATTGAGGCTCATAGCTCAATCTTGAGCTGTAGCCTCCGTCTGTATAAGTTGAAGTCTGCCTCCCTCATGACGCGGCGTGGCTTTCTCTCCGCTCCTCGGAGGGAGCTCGGCGCAACAGGTCGCCGAGTGAGTGAGCGAGGGAGGGAGGGCAGGTCGCTTGACTGAAGTCGGGAGCTCACCTCGAGCTCTGGAATCCGGTCTGAATAGACTCTCTCGCTACCGTCGATGCGGACTTTGCAGAGCACTCCGATTTGGCCGTCGCCGATTCGAGGGAGAGGGGAAAGGGAGGGCTGCTGGTCGCTTGGCTGAGGCTTGTAGCTTTATGCGAGCTGTAAGTCGCGGTCTTGCTGGCAGATTTGGGTGACCCTTCCTCGCCCCTTTCTCGGTGTGGTGCAGATTCGCTCGCTCAGAGGGAGCTGCTCGGCTTGAGGGGATTGTGTCGCTGGTCGTGGGAGCGGCAGTGGCTCGCTGGGCTGTTGTACTGTAGCTCATTGAGAGCTATGAGTCACAGCTCTTTGCAAGCTTGCATCCAGCCCTGCCTGCCGAGCGTTGGATCTCTCTCTAGAGCAAGCTGCAGAGTTGGGAAAAGCGGGCGAGGGGGAGCTGCAGGCTACATGACTGGGACCTGTAGCTTGCTCTGAGCTTTGGATCAAAGTCATTGGGCTGCACTGAGCTCGCCCTTTCCATGACAGACGATGCGGTAGCAAGCTGCTCTGCTCGGCGCGGAGGGCCCGGCTGCTGGTCGTGAGCTTTAGAGTGCATGGCTGGACCTTGCAACTCGCTGAGGGCTGTGAGCTTCAGTCTCCGAAAGTACTGTCGAGCTCTAGTACTCTCGGAACTGTCGCCGTGGCCCTGCTTTCGTCCTTCTCGAGCAGGCTGCTCGGGCTCGGCTCGCTGCTGAGAACGACGGCTCGCTAGAAAGGCAGTAGCCGCCACGATGTCGCTTTTGACTCGGCAACCAATAGGCCTCACAGATCAAGCAGCTGACCCTTCACTCCCCGCAGACCATGCCCTCCCCTCGGCCCTCCCCTCTCGCCCGCCTCAAATCCCGCCTTCTCGGCCCCAAACCTCCACCTCTAGTCACCCTCCGCAACTCCCTCCTCCGTCGCCAACGTCTGCTCACTCGCCTCTCCCCCCTCCTTCCGCTCTTCTGCCGCCTTCTCATTCTCGCCGGTCTGTTATGGATGGTTGCGTTGCCTTGGAGGGAGGAATATACGACGGCGAGTGGGAAGAGGAAGTATAAGGGCTTGGGCCAGGGGCATTATATTAGTGAGAATGCGTTGCAGCCGGGGCAGGTGAGTTTTCATCTCTTCGTCTCGAGCACCGGGGGAGAGACGGAAGGGGAGACGAGGCTGACGAGCTTGGTCGACAGGTCAACACCTATTGGAACTGGGCCGACGTGCACGTAGCAGATCTCTTTGCCGATAATGTGAACAAGTGGGCGGGGTTAGAGACGGGGCCGTGAGTTCCGAGTCGAGCGCCGAGCCGAGCAAGAAGGAGAAGCTGACCTCTTCCTCCGAGCAGACGGTCGACGGCCATCCAAGCAGCTTTCGAGAAGCTTGGTCTACCTGCCGCGACGCAGGAGTACGAGTTCCGGTTGGGGTCAAACAGTGTGAGTCGAGCTTCTCCTCTCGCGACGAGCTCGAAGCTGACCTTCTCCTTCCTCTTCTCCTCCACCTCCATTTTCTCCTCTACCAGTCCCTCCGCGGCACCAACGTCTACTCCATCTACCAAGCGCCCAAAACCGACGGCGCCGAAGCTCTCGTCCTCTCCGCTTCGTGGCTTTCGCGAGCGTTCGCACCATCAGCGGTTGAAGGAGAAGAGGATGAGAGGAGGGTCAATACGAGAGGCGTGGCGCTCGTGTTGGCACTGGCTAATTACTTGAAGAGTGAGTTCGATCTCGGCGCTTGGGAGGGGAACGCCAGGAGCGACGACGAGCGCGAAGGCTGACCGTTTGTTGGCTTGACGAGCAGAGTCGAGCTTCTGGAGCAAGGACATCATCTTCCTCATCTCGGACGGGTATGCTGAGGGAGCGCAGGCATGGCTGGATGCTTATCATGGGACGGGGCAGTCGAGTGAGTTCGATTCGCAGCTCGGCGAGGCGTGGAAGCTCACTCTCCTCTCTTCCAACTTGGCAGATCTCGTCGCCGATGAGTTGAGCCTCACTACTGGTCCAATTTGGGCCGCTCTCAACCTCGACTACCCTCATCACTCCTTCTCGCACATTGGGATGTTCTTCGGTTCGTCTCGTGTCGTCTTAGCCCTTCTCTCTCCGACAACTCCCTGACGCTCCCTTCCCACGCTACAACAGAAGGAGTAAACGGTCACCTCCCCAACCTCGACTTCCTCAACTCGGCCTCCCACATCCTCAAGCACAGCGGCATCCCTCCCATCCTCCACTCGGACGTCTCTCTCGCCTCTTCTCCCGCCTCCCCTTCACTCCTCTCTTCCTTCCTCCCCGCACTCGACACCGATGCAGTACGCTTGTACCAGCAAGCGGCGAGCAACATGGCAAAGCAGCTAGTGATGGGTGCTCTGGGACAGCCGAGCGGACCGGAAGGGACGTTCGGGAGGTATAAGATCGACGCGATCACCTTCTTTGGAGTACCAGCCGAGGGGCCTCATGGCTTCCACGCGTTGGGACGGTGAGTTCTCGTCGATCCTGCTGTTACTTCGAACACCGAGCCGACCTTGCCCTTCCTCAGAGCCGCCGAATCGACCTTCCGCTCCCTCAACAACCTACTCGAACGCTTCCACCAATCCTTCTTCCTCTACATCATGACCTCGGTCGACACCTTTGTTACCGTGGGCAATTACCTCGCGGCGCCGGTGCTCGTTTCTGCTGGGATGACGATTACGGGCTTGAGGCTTTGGGGTGAGGCTGCGAAGGGAGGGAGGAGTAGGCCGGTGGGAAGGGCGTTGGTAGTAGTGGCGGCGACGCATGCAGTGGGAGCGGGATTGTTGGCGGCGGCGGGATGGGTCGATCCGAAGGAGCAGATTTGGGTGAGTTGCTTGAGCCTCGTCGATAATCAAGGCGGAACACTGATCATCTATCTCCGTCCCTTTCCCCTTGAATACTCTACGACAGCCTCAACTCCCTGCCACTCTGATCCTTCTTCTCCTCTTCACCCCCCTGCTCCTCTCAACCCTCCTTCGCGCTCCCAAGCCTCGACGCAAGTCCTCCCCCATCACCAGCGCACCCACCTCTCAAATCCTTCACCTCATCACGCTCCTCCTCGGCGGCCTCTCCATCGCCATCGTCGCGACCCTAAACTTTGGCGCCTCGGTCCTCCTCGCTCTCCTCCTCCTCCTTCCACTCCTCCTCTCTCGTCCCATCCCCCCGAAACGGCCGACAGTGGAGAGAGTGCAGCAGCTGGTGCTGGTCCTCTTCCAGCCGCCAGTCATCTGGGCGGTATGGAGAGCGGCGGGTGGGAAGGAGGCGGCTGAGCGGTGGGCGAAGGAGAGGGTCACAGATTGGGTGGTGTTTGGGAGCTGGAGTCTGCCGTTTTGCTGTGTGGTAGTCACACCGCTACTGCTGCAGGCGGCCACGGCCGTGTTGATGTGATGGAGCACTCGGCTCAGACTCGGCTTGGAGCCCGGAGAGGAGCGAGGCGAGGAAGAGCCCGAGTGGGCTGTGAATTGAGACGCTGCGCGCTCTGCAGTGCATCAAAAGCTTGTTCTCTGCTCAATTCGAGCATCACTCGCGTCTCTGGACTCGATCTCTTCTCGCCGAAAGCAATGCCGAGCGACAAGCGACTCATTCCACAAGCTCAAGCTGACGCGCTCGGCTTCCTAGCTAAGCACAAGGATCTCCCATACTCCAAAGCATCCAGCGAGGCTCCACTCGGCCGAAACTGAGCTCCCTCCTGTCCTTCATCTCCTCGACCTTGTCCTTCCTGGATCCGGCTCGTCCGCTCTGCAGCTGGTCACCATGACCCCTGCCTTTCGAGCGGGAAGCCGGAACGGGGCGGATCTCCACGGTGGCGCGATCCTCGACCTCGAGTTCGTACGTCTCGACGAGAGAAGCGAAGCGGCGATGAATGTCGGGAGGAAGGTCGAAGGTGGCCGGCGAGATGTTGGCGACGGCGTGGGACGAGGCGCCTTCGCACTCGTGCTCGTCCTCAGCTTGTACTCTGGCGAACTCGCGAGTCTTCGATCCACGGAGAGGGAGGGAGATGGGCGAAAGGGAGTCAAAGTCGTGCAGCTCGGCGCCGGGATCGCTGTTCCAGACTCGCTCGGTGGGCATGCAGAGACCGTACGGCTTCAGGAGTTGCTTGATGTGCTGTAATAGTGTCGCAGTGATAATCAGAAGCTATTGAGAGAGGATCGTTCTTCATGGGCGCTCACCTCGAGCGCCTCGGCGGTGAAAAAGTCGATGTCGCCCTCGAACGCGTTGTCCCAGCAGGCCTCACACTCGGGAAGACCCCAATAATCCCAGTTGTGCTTGATGCCGAAGGTAATGCTGGTCGCTTGTGGCTGGAGGCGGATGCTGTCGAGCAAACTGACGAGCACGTCCTCCTTCAAGCACTGTCGACAGCGCATCGGCGCGATCGCTTCCAGCTCGGCGTTGCGCGCTTCCATGAGAACGAGCTTTTGCTTGATCTGCTCCCACACCTCTGGCGGAGTCCTCTCGAGCGCCCGGGATCTCCTTCCTCGTCGCACCTTGAGCTTTCCCGAGCGACGACGGAGGAGGATGAGGTCGATGGCGAGGAAGGGGGAGCGAGTGCGGTGATGGGCGGTAGCAGCGAAGGCAAGGGAGGCTGTAGTGACCCACAGGCCGTAGAGAAGCGTCGCTGTACTCGTGCACATCGTCGAGGGCGGGCGGAACGAGCCGGGCAATTTCAGAGCTTGGAAGGACGAAAGAGGGCTGTAGGGAGGTAGGCGGGTGTGGGGAGGCAGCTGAAAAGCTCTGTAGTCGACTCGGCTGTTCTTTGAAGCTCCTCCGCCAGTCGAAGCGAGAAGCGCGCGAATGGTCGAAGGGAAAGAGATGAGCGAGCTCGATTTCGCCTTTCTTCTTCCTGCCTCAACTTGCTCGCTTCAGCTCGTCTCGCCCTCGCCTCGCCTACAGGTACAGAGGAGAAAGGAAGGCTTTCAACCAAGTCCAGCAACCTACAGCCTTCGCCTCGGACTCTCCTACAGCTCGCCCGACTTTTTCGCCTCTTCCGCCTCGTCACCCGCTCAAGATATCGATGTGCACGAGCACCGTCACCCTCTTCTACGGCGTTTGGGTCAAGACCTGGTCGCTCGTTTTCGCCGCAAAGGCCTACAAGAAGGCAGCATCAGCTCTCCTCGCCATCGACCTCATCCTTCGTCGCCGCCGAGCGGGCCAGCTGAGCGTCAAAGAGCGCCTGAAGAAGCGGAGGAACGCTATGGACCTGCCGGAGGAGATCTGGGGTCTCATCAAGCAATCCGTCATCGACGAAGCGCTGGAAGTCGCCGAGGAGTTCGTGTTGAGCCAGAATCGCTGCCAAAGCTGTAACGTCGCGCTCGGCGAGTCCAGCGTTTGGGATGAGTCGGACCTCGAGGACTCGAAGCCCAAGCCCTTGAGCAAGGTATGGACTCAATGGGACAAGCCAGTGTGCGAGGGATGCTTGGACTTGCTCGAGTTTGAGGGCACCTTTTACGATCTGGACGTCGACGAGAAGGTGCGTGAACGAGAGTGCTCGAGCTCCCTACCACATTCGTACTCACTCTGCGCTCTTCAACAGATGGTCAACCCTCTCCTCCATCAATTCGGGCTCTGCCTCCCCGACGAATTCCAGCACAAAAACGACGTGACGGTCTCGCTCGACTTCGACGCTCTCTCCCCTCTCGCTCTACCCCTCCGATCCACGTCAACTTCGGACTTCCATTCCGTCAAAGACGTGCTAGGATCATTGACGGGCATGCTCGTCAAAAACAGCGTCGTCTCCGCCTGTGATCCTCGAGCCCTCCGAGTCCCCTCCAACGCCGAGCTTCGCTTCCGCCGTCTCATCTCCAACTACCGCCTCCAAATTGACGATCCTAGTGATGGAACCATCGTATCTGGTCCCTTACCAACTTCTACGCCTCCCATCGGCGGTGAAGCTCGAGAGAAGGGATCAACAGGCAACGCCGAGGGAAGCTTTGACAAGACGACGCCGAGGTGGATGCTCTGGAGTGTCATGTGCGCGTGTTACTAGTCCTACTCTACTTAGTCAGTTGTTCTTCATCAGCGGACCAGTGCACGGTCTTGAGTTTGCGAAGTGAGCGCGAAATCGACCGAAAGTGCTCGCCGAGCTTTGATGACAGTGTCTCGTAAAGCTCTTCGGTGGGCTGGGAGTTGGGGAAGGAACCTCAAATTTTGATCATTCTCTTCGCGCTGCTGAAGAAGCCACTGTCGTCAGCTCAGTGCGCGTTGAGCCCGGCCGGCGCCTCAGCACTGTCGGCGCCGAACAGGGCGATTTATCGCGCTGCTGCACTACTCAAAGACCCAGAGCAGCCAGAACAGCACTCACAATGACTCGGAGCTCCTGCCAGCTCTCTCTGCTTAAGCGCAGAAAAGGGGCCTCACGTCGTCGACTCGCCCTGCCCTCTCCTCTCGCTCGAACTCTCCCTTTCATCTCGCTCGCTTCGTTGCACTCGACTACAGGATAGGATGGTGCGTTAACTTGTACTGTAGCCTCGTTAGCACGTTACTAACAGCCGTCTGTCCCTCCCTCTCTTCCCCCGTCCACCACGCGTCCTCTCCCGCCTCGCTCGACTCTCAAACAGGTCGTGCTCGCTGTCTCGATCGTCACAAAAGGGGGTAAACGTGAGTAGTAGACTCGGTCGCTTCTACTTTACTCGGCTACAGCTACACCAGAGGCTGTAGCGTGACGGAAAGGCGGGAACGTGTCGGGCGCGTCGAGATCAGCTCGCAGAGGGCTGAGTCTTGCTGGCAAATGCTAGTAGGACTCTCCTTCTACGTCAGAAGGGTCCCGACGAGCAGCACCCGCCGAGCTGAAGGAGTGCAGCTCTTACGCGTTGACACGCAACGGGCGTCGTCGAGGGCCTCTGCTTGACACACCATCAGGCGCTTCGCTGCTGGCTCCAAGCTGGTAGAGGGCGTTTGTACTATGCTCGTCAACAACGTTGCTCCAGCGCCACACACGCCCGGGCCGCCAGCTGACACTCGCTCTCCTCGCCCTCGACCTTCATCTACCTGAACAGCCCTCCTCTCGCGCCAGTTCCTCGGCCTGCCTCGTTCGCGCCTCGAATCCCTCTTGGCCTCATTCCCCCGCCTAGTCTCGCCTACCTCGGAGCACACCGTCCTAGAAGCCTCGGGCGTTCGTTTCGTCTACACTCCGCTCGAGGACCTCTACGTCCTCCTCATCACCAACACTCAATCCAACATCCTCCTCGACTTGTCCACTCTTTCCCTCGTCACTCGCATCTCGACCGAATTGGGCTCAGGAGGACGAGGCGGAGCGATTGGAGAGTTGGATGTTATGCGCGTGGCTTTCGAGATCCTGAGCGCTTGGGACGAGGTGATCAGCTTGGGATGGAGGGAGAACGTCAACCTGCAGCAGGTCAGGAGTGTATTGGAGATGGAGAGTCACGAGGAGAAGATCCAGGAGATCATCGCTAGGGTACGTCGACTTGCTCGTTCCCGTCGCGCGCGCGCGACGTGAGCTGACGCTCTGCCTTACCACCTCACAGAACAAGGAGCACGAGGCCAAGGAGGAGCTCAAGCGTCGTGCCAAGCAGCTCGAGGTGCAGCGCCGCGAGATGACCCGCCGAGGCCAGAACCCCTACTCCTCCAACTCGTCGGCCGGCTTCAACCCCAACTCGACCTACACCCCTTCCGGCGGACCCTCCTACAACGACCCTCCCGCTCGCTCCCCTTACTCTTCCTCGCAATTCGAGGAGCGCGCCCCTGCCGCCAAGCCGTTCAAGACCAAGGGCATGCAGCTCGGAGCCAAGGGCAAGAAGAACGAGAGTGGATTGGCCGAGGCGTTGGGAGGATTGAGCGTGGATGATGAGCCGCTGTTGGCGCATCATCAGCAGAGGCAGGAGGAGGTCTACGAGCCTCAGCAGCAGTACCAGCAGCCGGCGGCAGCGACCCCGACAAAGGATGTCAACCCGTTCGGCGAGGTCGACCAGGGCGAGTGAGTAGACGATCTTCTATTTCGTTCAATCAGCCTGTTCACTGACCTTTGGCTTTCCAACTCGCAGCGTCCACCTCGTCGTCCGCGAGCACCTCTCCCTTACCCTCAACCGCGACGGCGGCGTCTCCTCCCTCTCGCTCAAGGGAGACCTCGACCTTCGCATCTCCGACCCCGCCTACGCCACCCTCATGATCAACCTTCCCCCGCCAGCGAGCTACGCTAAGGGCAACGACCTGCAGTTCAAGACTCACCCCAACGTCGACAAGAACGCTTGGGCTTCGAAGGGAGAGGTCAGGTTGAAGGAGGGCAAGAAGGGCTTCCCTGTGGGACAGGGATTGGGTGTCCTCAAGTGGAGGTTGACCGGCACGGACGAGAGCGTGGTTCCCATCTCAAGTGGGTCTTTCCTCGCTCCTCATTCCTCGCTTCTCGCTGACACTTTCCCCTCTCCAATCAGTCAACTGCTGGCCCTCGGTCGACTCAGGAACCTCCACCATCTCCCTCGAATACGAGCTCACAAACCCCTCCCTCTCGCTCCACAACGTCCTCATCTCCCTCTCCCTCCCTCCCGGCGCTCAACCCACCATCACCGAAGCCCCAGGGCACGGCGAGTACTCGCTCAAACCCGAGGGACGACTCGATTGGGTCATCCCTGAGGTCTCGGAGGATGCGGGCACTAGTAGTGGGAACTTGGAGTTTGAGGTCGAGGGGGACGATGCCGATGCTTTCTTCCCCGTTATTGTCGACTTTGTTAGTCAGAAGGGACTCTGTGGTGTCGAGGTGCGTTCTTGTGTACCCTTTACTTCGCGTGTGCTCCGCTGACAGCTCGTTCACTCGTCTTCCTCTCCCCCTCCCCTTCACTTCGGCGCTCCCTCCCCCCGTCTCCCCCCCGGACAGGTCCTCGCCGTCACCAACCCTGCCGACTCGTCGCCCATCGACTACTCGCTCGACTCGCTCGTCGACGTCGAGAGGTACGAGGTCGACTAATCGTCGTTGGCTCGCGATGCGGCGCCGAAGGATGACCTAGAGTAGGAGGAAGCGGAGGGGTCAAAGAAGCAGGGCGCGGCGTAGGGCGAGGAACCGGGGTGTGTAATCAGTCAAGCTATGGAAGCGTGTTTTCGGTACTCTCGGGTCGGGGAGACCTGCCTCAAGCGCTGAGAGGCTGAGAGGCTGATGGGCGAAGGGGAGGAGCTCGGTCGGGTTACGGAGGCGGCTCGTAGGCTTCGTGCAGATTCTACTTCGCTGTGGACCCAGTTTGAGCTCGTGAGGATGCCCTGATGCTTTTTTGAAGCTCCTGCAACTCGACGAGATCAGCGAGAGAGCGCCGAACGAGTGCGCCGAGCGAGCAGAGAGGCTGAGCTGGTCAACTGCTGGTGAGGGTAAGGCGCAGGCTCTGAGGTCTCGGCTCAAGAGTTGTCTGCGCGGCAGTCGCCCTCCGCCGGTCGCCCCCCTCCCTCCTCGACCGGCCGGAGTGTGGGCGACCAGCGTCCACGCATACAGTCACCTCGCGACAGAGGTGGTGGGGAGGCGCTCGCTCTTCTCTTCTTCCCTTCCCTCGCTCTACGACCCTTGCTCTGACTACAAGACCATGTCTCCCATCTCACTCGTTGCTCAGCCCCTCACCCACGAAGCATGGGCACCGTACGGCGATGTCATCCAAGGCAGCGAGGATCCCTCGACGATGCCAGCTTCGGTCATCACCAACAAGATCACTGCCAACCCTATTCCTGTACTTCACCTACTCTTCAATCTTCCGCTCACCACTGACTTTCCTCGCACGTCTTTAGGGCCACAAATTCAACCGAATCTCGCCCATCACCTCTCATTATCCTCCTGCAGGCTCACCTGAGGCTCAAGGGACTCCCCACACCGCCATCTCCGTCATTCGTATCGGCCCACCAAAAGGTCTCGAGCTGGGAGGCAAGTTCGAGGTGAGTTTTGCGCCGACCGAGCCATCGCCGAAGGGCGGCAAGAAGCCGCTCCCAGAGCCTGTCGACGTTTGCTAGTTCTCATAGGCTGATCATGATCTTCTCTGACAGGTTCGCATGCTCGAGCGACATGCTGCTACCAGTCAGGCTTTCATCCCTTTCGCCAAGGCTGGATCAGAGTGGGATGAGTTCACCGGCGAGAAGGGGCTGCCTGAGTCGAGGGGAGGAGGAATGGTCGTTGTGGGATGCCTACCGGGAGCTGGTGAGCTGCCTCTTGCACTTGATGCCCGGGAGGACTCGTCTTTCCAGCTCTGATAACTCAACGAGCTCGGTTCGGAGGGAAAGCCGATCAAGGTGCTGACTTCTCTCGTTCATCTTCACAGATGGCAAGCCCGACCTCAGCACGCTCAAGGTATTTGTCAGCAGTCCAGCTCAAGGTGTATGCTATCACGCCGGCATCTGGCGTAAGTCTGCTCTCGCTCGCTTCCCCTTTCCCCTCGGTCGGCGAAGCTAACAGCCTCTTTCCGCGCCTCGCAGATCACTCAGTCGTATGCTTCACCCACTCGGATCTCGCCGCTATCGACACGCAAATCACCACCGACGGAAGCCTTCTCATCGACCTCGAGATTCTTCGCAAGGGGGAGGGAGAGGATAGCTTTGCGACAGTTCAGTTGCCCAAGATCTTGTAGATGAGCGGTGATTCAAGGTACAAGGAGCTGCAGCTCAGTTTATCTGCCTTCTCGCTTCTTGACCACGAAGATTTGAGCGATATCGATACAGGATTCCTTGCACGCTCTTAGGCAGATGCTCCCTCCTTTACGTCCTCAACCTTTGCCTCGCTACTACCTCCCACCGCCGGCACTGCAGCTGCGGGTCCAGCATCCTCCTTCTGCACCAACACGCCACTAGCGCTCGTATCCTCGACTTTGGGCGCCTCGGCGTTTGAGCTGCCCTCGACGGCGCTGGAAGGAGCGGGAGTGGCAGCTGGAACGGCAGGAGACGAAGTCTGGTACGCCGATCCAGGGAGAGGTGTCTGAGATCCAGCGAGTCCAGCTCCCGTGCCGCGCATCTGCCAGCTCGGAATTCCAGGCTTGCGAGCGCCGAGACCGGAGGGAGAGGCGCGGCCGGATTCGGTGATGGAAGTGGAAGGGGAGGGGAGAGCGTAGGGGTTGGCGGGTGGAGGGATGACGTTGTTCCCTCTTGCGGGAGTGTTGGGGTGAGC
>MWVB01000050.1:0-50874 GCA_003054985.1 Leucosporidium scottii | reverse complement strand
GCCGCTCGTCTCCTCCTCCCTGGGTTGGGCGCCGAGCGATGAGGAGCGATTTGAGTGACTTGAGCTCGGTTTGCAGGTCGGTGAGGGATTGAGCTTGTGAAGTGGCTTGCTTCTCAATGAGCTGTGGGTTGGGAGGTCAGCGAAAGCTGGACTCAGGGAGGGAGAGAACAGCTCACGTTCGGCAGTCCTTTGACGACTTCGTCCACCTGCTCGCCGACCTTCTTGCTCCATTCCTCCCTCCTCTTCTCTCCTTCCCGCATCTCCTCTACACCCTTCCGTACCTCCACCAGCTCCTTCTCAACGGCAGCCTTCTGCTCATCAAGCGAAGCGGCGAGCGAATCGGTCGAAAGTTGGAGGTTCTTGAGCAGCTCGGACGCCTCGTCGTACTTGGCTTCGAGGGCCTTCTGTGCTGCTTCCAGGTCGGTTTCGTCTGGTGGTTGTAGGTGAGGAACGATGAATTTCTGTCGTGAGGAAGACGGAGCGAGATCAGCGAGTGAGCGAAGAGCGAGGGGCTGGCTGATTTGGCTGCAGGAGAGCCGAGCGGAGGGGATTAGGTGGAGCAGATCATTCTGGTCTGCTCCTTCACACCCATAGGGCACAGACAGGACGCCGCTACTCGACGAGCAACGGCGATAACGCGTCTGGCTGTCGGCTTGCGAGCAGTGCCGGAGAGCTTCGCCCTCGCACAGCGGAAGAGACCCCACTAATATCAGCTCATCTACCTCGCCCCACTGCTCCACAGCAGAGAGACGAGAGCAGAAGTGGCTGTCAGCTGCCTGCGCTTCACCTCAGCGCGGCTGCTGTCGCTTTAGCTCTGTAGCACGTCCGCCGAGTGCCCACTCTGCTCCAGCGCTCCTTCTATAGCACATCGAGCTATCCCAGCTCTCGCGCTCCACTCACCTGAGCCAGCTTGACCGCAACATAGCCGACAGTCCCTCCGACGACGGCCATGATGAACCAGTCGCGCCAATCCCGTTCATACTCGCGCTGCATCCTCATTCCTTGAGGACCTCCATATGCGCCTACAGGTCCGGCTGAGCTGTTGGCTTGAGCGAGCGCTTGCTCGATCTCTGCCGGTGTGAGCCCTTTGGATTCGAGGAAACCGATTCGTTGGGCTAGAGGGGAGGACGCTGTAGATGGGTCCCGTAGGAAGGATACAGCGCTGGCAATGAGTGGCGCTCGGGCGCTCATCCTTGGTCGAAGTTGGTCGTGGTCAAAGGCAGAGCCGCGTCTCCGGCAACTTGGGCGTGAGGGCCGGTCTCAAAGAGGGGTCGAAGCTCTACGCAGGTGAGCTCCAAAGGTCGTGCTGGACCTCTCTAGTAGCTCTGCTTCTATCCTTGCCTCTTTTGCTCTCGCGCAGCGCGATTCCGCAAAGTCTCTCCCCTCGGCGCCTCCTTCGCCGAACTGCCGCGCCGAGCAGGCCAGTCTGAGGCCTTGCCGGTTTCGCAACAGTCAAAGAAGCTTCACATACAGTCCTTTGATTTCACTGAAGTCTTCACAGATATAGCATTGAGCGTTTCCCGAGCGTAGAACCCTGAAAACCTCCTCCTCATTCCTTGTCGAGGCCCATGCGGTGGACCCAAGAGCGAGCACGCTTGCCGTAGATGTACCTGATGAGCAAAGATTCAGTTAGATCTCTTCAGAAGATGGAGCGCTCAGAGCTTACATGGGGACGGTGGTGAGGGAGCAGGCAGCGATGAGACCGCCGAGAGTACCGAGAACAGCCATCATTCTGTGATGATGCGAGCAGAGGGTTTAGCGAGGAGTCCCATATACTTCAGTGAAGCTCGAAATGCGGACCCTTGCTTTTGAAGCCACGAGTTGACGAACCTGGGCGAGGCAAAGGGAGAAAAGTCAGCTCGGCGATTGAAGGGGCAGGCTAACGAGGCGCACCAGGTGAAAGCGAAGGTGAGAGTGTTCTGTTCGGCGGCAAAGGTTAGCAGTGGAAACAGATATACTCTATAGTGACAAGAGAGCTCACCTTGTAAAGCGTGATGACGGTGAAGACTGGTCGTCGAGGAGGGGGGTCAGCCTCGGCGCTCAATTTCAGCGAAGCTCAAGACTTACCTTCAGCAGCACGCTCTCGGTGAGCGTCGATAACATAGGCGGTAGAAGCGAGGGATCCGAATCCTTGACCAAGCGAGAAGAGGGTCGAGAAGACTACAGAGGGGAGTCGGAGGTGAGCTCCCATCCCCAGCTAAGAGTGCAAGGACGAAGGGTGAAGACTCACTGACGGGGACGATCCAGTGGTCTCCGCGCTTAGCAGAAATGCCCCAGCCGACAAGACCCATAACTTGGAGGATGAGCTTTTGAGGAGCGAGAGGGTCAGCGAGGCTCGGCGCCCAGCGAAAAGGGCAGCGGAGGCTCACCTGAGGGATGATGAAGACAAGACGGAACTCGGGCTGTGGAGTGCAATCAACACGTCCGACCGAGGTGAGCTAACGTAAGAGCCAAAGGACAGCTCGGCTCACCTCAAAGACTCCGTTGTTGCGTTGAGCCATCTTCTTGACGATCCAGTCGAGCAGAGGGCCCTCGAGCAAGCCAACCCAGAACAGAGCGAGTCCACCTGTGGCGCTCAAAGTCAGCGAGGTCGCTTTCTCGAACCTTTGACAGCGACTGACCAGCCCCGGTGTAGCCGACTTGCTCGGCGTTGAAGAAGTAGGGCGGGGAAGCCCAGATCTGCGACTGGAGTACAGACAGAACGACGAAAAGCGCGCTAGTGGTGCCGTACTGGATGAGGACAGAACAAAGAATGAGCGTGTGCGAAGGGAAGGACGACCTTCGGCACCGGTTGAAGGATCGCGACTCACGATGAGGGCAGCCCAGAGGACGACGGGAGAGAGCATGACCGAGAAGGGACGGAAAAAGATCCTCCAGAAGCTTGCGGGTGACTTGCGACCAGTGTAGATGGCGAGGTCTGTAGCAGAATGGGGTCAGCTTCGGCGACGATGCTCGATCGGCCGGGTTCCTCCGCCGAGACCGTCTCCTCGAGACTCACTCTGCCTGAAGGTCTTCAGAGGAGGAATGTCTGCCTTTCCATGCTCGAGATGAACGACATCTCCCGACTCGTCCTTGGCGACGTCGACCGAAGGCGAGCGAGGCGAGTCAGCGCCATCGCCGACGAGCTCGTTGATCTTCTCCTTGCTGCCGGTGTCGATGTTGTGCACCGAAGAACGGATGTAGCGAGTCTCGGGGACCTGTTGAATAAGGGAGAGCGTTAGCAGGCGAGCTCTGTGAGGCAGCGAGGGGAGAAAAGAGGGAGGAGACGAACGAAGAGGTAGAAGACGACGACCATGATGGCGAACTGCATGGCAATGAGCCAAAAGCACCACCTCCACCCGATCTTGTCAATGACCACTCCGCTGTGTAGAGTAAGGGCATCAGCCATGAGCTCCAGAGTAAGACGAAGGGAAGCTCGGCGAACTTGACGAAAGGCGTGACGGAGATTCCGAGTCCAAGAGCGGTCGACCAGACAGCCAGAGCGGTGGCGCGCTCATGAACGAAGAAGATATCTGAGAGAGTGGCGGGAACAAGCGTCTCGAGCGGCGCCATTCTGCGCGGAGATGAGGACAGCAAGCGCCGAAAGGTCAGCTTGGGGAGCGAGAACAGGACGAGGGTACTGACCCAAATCCAGCGATAACTCTAGCAGCGAGAATACTAGCGTAACTCTTCCCGGCGGCGCACCAGATTGAAGTGACGAAGAGAAGAATGCCGGCGATGGTGTACCTGCGCCGAGGGGAAGGGCAAGAATAAGCGGTACGGCTCGCTTGAAGATGAGTACTACTCACATGGGACGTCCACCGTAGATAGTTCCACCAGCAGCCGAGAAGAAAGTGCCGATGGCGATAGCTGGCGCGGCGAAGGAGGTCAGCGCTGGAGCCAAGCTCGGAGTCGGAGGGCGAAGTCGGCCCTCGACTCACCCTGAACGAGGGCTCCACTGAACTGTGCTCCCTCAGTGAGGGTGATGCCGAGGTCTTCACAAATGACGAGGAGACCTGAGAAAGAGAGAGCAAGCCCAGTGTTGGCGCGAAGGGGGCGGGAAGGGAGGGAGCGAGCAGGGTCAGCGCTGGTTGACGTCTAGTCTATCTATGGGACGAAATAAGATATACCAGGTGATACGAGTGGACCAATCGCCCCAACAAGCGCAGAACCGTACACAATACAGATCATGACCCAGAACTTGCGCCTGCGAGTCCAGTTGAGCGTATCGTTCGGGTCGTCAGAGGGCTGGGGAACGAGAACGATGTCGGGGTTCTTGGGATCATGCTTGAGCTTGGAAGGGTCTCCGGCGATGGTAGGCAGCTTGTCGCGGTCGACGAGGAGCACCGTGCCCGGGACGTGCTCGAGGTGCTTGTCGGGGAGGATGCCGAATCCCATGCTGAGGGGAGGGGTTGAGGAGGGTTTTGGTGGTGAAGTGGGCGAGGGGTTGAGATGATGCGGTGTGAAAGAGCTGACGAGCTACTGCCGATGACCTGCGAGGAGGGCGTGAGCGAAGGGAGAAGGCCTCGGCGAAGGGGGGAAGTCGATGAAGGGAAGGACAAGGAGAAGCCCACCTCTCTCGCTTTGTAGCCCCGCTAGTGGGGCCCCCAATCTATCTACACACGGCTCACCTGACATGTGCACGATTCCCACTCGCGGGAACTCTACTAAGTCAGAAACCCTTCTCCGAAAGCCGGTCGCCCGGTCAAGATGCTGCGAGGTGGAGACGAGGGCTGAGTGAGCAGAGATTGCACGACCCCCACAAGCTTTTGGAGGCTGCACCAGACCAGACTGCCTTTCGTCGAGTCGAGAGCGGGCGGAGAATTGCTAGACCTGGACGGGAGCTGCAGCTCGGCGCCGGTGCTGGAGAAATGGACGAGAGGGCGGGTCGGCGTAGCAGACGTGGATTCCGAGGTTGTCTGCTGGATGCTTGGGGAACTCCATCATCGCTGAGAAGGCCTGCTTGGGAACAGGGTGATGAGGCGAGGAAAGCGGAGGCAGCCAGGCGAGTGCCGAATGGTCGAAGTACCTGATGCTGAAGCTGTAGTGAGGTCCTGCGAGGCTCTGTAGCTCATCTCATCGTGTCGTGCGAACGCCCGAGCCCGCTGCAGCTCCTCAAGATGAGCGAGACCCGTTCGAATGCGACGAGGGTTGAGTGCGAGTGACAAGGTGCAGAGAGAGCAGGAATGCAATAGTAGCACGTAGCAGAGCAGTCAAACCGATGCTCAGAAGTTGTAGTCGAGTGCAAAGTGAGAGCAAAGGAGGAGCGAAAGGAGGCATGCCGCTTTCGCCCTCACTTCCCAGAACGAACCTCTCCCTCGCTTTTACTCGTTCGTTAGGCCACTCCGCTCCCGTACGTCTACAGCGCTGTACAGGAACATTTGAAGCACCCGCTGACCCTATTCCCCTACAGCGTAAGTCTCGCCATCACCCTCCCCTCCCTCCTCGACCAAATTTGCTCGCCGCCCAACTTTCGACCGCTCCCAGGCTCTGCTACGACTAGGCAGAGTGCAGGGGTCACTGCTGGAGGGATTGTAGGGAGGGGACGAGTTGCTGGGACGTCGAACGCGGGCTGCAGGACGTTGGGAAGGACGGGCAGCTCAGCAGGGAGAGGGAGGAGTCGCTCTCTGCAGGGGGAACCGCTGCCCGTACGACCCGGCGGTAGCGGGAGCAGGATGATACGCTTCAGATGCATGTCGTCGTAGCGCTCGCGGTGCTGTACGGCAGCAGCGTCGACGTCCAGCGCTCGAGGGAAGGACAGCGGCCAGGCGCAGGCTGGGCAGGGTTTAGCAGGCAGGCTGGCGATTCGCTGGGCTACCGTGCTGCTGGCGGGAGTGGAGACGTACATCCCAGTCGAATTGCTGCCCGTTTGCTGGACTTGGAGGGGGAGCCACACGACTGGAAAGCCGAAGTCGAGTGCGGTTCGCTAACCTATCGCTCTCCTTCTACCACACGACTGCAGCCCTTAACTAGCCATGCCTCACTCCTTCGGAATGCGCGCGCGCACGCGCCACATGTTCAAGCGTTCGTTCAAGAACAAGGGAATGATCCCCCTCTCGACCTACCTCATCACCTACCGCGTCGGAGACATCGTTGACATCAAGGCCAACGCTGCCCAGCAGAAGGGTATGCCCCACAAGTACTACCACGGGTGCGTTCTTACTGCAGCTTGCCTCACATCGCTGAGAGCCGCTCGCTGACTTTCCGCCTCCTTCCCCGCATGCTCGCTTCGCTCCTCCCTCCCCTCTTCCTCAACCTCTCACTACACCCTGCACCTCTCTCGTTCACCACCCTCAGACGCACCGGCATTGTCTACAACGTCACCCCCTCGTCCGTTGGAGTCATCGTCTACAAGGTCGTCGGAAACCGCTACATGGAGAAGCGCGTCAACCTCCGTGTTGAGCACGTCAAGCACTCCAAGTGCCGTGATGGTGCGTTGTGCTGTTCACTACGAGCGGGGAGGGCCTCGTCGGAGCGCGAGAGCCTCGTCGGAGCGCGGGAGATGGAACCGAAAGCTGACCTCGGCCCCCATTCGGCGCTCGCAGACTTCCTTAACCGTGTCAAGTCGAACGCTGCCGCCAAGAAGGAGGCCAAGGCCAAGGGAGAGACCGTCCTCCTCAAGCGTCTGCCAGCTGCCCCCCGCGAGTCGCGCACCATCTCGACCGAGAACAACCTTCCCCTCACCCTTGCCCCCGTCGCTTACGACACGACCATCTGAGTAGGGGGCGTATTGTGTGTATTGCGCTACGGAGGACCGGGATTTGGGAGTTCGGGAGGTCGCAGGGAGCGGGAGAGCGACGGGACGTGCCAAGGCGTGGAAGCTAGACCAGGTTTCCATCCCAGATCACCGCGGGGCTACGAGCGAGTTAGAGAAGTCCGTCGAAGCTCGAGTAGGCCATGGCGACGCTTGCGAACGAGCGAAAGATCGGGGAAAGGTTATCGCCGAGCTCGGCTTGACGTGCGAAAGGATGCTATTAGCTCGCCGTGCTTCGATAGCTGCAGCTGTTCTTGTTCTCTGCGTTCAACTAACTGCTGTGGCTCTTGTCGGCATCTCGAAACCGCACGGAACCTGGACCGGCGAAGTCGACTTGGCCTTCGCCGCTCGATCCACTCTTGTCTTTCGACCGCTTCGTCGTGATCTCGTTCAGCAGCAACCATGGCAGCTTTCATCGACTATTCACGCAGAAGCGCACGAGCAAAGGATTCTGCAGGAGATTCGAGCTCCCCTCCGCTCACCTCAGGCGACTCGAGCTCTGTCACGACCGCTTCTTCGGCTCCCGCCACGCCCGTTGAAGCTGAGGCGGGTAGGGTGGAGCTTTCAGGTGCATCAGAGCCCTCTGCTACTGCTAGCAAGCCCGCCAGGAGGAAAAGCGTGGCTTTCGTCGGGGCGGAAACGGCGTCTGAAGCGCCGTCCGGCGAGGGTGAGGGGAATGAGGGAGAGCTACAGCAGTCAGAACCGCACAGAGGTGTATTGGTGAGGTTTCTGAGCGTTCTGTCTGGCCCCGCTGCTTCAACTAACTCTGCCCTCACTCTGCAGTTCTCCGTCATCGACTCTCCGCCCATCGTCGACTATCGTCGCGCTCACAAAGGGTCTACTACAGCTCCTCCACCATCATCACCTCCTCTCGTACCCTCCCCTCCCGCTCCCTCCCCTCCATCTGAAAGCTCTGCCCCTCCTCCCCGCGGCGCGACCTCCCCCTCAGTCCTTCGCCGACGAAGCCTTAATGCTGGTCCACCGCCTACGAACGCATCGCCGGCAGCTTCTTCCTCGCCTCAGTCCTCGGCCGACCCTCCACGAGGTCCTCGCAAGCTTCGCCGAAAGTCCAACGCCTCGGCGTGGTCTGCGCCTTCCTCCCCGCCGACTTCTCCTCGCCCTCTCGCTGCGGCTCCCAAATCAGCTCCTCCTCCAGCTTTCTCGCGGACGGCATCACCCTCGTCGACCAAGGCAACCTCCTTCGACTCGCGGCGAACCAGCGGGATCGTAGCAGCGCCGCCTTTCGCTGCGAAATGGTCTGACGACGAGGAGGGCCAGCAAAGCGCGCAGAAGTCTCCCTTGACTAGAGCGAGGGAGAGCGAGGTCGAAGGAACTGGCTTGGAGCTCACGCCGCAAGATCGACACTACCTCAACCGCATCTTCGTCAAGTAAGTTCTCGGCTCGGCGCTCCCTCCTTGCCTTGAATGAAGGCTGACGGCTGCTCGTCTGAAAGTCTCGAGATCCAGAAGGAGGCGTCCACCCTTTCTCAAATCGGCTGCCTCACTCAGTACGGTCCTCCCTTCCTTTCTCACCCGGTCGGCCCCAACTCGCGCCCTCTCGATACCTCGGCGCCCAGCGGAGGACTCTTCAGCTACTTCTCTGGGAGTGCCGGAGCTGGGAAAGGACCGAGCGTCGGGTGGGAGGATTATGAGTGGAAGGAGGGCGAGGTACAGCCGAGCCCTGTCCTCAAGTACCTGTATCGGAGGTGAGTTTGGGATTCGGACGACGAGCAACGAGTAACTGACCTTTCCACGTCCCTCAGATTCATCTACAACCTACCCGCCCTACGAATAGCCAAGACCGAGTACTGGACGGATCAGATACAGCCGTTTTGGGATTCGTTCGCCGAGAAGGACCTCAGCACGACGATTGAACGGAACGAGGTGACGAAAAGGTGTGCGAAGCGTTGCACTTTGCTCAACATCAGACCAACTGACTGCATCCATCGTAGACGACTTCTCTCGATGGGCTTCACCCGCATCCTCGGCACCTACTTCAGCACCTGCCTTCCACCCGCCGGCCGCTCCGCCCCTTCTCGGCCCAGCATCGCCGTGATGAGGTGCATCGACCATCTCGTGCCCGGCAGTATGGACAGCATGTGGAAGACGGAGCATCCAGATCTACCGCCTGCGTACAACGCCTGGTCGGCCATCGTCTCCGAGGAGGAAGATCGTGGCGAGCAGGTGAGTTAGGCTCGTTGACGGCGTCTTCGAAAGCCCGATACTGACCCGATCGCCATTTACAGGCCTTCTTAATCATCTCACGCGTGCTCGTCGTGTCGCCAAACCCGACCTACCTCGTCCTCCGTCGTTGGTCCGCCTTCCTCAAGCTCTCGACGACTCTCGCCTCTCTCGATCCGAACAACTCGCTCGCTCTCCCTCGCTTTCCTGCCACCTCCTCACCCGAGTCGAAGCCTCCTCGAGCTCTCTTTCAGCAGTACCTTCGCTCCCTCACCATCTCCCTCTCTGCTCCTCCATCCGCGATCGCCGAAGACTCGACCACGCTCGCCGAGGCGCGGGCGTTACTCGAGGCATTCTTACTCGCTTCTTCGGAGCCTGCAGATGCCACCGAGCTGGAGGGATGGATCCTCGCGGGGGAGAAGGAGGAAAGGACAGCAGAAGCCAAGAGGCTGAAGTGGGTGCAGGCGGGGAAGGAGGGCAAGAAGCTTAGGACGACTTGGAACATGTATCGCGGGGCGTTGATCGAAGGGGGTAAGTACTATGCCTCTCTGGTTTCCCTTATGTAGCAGGCTGACCAGCTGTGATGCTACAGATGAGATCGACAAGTCCATCGCCCTCGTCAAGAAGATCCCGAACCTCACTGCTCTGCCCGAGTCGCATCGCAATGCCCAGATCTGGGCGAGGATATGGGTAGCATACGCACTGCAGTACGTCCTCGCAGCTTCGGGCGCGGGAGCGACCGCTGATCCTCACCTTGCGCAGCTACCTCTTCGTTTCCTCTTCCCACGCAACCGAAATTCTCAACATCCTCAAGAGGTGAGCTCTTTCGTCGCTCGCTGACGTCTTTCTCGAACCCGGCTGAGCCGTCTTCTGCCGTTCTGCAGCTTCCATGATCTCCTGCCCTACGCCGCCATGAAGCTCGGCCTATCTCTCGTCAATCCCACGCTCGCGATTCGGGCTATCGTGCAGATATTTCTCGGCCAACCCGTGGGCCAGGCTTCTCTCTTTCAACGGTACGCTGCTTGACCTCCAAACGCCCTTGACTCGACCGCTAATCGCCTCCTCGCCTCGCAGCATCTTCTCCATCGTCTGCCATGGAGGCATCAAGATGCAGAAGAAGCTTGTCGATGCCCTCCGTCTCAAGATAAGCCATAATACAATCTGTGACGCCCTTCAGAAGCACGTGTATGCCTCCTTCACTCGACGAGCGGCGACTCGCGAGGCAGGGAGTGAGTCGCGTCCGATGTTATGGCTTGAGGCCAAGTTCACGGGCCACTCTCTTCACAGAACTCGGCGGAGAGGACATTATCTTGGCGATTATGCGTGACCACGGGAGCCGTGAGGAGCTCAGCCTCGTCAAGGACTGGCAGGCCGAGTCGGCGACCGCCGAGGCGACGACGGGATCCGCTGCCGAGGACGGCTCAAGTGCTCGTTTCATCGATCTAAAGGATCTACTTGCGTGAGCTTCTTCTTCTGTCTCTGATTTGCCCTCGCCTGTCCTTGCTGACCGCTTCCGTTCTCTCCCTTCAGCGCCTACTGTCGCAAGCGCGACCGCGAGCAGGTCCTCGAGCTCGTCATGGAGTCGAACACGCCGAGGATTCTTCACGCCAGTATCGCAGTCTTCTACGATACGATTTACAAGGTGGCCAACGCCTCCAACCTCGCGGCTCGACTTGGCGATCTTCAGGCCTTCCTCGATGACTTGATCGCGACGGCGTTCTCGGACCACAAGGGTGAGAACCAGCTACTCGGAACGCTACATAAGGTTTGCTGACTTTGAGCGACGCTCACAGAACCCTCGGACTTTATCAAGCTCGCGGCTCGACATGAGCAGAACCTGTACTTCTTCGTCCACGAGCTGGCAAGTCTTCTGTTCCCCCCATTCTGCTTTTCCTTGAGCTGAACTTCAACTCCATAGGCGAGCAACGGCGGAACCCTCCTCGACCCCCTCATCGACTGGTGCAAATCGGGCCTCTCGTTCATCAACGACGGCGTTCCTTCTCCTCCCTCCCCTACAACGGCCTCATCCTCAACCAGTCACATTCCTCCGGCCTCTCCTCTACGCGCCGGTGTCGACTACGACCAGCTCCTCTCGACTCTTCCCAACGAGCAACAGCACGCCATTCTCGCCGAAGCTCGTTCGCTCGCTCGGTGGACTCGCTACAGAAAGGCCTATTCGGACATCTGTCTGCGCGTCGACCTCCTTCAGGTGGATGACGAGGGCTTCGGACTCAACGGGAAAGCCCTGTACGAGCGGCTTCTCCTGCAGGATCGCTCGGTCGTCGATGGTCTAACGGAGACGGAAGGAGGCGCCGAGGGCGCCCTCGACTGGGCATGGTTTGCTGAGGGTGACGTCAGGAGTGTTGCAGATGGCGAGCGGAGAAAAGTGGAGAAGCAGAAGAAGGAGAAGGCGGACGAGCTGGTGAGGAAGAAGGTCGCCGGCGCAAGCACGAGACTCTCCCGCACGTCGAGCTCGGGCGGAGATCCGAGGGATGCTCAAGAGGTGTTGGCCCCAAATTTTTTAAGGAGTCAGCTGCCCGACCCACGGGTGGAAGCGACGAAGTTGGTCGTCTCCGATTTTCTCGGCGCTGTCAAGGAGAGTCTGGAGGCGGCGAGGAAGGCGCATTTGAGGTAGATGGTCTCGTCATACCTTGAATGACTATCATATATTGAGCGCAGCATGCCTTGGGTTGACGGCTTGCGCTGCCTTGTCCTCCCCTTCGCCGGAGGGATCGCCGAAAGGGAGGGCCTGCTTTGTCTGTGCTCTCGTTCGCTCCCGGAGCCTCTATAAGAGACGAGAGACAAAGAACAACTGATAATCTTGATGAGCGCTTGATGGACTGCAGAGCTGAGCGGGTATGAGACGGCACCTGCGCTGTTCAGCAGGGGCCCCTTTCGCCGAGCGGAAGGGGTAAGGTGTCAAGTCGGCTGAATTGACCCTACTCTGCTACAGCTTCCCTCTTGACTTGTGTACTCGAGTACTTTCCCACTCTGCGCCACATCCGCTGCTAATCAGCAGAGAAACGGACATCCACCTCCTGGGGCTCAGTTCGACATCAGCCCCCCTCGTCTCTTCGCCGACGAGGGATCAGACCCCCTTCGCACTCAACTCAGCCATCGTTGCTCCTGGTTGAAGGACGTCTGTAGCAAGGAGGATGCACTCTTGCTTCTTGACACCTCACCACCTACCACCAAAGCCCTCTCGCTCCCTCCAACAGCCATGTCGCCCGCCCTTTCCGTCGCCGGCTCGGTCTCAGCCCCGTCGCTCTTCTCCTCGTACTCGACGGCCCCCTCGACTCGCGCCTCAACGCCACCACCACAGCAAGCAGCACCAGCGCCACCAGTCTCGCCTCCCCTCCCCGCTGCCATCAAAGCAGCCACCGTCCATCTCCCTCTCGAGCTGCCGTCCGCCCCCTCGCTAATCGAAGCGGTGGAGCTTGCGCAGCTCACCGTCGACGACGAGCTAGCAGGGATGCCCATCGGATTCGTCGTATCCAAGCTGCAGAAGATGGGTGAGTCCAGACTTGCTGAGTGGGCTCCAGCTCGTCGTTCGGCGCTGACCTCGGGCCGTCGTCTCTCGTTTCTCAGGCCCTTCGCTGCTCACTCAAGCGACAGCGACAATTTTGAAGTTCCCAGCGGGACCTGAACTACCTTCCTACCTCCCTTGCACTCTACCGGAGGCCCGGCATCAACCTCGGCCCTTCCTCCCTCCGACCTTCCACCCCCGAGCTCGGCGCCGAACGAGGTCCATCTTCCCATCGTTGAACTACACCTCCCTTCCTCCCGCGCCTTCCCCCTCCTTCAAGCCTATCTTTACCTTCAGTCGCCATCCCTCCTTCTCGGCTCTCTCCTCCCCACACCACCAGCCTCTCCCGCACCTCCAAAACCCTCGCTCTCGGCGCTCCTCAACCCGACTCCCCTCTCGCTCTCGACCTCACTCGCAGTGCTACCAACGCACCAGCTGTTAGAACGGAGCTCACTGGTTCATGCTCTCTGGCAGACGGTGGTAGCGTTGGGGGTGAGCGACGAGAAGCTCTGGTCGACCATGAGGAGCGCTTGGGGGATTCTCGCTGGCGCGTTGTGCGTGAAGGAGAGAAGAAGGAAGGAGCAGATGTGTGAGAGGGTGGCCAATTGAAAAAATGAGCCCGCTCATGTGGCTACAGACCTGTGAACATGTTGCCTTATCCTCAGCAATGCCGAAGCGAGAGCGACCCGATTTCCTGGCCGACCTAAAGGAGAGATTCAAGAACCGAGAGAAGCGTCCGCTGTGCCGTGACCAGGAGCTGGCGCTCTCTGAGACGCCACGGAAAGGCTTGTGCTATTCTGTGCAACAGACTCAGCAGGTGAGGTAAGGCGGAGAGGGCCTCTCACCTGAGGAGACGGAAAGCAAGCGCCGAGAAGCGGTGGCTCAGCAGGCTGGCCCTACGAGCGTCGTCCTGTGACGGGAGTGGAGCTGAGCACGGCAGCAAGTTTCGTTTGCAAGATGACAAGGATCTGAGGCACTACAGATCAGTGCCAGCGGTGCAGCGCCGCTCCAAAAGACGAGGGCTGAAGTTGAGGTTGGCGGGATCGGCGAAAACGCGTTCTGGGGTTTGTAGATGAGCGTACTGGACAAGGAGCCATCGCAAAGGTCCTATGGCTTAGTTGGTAAAGCGTCCGACTGTTAATATGACAGTCCCATCGGGAGATCCGCAGTTCGATCCTGCGTGGGACCGTTTCTTTTTTGGTCTTGTCTTGCTGCCCCTCAGCACTGTCTGGCGAGCGCCAGCGAGGGCCGAAGGGAAGCTTAGCTTTTTGCTGTACAGCACTAGGCGAGCGGCAGTTGCTTCTTTGTCTATTCGCTGAAGGCGAATCTTGGGCGAGGAGATGCCCCTCTCCCTCTTGCGGCTCGGGGTGAGCGATGCTGTCCTCTCTCTCTCTTCACTCTATCCGCGGGCGTCAAGGAAGAGCGATGCAAGCTGCAAATCTCTGTAAGCCTAAGCAACCGACACCTTCTCGGGACAACGCTCCCGCAGAATCTCCCCGGTCTGCATGTCCTATACATCCTCATCACCCTCATCTGCTCTATCTAGCTGAGCAACACTCGCCTGTCTCGACACCGCCTTCCTACGCCCTCCGAAACCGCTCCCCGAGCTCCTCCAACTACGCGCCGAGCCAACATACAGCTCCTCTTCTGTCGGTTCGGGATCGGCACCATCGTCACTCTCGTAAGTTGATAGACGGCGCTGAGAGCGAGTGCGACCGAGTCCTCGGGACGCTGATGATTGGGCCGAGGAGTACGAGAAGGAGCTGAGGAGGGCGCGACCTTCAGCCGATGTGGAGGCTTTGGAGGCGGCTGAAGGGTCGATGAGGGTCGGCGAGGTCATGATGGGAGAAGAAGACCGGGGGGTGGCCTCCCCAGACGGAGGCGCGGAGTCTGCCTCATCCTCCGAGTCCGATTCCTCGTCGTCGAGAGACTTCTCAGGAATCTGAAAAGTTGATAGAGTCAGCCTCAGCGCACAATAGACGTCGAAAAATGATATAACCTCACCCCTAGTCGAACGAGGAAGGCGAGAGCCATGCACACTGCCCCGCAAACGAAGACACGCCGGAGACTGACGCCGAAAGCTTGCCTGACAGTCTTCTGCAGCTCAGGTTCGAGCTGATCGACGACTCGAGAGTTGTGTCGGATGTTGCGAACGAGCTATACGGCAAGCGAATTGTCAGGAAATCTCCTTCCTCTCGTAGATGGGGAAAAGCTCACCTCTTCGGCCCCAGGACCCACGATTCTCACTCGCAGCTCAGCCTCCAACAGCGACTGGAAGATGGCAGAAGCAACAGCAACTCCAAGCACCTGACCGATCCCACGGAAGAGTTGTACGAAGCCAGTGCCGATGGCGAGTTGCGAAGCTTGAAGGGACCGAGGGTCAGCTCGGCTGAGCGGGCATGACGAGGCAAGGCTTACGATCAATCGAGACGAGAAGCGCAATGAATGTCGTTTGGAGCACGACGGCGTTGCCGAACCCGAGAGGGATCTGCGAGAACGAGAAGACTTGCAATTGAGCGAGGGGACGATTTCGGCGAAGGAAGAGCAACACCTACGATGCTCAACCACTGTGTGATCACGCCCGACTCGGGACTCAAGCGCGCAATAAGAACAGCAGCAATGAAAGGTAGAATGCCGAAGACGAGGTTGAGAGTCTTGTAGCGGCCTGCGAGGGGAGCAAGGTGAGCTTGAGTGAAGCGTGGGCGGCGTGAGGCCAACGGACCGGTCTTGTGCATGTACCAGCTGGAGAGAGAGACGATCAGCAAAGGGCCCCCGCTCGTGCCAGGTTTTCAACTCACCCAGCGAAGAGCGAACCGAGAGACATGGAGACCGAGCTGAAGAGGGATAGGGTCAACGCGGGAGATGAGGAATGCACGAGTTGCGGCTCACTTGGGCAGCAAGTGAAGTCCTGCCTCTGCGCTAGACTTCCCAGCCACAATTTCAAACCAGAGAGGGAAGAAGTCTGCGAATAGGGTAGCAAGCTGTCAACGCCGATAGTCGAGGCGGAATGATTTCAACTCACAGATGACGGCAAAGTTGCAGAGAGGTACGAGAAGCGAGGAGATGGCGACCAGGAGAGGAACTCGCATCCTCAGTAGGTGAGGCGCGAGCACAGGCTCGTCGGCGACGAACAGCTCGATGAAGACGAAGGCGACTGCTCCGACTACAGCGCCGAGGAAGGATCCCCAGACGCTCATCTCACTCCATGCTCGGTCGCGGTTGTACTTGAAGGAGAGGCCGAAGAGGGTGCAGCCGACGGTGACGAGAAGGGCGAGCGAGCCAAAGTAGTCGATGCGGGCGAGGATGTCTCGACGAGAGCGAGCCTTGCCGTGGGTCGCATAGCGAAGGTTGACCTGGGTGAACAAGTAGGAGATGACGAAAAGGGGTAGCTGAACTGTGAGGCGATAGTGGTCAGCAAGGAGTCTCAGCACTCTCGGCGCCGGCGTACTCAGAAAGGCCCACCTCCACCCGAAGCGATCGTTGACAAAGCCGCCGAGCGGTCCTCCGAATCCCATGCCAGCACCGCTGAACAAGTTGGCGATACCCTGCGTCAAAGATCGAGTCCGCATGTCGTACAAGTCGCTCGTGATGATGCTGGCCGTTGTGAAGAGGCCTCCGCCTCCGCATCCAGCAATGAAGCGAGCAGCGATGAGCCATCCCATGCTCTTGGCTGTACCGCAACCGATGGTCCCCAGGAAGAGAGAGACGAGGGCGAGCTGATTGGCTCCTCGGCGCCCCATCACGTTGGAGAGGCGGCCGTAGACGGGAGTGACCGCGGCATGTGCGAGGAGGTAGGCTGTACCAAGCCATGCAGCTTCGTTGGCTTTGTTGAATTCGGAGGAAATGGAGGTGATGACTGGGCGGGAGGAGGAGCAGAAACGACGAGTCAGCCTCCGTTTCGGACTTCGGCCGAGCTGCAAATGGCCTACGAGTAGCGACGAGGGTGGCTGTGAAGGGTGAACGAGTGAGCGGGGGGTCTCGCAGAGTTCGAGCGAGCTACACCTACTGTTTAAAGCAGCCAGAAAGGTCGCAATCCAGATTCCAGCCAGGATGCCGGCTCGAGTTGAGGGCGTGAGGTCTCTAGGATCGACTCCAGGGGGCTTCGGCGGCAATGGCGCTTCTTCTAGAGGTCCAGAAGACGTTCCAGGAAGTAGATTCGTGCGCTCGTCGGGCACGGCCATCCTTGTGCAAAGGAGAGAAGGAGAGATCGGTCAGCGAAGCTCGAATGAGGAGCTTGCTCGACGCCAAAGCTCGATATGAAGGTACCATAAGGTTTGGTTGGTTGAGCTGAGAGCCTTTGAGCTTTGCTTGCACCACACAGCTGCCTTCATAGGCGGCGCTCGAGCCTCACAAAGAGCACGCGATTCGTTCGGGCTTGACGACTCCTCGACCGTAGTCGGTGGCGAGGGTGGCAGGCGTTGGTGGAGCAGTACAGCTCCTCAATCCACGCCTGCTGCCTCGTCCCAGCCCATCCGTTCCCTCACTCCTTCCAATGCGCCGCCCCACTTCTCGCTGCCTTTCTCGGCCGCTGCCTCCGTACTTCCTCTGAACAGTTGAACATACAGAAGTCGCAAGCTATGATACTCACCTGCTGCTATACACACTCCGCAAGTCAACTCGGTCGAGAAAGGCTTTGGGAAGACGAACGGGGAAGGGGAAAGGCGCGACCGCGCGGAGAGAGCAAAGGTTTGCTGACTGCGGTGGATGCGCTCGGGTGAGTATGAGGATGGGAGTAGTGCTGAAAAGATGAACAGCAACTTTGCCTGCTCCCGGGGTGGCTGAGAGTCGAGAAAGAAAGCCGCCGAGCCGGGGTGGCGGAGGAGAACGAACGTCGTTCTGCAGGCTGATGAGCAACACGGAAGCACCGAAAGAGACTATGTATGCACGCAGAGAGCTTTGCCCATCGACCTCAGCTCCTCTGCACCCCATCAAGCCGTTTCACACTCTTCGCAACCATCGCCGAGCTCTGATTCTCGTTCTTCGGCCGCCTTCTACGAATGTCGGGGTATCTGAAGTGGTACATAGAGCTCTCAATCGCTCAACCAAGCCCTCTGGCTGACTTGTGCACCTTCTTCCCGGTCGTCTCAGCTGCCTGCCCCTCGGCCCCCCTTTCTTTCATCACTCTGATGTCCTGCAGGCCATCCGGGCCTGCGCTCATTGTTCGCTAGACGTCAAACGACTTATATCCACTGTTTCTGCTTCCACAGGTTGTCCTTTGGCCATCTCGGACTTCGCCCCTTCCGCTCGCGGAGCCAAGGCGTGCTCAACAAAGCCTCAGCGCTTCTTCAACTCGAACCACATCTTGCCTCTGCCACCGACACGACTTGGCAGCTTGCAGTTACTCTCGGACGACATCCTACAAGACTGCAGCTGCACCTAACCGCTGTGCACGCTTCCCTCGAGTCGAAACGAGGGAATCTCGAGCTCCAGGACGATAACGCTACTTGCGCGCTTTACACTCGATCAAAAGGTGCGTGGGAGCACAGAAAGTTATCAGAGGTGTATCGGACTAGCCTGAGCTGGTTGGAATAAGATAAGATGAAGTAGATGATCAGGAGCAGGCTAGGTCAGCGAGGGAGGGAGGGCTTCGCAGCGCTCTGCAGCCGTCTAACGGCTCGGAAGCAGTGGCGCAGGTGTAGTAGAACTGTGCTACCTCACCTCCCCATCGCCAAAGCTCCCTAGAACCTGACTCACACGATCCCCAATCCCGCTTCGCCGGAAGACCATTCGCTGATCAGCCCTGCACCTTCTACAGATCTCGATATGCCCGTTTATCCTACACCCCAGCAGGGTGCATCTCTCCTTCTCTCTTTCGCTTCCCCTCTCCCGTCTTCCTCCAAGCATCACACCCTCCTCGTCCTCGCTCCCACTCGCATCTCCTCCCTCCGCTCCTTTGCCGCCCTCGAAGCGGGTTACAAGGTTCTAGTCGGCGCATCCAGCACTGATGCATGGGAGGGTGAGCTCTCTCATCGCCGGGAGAAGGGCGAAGTCGACGTGGTCGACTGGAATCTCGCGGCCGATGCCGATGAGGAAGCCTGGTCCGCTTGGTTCGATGCACTCAATGCCGAGATCAAGAGGAGCTGCATGATGGTCGTACTAGGCGATACGATGCCCGGGAGCGGAAACTCGGAATCGACCAGGGAGAGGAGGACGTTCGCCTCGGCGCAGGCCTTCGCAAAGGTCGCCAACGAACGGCGATACTTGGTCAATGTCGCGGATGCGCCTACACTCTCCGATTTCAGCTTCCCCGTCACCCACCGCTTTGACCTCGGTACCACCGCCGACGCCGCCCCTTCCTCCACTCCCTCCGCCGCTCCCTCCAAATCCCCTCTGCAACTCGCCCTCACCACGAACTCCTCCGCCTGCCGTCTAGCAACTCGAATCCGTCGCGAGATTGTCGCCGCTCTCCCATCCAACGTAGGAGCCGCCGTACTCGCCGTTTCGGAGCTTCGAGCAGCTCTTGCCGCAGAGGCTACTGGCGACTCGTGGGCCAAGGGAGGAAGTGATGAGGTCGAGCTGTCGGGCACAGGGTTCAACCGACCGGTGGAGCAGCTCACCAGGGAGAAGAGTGAGCTATTGGAGCAAGGGAGGGTGGAGGAGGACGAGGGTAGCCCGTGCCGAGCACGAGCACTCGAGCAGCGACGCGATTCCAAGGGTCACGACAGCATCAACAGCGCTAGGTGAGGGCTTCTTTTTCTCTCCAGCTTCCTCACGACACGGCGACTGATCCCCGGCCTCATTCTACAGCACCTCGGATCTCTCGACCGCGGCCACCTCCCTCGTCGCTTCGTCTTCCGCCGCTTGGACCGCCGCTGAAGCTCAACGTACTCGTATGCGCTACGTCGCCCAGCTCAGCGAGTACTGGCCTCTCGACCGATTAGCCACCGTTTCCCTCGCCACTCTCTCCGCCCCCTCCACGCCCGCTCCTTCTTCGCCGACGTCTCACACCCCCGAGAACGCTCCCCCATCTCAGCATTCGCTCCTTCTCGCCCCTCCGGCACCCTCAGACAAGGGTCGCATCCTCCTCCTCGGCACCGGACCCGGCTCCACTCTCCTCCTCACTCGCCTGGCCTACCTCTTCCTCACCTCCCCTCCCGGCTCGCCATACTACGTCGACCTCTTCCTGTCGGACAAGCTCGTACCCGCAGAGATTCTCGCTCTCATTCCCGAAGAACGGAGGAAGGGCGTCGTCATTGCCAAGAAGTACCCTGGCAACGCCGAGCACGCTCAGGACGAGTTGATGCGCCTCGCGGTCGAAGGAGCGAGGGAAGGCAAGACGGTGCTGCGGATGAAGCAAGGAGATCCATTCCTCTACGGTCGAGGAGGAGAAGAAGTCCTCCACTTCCGCAAGGCGGGATACGACCCTGTCGTCATCCCTGGTCTCTCCTCCTGCCTCGCTGGACCTACCATTTCCGGTATCCCCGTCACCCAACGAGGAGTCGCCGAGAGCTTGGTGGTCTGCACGGGAGTTGGTCGAGGAGGTCGCGACGTCGGCGTCGAAGGCTACGAGCGCGGCAAGACGCTCGTCGTCCTGATGGGCGTGGCTCGACTGGAATCGCTCGTGGAATCCCTCCTCAACCACTCAAAATCTTCTTACCCTCCCTACCTCCCCATGGCGCTCATCGAACGCGCCTCGTCCCCCGATCAACGCGTAGTCGCCTCCACCATCGCCGACCTTCCCTCCGTCCTCAAGCGCCTCAGCCCTCATCGGCCGCCTGGAATGCTCGTCATTGGCTGGGGAGTCATGTGCTTGGAAGGCAAGGATGGAGCGGGTGATATGAACGTGCTGGATGAGGAGAAGTTGGGCGAGAAGAGGGATAAGGAAAGGGTCAAGGAGTGGCTCGGGGAGGAGGGGTACAAGTGCAGAGAGGGACTCGGAGAGGGGTGGAGGAAGGTTGTCGAGGGGCTGAGGGATTAATCTTTATCTTGTTGAACTTGTAGCCTTAGAATGGGATGTGGTATTAGATCTCTTTCGCCGAAGCGTAGAAGAGACCGACCGAGCGAAGAGAAGCAGCTTACGAATCCTCCGATACTCTTCGCAATAGCACATTTCGACCCTCCCAATTGCGACCACGCGGTGAAGCACTATTCTCAGACCCGGCCTGACACCTTCCGGCGGGACATGACCTGACATGACTCGAGAAGTGAGATCGGACGAGCACCTTTGGCGCCTTTGCCCTCCTCCCCCTGGTCTCGCTGCAGCTCACGTTTTGCTTGAGTCTGACTCACGGACAGCTAGCATAGTCATCAAGAGCCCTTCGGTTCGAGGAGTCAGTCACAACTGTTCGTCTCGCCCGAGATCGCTTCTCTCTCTTCTGCTTCTCACTCGCACTCTATTCAGCCGCACCACAAGCTTCACAGATGGTCACGGGAGAAGTCATCCCGTCCTCACCGGACAACGCACCGCACGCCTCGGCGGACCCCTCCTCTGGTCGGTTGACGGCGATCCTCGTTCCCTCACTCTTGGGAGGAATCGCACTGCTGTTACTGCTGAGCTACTTGATATATCGGAGAAGGAACTTGGGTGTCGAAACCCCCAAAGGTGAGCTGCCTACCGCTCGATTGGGAGCTCGCCGAGCTGATCGCCGAACGACCCAAGACGAGGAAGCCACGCCTGCCTACCCTCTGCATCCTCTACATCACGTTCCACCACTACCAACAGAGGATACACCTCCACCGGTGTACTCTCGGGAACCCAGTGATGAGGATTTGAGGACGAGAGAGGGATCGAGTCAAGCCGGCGAGAATGAACGGGAGGTCCTGGGTGAGCCGAGGATGCTGATGGCGGCACACTTCAGGTGATATACGTTTGCTAGTGCTGCAAGTTCCGTCTGTATTCGAAGAGCAGAGCCGCCAAAGAACGAACGGCTGAGCGAACGCCGAAAGTTGGTGAGACGTAGCGAGGTTTCTCGCGTCCAACTGCTCTCCTTCAGGCCTTGCCTTTGAAGCCACCGTTCATATTCACACACTTCACCACCCGCGCTCACCATATCCCCGGCTCAAACCCTCCACTTCCTCCTCTTGCCCGCTCCCCCAACCCTGCCCGCATCGCTCCATCCCTCCGCACTCTTCATGAACGCCATACCATCCCTTCCCTCCTCCTCCCTCCCGTGACCACTGCCCCACCCCTCCAGATCCACCTTCCCTTCCTCCCCCACTCGCATCATCAGCACCGAACGCTTCACCCCCGAAGCTCCTCGCCCACCGTACCATTCCCCCTCATAATCGACTACATCATCATTGTCGTTCTCTGCCGCCGTTGCTGCTACTCCCTCTGCTTGATCGCCGAGGATCATCGCTCCCTCTGAGCCAGCGGTCGCTCGGGCGGAGGTCTTGCGAATGAGGTTCCGAAGCGAGGAGGCGACGAGTTGAGAATCGTTGAGGCGGGAACGGAGGGTTGAGAGATGGCGCATGGCGAGTGCGGAGGGGCTCTGCTGGGTTGGGAAGGTCGAGGCTTGTGGGATTGCAGGGGGGATGCGCGATTGAGGGTAGACCTGCGGTTCGTTCGGCGTTATAGGTCAGCGAGGGAGCGAGGAGCAAGGGAGAGAAGAACGTACCGGAGTCTGCTTGTAGGAATGCTTGGCTGGTAAGGGAGGGAGGTAGTCTGCCTGCAAGGCGGCCAAAGGCTTGACCTTGGGCTGTTTGACCTTCTTCCTCCTCGGCGCGGGAGGGGCGGGAGCTGGCGCAGGTGCTCCTTCGAGAGTAGGAAGAGGGAGAGGCGCAGGTGCTGGTTCGTCCTCGTATTCCGAAGCTTCCGATTCGGACGAAGGCTCGTCGTCGGAGGCGAGCGTTGGGCCAGGAGCTTCCTCGCGCTGCTTATCGTACACGATGCTCAGCTGGGGGACTGTTGCGTGAACAAAGAGTCAGTTCTGCATCCCTGTAGCTTAAGCAGAGCCTGGAGAGCAGGAACGCACCATCCCTCGCCTTGGTCTTCTCCACCTCCTCCTTCAACTCGCTCACGCCAGCAACTCCAAAATCCCTAACACCCTGCAGCAAATCCTTGAAATTGGGCTGATTCCTCCGTCCCAAATTGGCGAGGTCATGCGATCGGACGAGCAGTGAGCCAAAGACTGCTCGAACGGACTCTGTTGTCAGCTCTCAAGCTCCCAGCGCGAAGAGAAGCAGAGACGTACAGCTGAACACTACACCCTCCAACTCTTCCAACGCTTCTTCTGTAACAGCCTCGAACCCCGCTTGCTCCAATTCATACGAGACGAGCTTCCTCAGCGCTGAAGCAGCCACGGCGGGTGGGAGGTCGGGTCGCGGGTTCTCCAAGCTGAAGGGTACAGGAGGAGGAGATGGAGTACGCGAGGATGGTGTAGGTGAGCGTGAGCCAGAGGCGCTGGCTGTTGGTGAGAACATGGTCGACGATGAGGTAGGTGGGAGAGAGCTGAGCTGGGGAGCGCGAGTCGGGTCGGGACTTGGGCGCGAGAAAGGAGGTTCGCAAAGTGGCTGTAGGTCTCGCGTGCCGGGGGCTTGTTAGTCTATAACAACCAGCCTTTGCTCCCATATTGTAGTCAAGGCGAGAGCGAGACCCAAAAACGAGCGCCGAACGAGCGCCGAGAGGCCCTCGCGCAGTGTTTGCCTCATGTTCAGCACAGCTCGCCACCCACTCTCCAACCAGTATCGAATCAACGAAAGAAACACTGCCTAGCATTCACCGATTGTCTGCTCAATCCCCCCCATTCCTTGTCCACCGCCGCCAAGCTCCGTTTGTTCGGGCTCCTCGTTCGTTCTATCCTCCGTTCTGTCCCCTACTACTACCGCTTAGGCGGAGTACAGCTCTTCGCGGACAAGTACACCCAAGTTCTTGCGGAGGGGCTCGGTAGCATCGAGGTAGGCCTTGTCTGTAAGGGGGGAGGGAACGAGGGAAAGGAAGGGTCAGCGCTTGGAACGGCAAAGAATGGCGGGCGTTGCGGGCAGCGGTCATACTCGAGCCTTCATCAGACAACTATCAAAGTCGTGTACCATCGCCCAAGTTCCACACCACAGCAGGAATCTCGCAGCGAGCGAGACAGCCTGGCAAAGGAGAGCGCCGAGGATGCGAGTGGCAACAGGCGGCTGTGACTACTCAGTGGTGCCCTGATCCGGTCTCGGGCCCGACCACGACATCGATCCAACCTCCTCCGTCTTCCGAGACAGGGACAAAGGGAGGAGAGGAGGGAGAGACCAGAGCGAAAGCCGAGCCGAGCTGCCCCCAAAGGTGTCCTCCTCGGCAATCGTCCTCCTCATCATGCCCCCCAAGGGTATACTCCCCGTCCCGTCGCCCACGGTGACGAACACGAGGCGGAAAACGATGGCGACGACGACGAAGGCCGAGAGCTAGCTACCCCTGCCCGACCTTTCTCGAAACCGCCTTCCGCGGTCAAAACGTCGCTCGTCATCCTTCTTCCGTCAGCTCTGCAATCCACTGCCATCCGACTCCTCTGGGAGACAGCGGGCGAATGGAAAGAAGCCGCAATGGCCCGAAGGAAGAAGCGGCGCCGGCACAAGGCAGCTCGACCACCCACTGCCTTCAGCCTGAAGCAACGCTGGCTTCGTTCTTCTTCTTTTTCAGTCACCCTCCTCTGCCTATCTCCCTTGAGAGACAGACGGCGAAGGAAGCGACGAAGCGAGCGGACGAAAAGCGAGAGATCGGCTGCGATGAACCAGCCTCTATGCTCTGCTCAATCCTTACTCGACTACCAGACGGAGGACATCCTAACCCATCCGCCTCCCTACCGAAAGAGACGAACAGGGGAAGGAAGTAGACGACGACCGACGAGCAGAGGGCGGGCAGAAGCGCCGGAGCGGAGACTTTGTGTCAACGCGGCCCTCAGCAGCTCCGTCGTTCTTGTCCTGTTTCAACTGTCTACTCCACCAGCATCGAGTCCATCTTCCCTCGATCGGGAGACTCGGACCCAGGAGAAGGAGAAGGAGGCCGCTGAGTTCATGCGGCTCCCTCCCTCCTGCATGCAGCCAGCGCTATGCCTTCAAGCTCCTTCGTCCTTCGACTAGCTCACATAACTCCCTGCGACCATCTCCCGTCGGAAGATGAGCCACAGGCAGTTGAAGGACGAGACGCGTGACAAAGGCCACAGCGGCAGCGAGGAGGACGGAGACCTGGACCCCAGCCCACCCTTTCCACCGATCCTGACCCTCCTCCTTGCCCTGCTAGTCCTCTGCGATCACCCTCCTCGGCCCCTCCTCCGCACCGGAGAAGAAAGAGCCAGCGAAGGAGCGTCGGCCAAAGGGAAAGGTCAAGGCGAAGGAGGGGCGAGCGAGAGGCTCCCGCTGTGGTCCTCCCATCCTCCTCCACATCACTCTTCTACCCAGCTCAAGCACACACTCCCACTACACCCCCACACCCCGCTCTTTCCATCTTCCAGCTGCCTCTCTTCTCGAACCGGCCAACCCTCGCCAAACTGCCTCCCCTCCCCTGCCCGACCCAGCCCAGCCCAGCCCAGCCAACGAGCGAAACGCCGATGCAAGTAGAAGAAGGTGATTAAGGATGGGGGAAAAGGAAAACGTACATTGAGCGGGGTTCTCGACCTTCTCCTCTGTTTGCGGTGAGTGAAGGATCGAGGGAGGGAGAGGGAGAGAGGGAGAGGGGAGTGGGAGGGTGAAGAGGGATGAGGGAAGAGGGATGAAGGAAGGGTTGGGCGCGCAGGCGAGGAGGAAGGGGACGGTGGGAGGGAGGTGAGGGAGAGATGATGGGGAGAGAGAGAGGGGAGACGAGGCGAGGGAGGGAGGGAGAGAGAGAGAGAGGCAGACAGGCTCGGTCAGCGCCCACCGATCTCCCCTCATTTCATCAAGAGACAGCAAGTCGTCGCCCGAACGGGAGACAAGAACTCACTGAGTCCCTCGAAGATCCTCACGGCGGTGGAGTAGTCGTTGACGCGACGGGCGGCCTTGAGGGCCTCCTCGACGACTGGTTGGTGGAGGGAGAGAGGGGCGAGTCGAGGGTAGGGTCGAGCGAGTGAGCGGTGGAGAGGGGTGAGGGAGAGGGCGGAGTGAAGTACAGAGACGGGTCGTATGGGATGATGGAGGCGAAGGCGGAGAGGAGGAGGAATGGGAGAAAGAAGAATGAAGGATGAAGATCAGCGAGCGGTTCGGCGACGACTTGGGTGGGTGTTGAATGGTTGCGAGGCTTGGACTGCCTAGAAGCGGCTGTAAGAAAGGGTCCCAAATCCCTGCTTCACATCCTGTAGCTCTGCACCCCTCCTCTGCCCAATGACTCGATCAACAGCCTGCCCCTCTTCTCCCTCGTTCGGCGACACTGCTCCTGCCACCGAGCTCTCCTCGCCCGATCCCAGTATTCCTCAGATCACTCTGTAATGATACACCGTCCCAACCCCCGCCCTCTGTTCCCCTAGAGAGCAATGCTCCAAGATCCGATCCATCCCGCTGTTGATTCGCGCCTCTTCTCGGGGGCGTGTTTCCTCTCGCTGGGTTGGAGGAGAATGCAGTGGGGGGTAGGGTAGGAGAGAGAGAGTGAAAGCTCACCCTGCTGGGAAGGGACCAAATCGTAGGCGAAGCAGTTGTTGAGACCGCGCTCTGTTTCCCGGTCGGGTGAGAGTCAGCGGTCTGCAGGGAGGGAGAGAAAGCTGAGAGGATGAAGGAGCGACTGACGGAGCTCAAACAAGTCTTGAGCGCCGGCAAAGAAGTCGGCGTAGCGTTTGTTGAAGGAGTCGTAATCCTCGGCAGCGGCGTGGGACGAGTGGCGGACTGTGTAGTGCAAGTCGAGGGAAGGGAAGGGGAGAAGGAGGATTGGGTGGTGAGTTGAGTTGTAAGGGGAGAGAGGTGATGATGATGATGAGGTGCAGAGTGTGTGAGAGTGAAAGAGAAAGAGAGAGAGAGTCAGCTCATGATGATTCTGTAGCCAGGTAGACTGGACTGCTCCCCAAAGAGACTGGGTCGACTGACCTGCCAGAGGAGCTGAGCGGGCGAGGGCCAAGTTCAAGTTGGCTACGACGGGGCGAGCGGTAGAGCGAAGCGAGGTACGAAGGAGTCCGAGTGACATTTTGTAGGGGTGGGAGAGAAGAGTAGTAGGAAGAGAAGAAGATGTAGGACGCAAGGGAGGCCGGCCGGGAGAGCGCTCAGCTCTCAGCCAAACGCCAAACCCTTCTCAAAAGAAACGCGACTACTGGCTCCGCTTCTTCCCCTTCTACCCGCCCTACAGCTCATTAACATGTCACTCCCTTCCCTTCGTACCTTGGCGACACAAGCTACCCAGTCCAAGACCAAAGTAGTACAGAGGACTCGCCCTCTCCCACAACGGAAAAGCGTCCTCTTCGCCTCTCATCTCCACCTCTTGACCAACAACGATTTGGTCTTGTTCCTCCGACCAGGCGATTTCTCTGCTACAGAATACAGGCAATTACGCGCTGCTATTCAAGCTTTACCAGTCGCCCCTTCCCCTTCAACCACCACCTCGGACTCAACCGCACCCGCACCCAAACTCACCGTCCTGAGACCAGGATTACTCCCCGCTCTGTTGAGAGAACCCACTCTCTCTTCCACCATCAACACTACATACCTCTCCACCTCTTCCCACCTCAAAGGTCCCCTCGCCGTCCTCACTTGCCCGACCCTCTCCCCTTCCCTCGTCTCCTCCCTCCTCCCCTTGCTCCACCAATTCTCTCAATCCCCCTCCCCCAACGCTCCCCCTATCGACCCCAAAGCTAAAATCACCACCCCTCCGCCACAACGTCTTCAACTCCTTTCCTCCCTCCTCGAAACTTCCTCGGCTCGCGATCCAGAGGGGACCACCCACGTCGCCAAATTACCCGAATTGGACGGGTTGAGGAGTCAGATTGTGGGTTTGTTGAGTGCTCCTGGTGCGAGGATTACGGGTGTATTGGGACAGAGGGCGTTTGAGGTGGGTAGGGCGTTGGAGGGGTTCAAGGTGGGATTGGAGCAGGGTCAGCAAGGTGCAGGAGGGGAGGCTAAGAATGAGGCGTAGTGAGGTATAGAGGGATGATGCAAAAGGATGCGGAACAACGTCCGATTTACATACTACACCGGGCGAGGAGGGCCAAGAGGCTCGGCGAAGGGAGACGCTCGGCTTTCGAGTCTTTGGTCAAGGCGAGAGGGCTCGACTTAAGTGATGGTGAGGATCAGCTGCACTCGTTGTCGTGTGTCAATCTCACCAACTGCACCCTCTCCTTCTCCCGCTCTTGTGACGAGCGACAAGCCGAAAGACCAGCTCGGCGGCTCCCTCGGTTTCTCCCGTTCTCCCCAAACCGAGAGATACTAGATACCCTTTCACGGCAGCACATCCCTTCCTCTCTACTGCAACCCTCTTCTTCCAACTCCCCTCGCCTCGTGATATAAGTCCCTCCCTCTCAGCGCCCGAACCTCTCCTCGACCTCACCTCACCTCGCTAAACTCTCAACCGGAGCAATCGACGTAGGTGAGGTGAAGAGATAGGGTCTCGATGCGGTCCCTTCGTCTGGCTCTACTGAAGCTCGAGGTGTGGGAGAGGTGGTGGTTGAGATGGTCGAAGGTGAGGCAGAAAGACGTTGCTCGGGGATCTATTCTCTTTCGAAACTTCATCAGCTACCTCCTGCTTTCTCATGGAGGACGGGAGGGGAAGAAAGGATTCATGAAACTCACGCCCAATCGAACAAGGAAAGCCATCCCCAACCCGCCCGCCGCACCGAGAAAGACCCATCGCAAAGCCACGCCAAAGGCTGATCGAGCGGCCAATTGCAGGGAGGGAGGCGAGAGGTGGATGATGCTCTCGTGGGGGTTTTGGAGGAGGTTGTTGATGGTCTGTTGGGTCTCCTTGCTTGTCAGCTGGGAGGGAGAGCGAGGAGGAGAGAGAGAGAGGACGAACTGATGGCTCGGCGCTGGGGAGATGGACTTGCAGTTCCCGCACTAGCACACTTTGGAAGATGGCACTCCCTCCTGCTACTCCTACAACTTGACCCAATCCGCGAAAGAGTTGGGCAAAACCGGTGGCTGTGGGCACCTCGTTTGCTGTGGGGGGGGGAACGTGAGATCGGGGCCGATTCGGAGGGTCAGCGAGGCGAGGAAGCAGGGTGCTTGAGGGAGGGAACGAACGGGATACAGAGGCGAGGAGAGCAATGAAGGTTGTTTGTAGGACGATGGAGGAACCAAAGCCGAGGGGGATCTATTTCCTCGTCTTGAGGTGAGCGAGCGAGCGAGCGCCGAGCGGAGGGGACTCGGAGAAAGAATGGGACGAACGATGGAGAGCCATTGAGTTAGTACTCCTGATGTAGGGGAGAGTTGGACGAGAAGGAGTGAGGCGAGGAAGGAGAATAGACCGGAGTGGAGGTTCAGGGTCTTGTATTGCCCTGCGCGCAAGACGGACAGGGCGAGAGGGTCAGCGCCGAACTGAAAAGGAAGAGAGAGAGGGAAGGGGGGACGGACCACGTCTGTGAAGGTACCATCTGTGGGATTGAGAGGAGATATCAATAAGAACCGGAGGGCGGAGAGAGGGAGAGGACCAACCCAGCGAACAGAGAGCCGAGCGAGAGGGCAATGGATCTCCGAGACGTTCGGCGCAAGGTCAGTGAGGGTCGGATCGAGAGGATGCACGGGGATGCGCTCACCCTGGGAGCAAGTGAAGACCTGCTTCAGCACTCGACGTATTGCCGACAATCTCGAACCAAAGGGGGAGGAAGTCTGCCTCGTTTTTCACGATCCGTCAGCTCCGAGTCGGCGCCGAGAGTGGATGGGAGAGGACACACAAATGACGGCAAAGTTGGACATGGACACCAGGAAGGACGAAATGGCTACTAGTACCGGAACCCTCCTGCTCAACAACTTAGGATCCAACACTGGTTCCACGGCGATTCGGAGCTCGGTGATGAGGAAAGCGATCGTGCCGGTAGTAGCGACGAGGAGGGATGCCCAGGCTTTCGGCTCGGTCCAAGAGAAGGAGAGGGAGGTGCATGAAGAGAGGAAGAAGAGCGAGGAGCTGATGGTGAGGAGGAGAAGGAGGGTGCCGAGGTAGTCAATTCGGAGGAGGAGGGAGCGTCGGGAGGTCGGATGAGCGGGTGAGAGGAAGGTGTAGTGCAGATGGGTTTGAGTGAGAGTGTAGGACAGGACGAAGAGGGGTAGCTGAACTGTACAAGAGCGTCAGCGACGGTCTCGTCTCGTCTCGCAGTCATCGCCGAGGAGCGCCGACCGTCGAACTCACCCAAGAACGCCGCCCTCCACCCCCATCGATCGCTCACCCATCCTCCCAAAGGACCTCCCAGTCCCGTCCCCAGACCAGAGAACAGTGTAGCCACACCCTGCATCAAACTCCTCTCCCTCAAGCCGTAAAGATCGCTACTGATCACGCTGGCAGTGGTGCTCAGCCCACCACCTCCACAGCCTGCTACAAATCGAGCAGCTACCAGCCAGGTCATGGAGGGCGCGAGTGCGCATCCCAGAGTACCGAGTAAGAGGAGGGACAGAGCGAGTTGATTCGCTCCCCTTCGACCGAGGAGAGTGGAAAGGCGACCGTAGAGGGGTGTGAAAGCTGAATGGGCCAAGAGGTAGGAAGTACCGAGGTGGGAGGAGTGTTGGGCTGAAGAGAAGGTGGAGGAGATGGTTGTTAGAACTGCCGGAGAGGGAGCGAGGTTAGCGCCGAGCTGCAACCCCGAGCTACGCGGAACGGGACGAACGGGTCGCGACGAGGGTGGCTGTTGAAGAGCTGTGGTCAATAAAAGTTTTCTGAAGGCTTGGGAGAACAGCCTCACTGTTCAGAGCCGCCAGAAACGTCGCTGTCCAAATCCCAGCGAGAATACCCGTTCGAGTGCGCCTGCTCACCGCGCGAGGGTCGACGCCAGTGGACTTGTCATCGGTCGAGGATGAGAGTGTGGGAGAGAGAGTACTCTTGGGAAGGAGTGAGGTGCGCTCCGTGGTGTGGGTCATGCTCTGTAAAGGCGAGGAGAAGGAGGTCAGCGATTCGGAGTCGAAAGGGGAGAAACTGCGACAGCTGCTGGGTGATATGCAGATCTTTCAAAGCGCTTTTTGAACCGTTTGAGACTGTTTTGAGACTCTTTCGTGTCTAGCACGGTGGCACCCGCCTCCCCCCTTCCCCTCGCCTGCCCCTCCCGCTCGATCTCTTTCGCCTGTCATCTGCTTCCGCCGGCAGGCAGATGCACACCAGCAGAGTAACTCATTTCTATGACGCTATGCTCGGACGAGGTTGGAGTCTGGCGAGAACGAGAACGAGAACGAGGAGGGATAGCGGAAAGAGAGCTGCTGCTGCTCGCGTCGGACAGCCCGTCGGCGTGGACCCGTCGCAGCGCGCTTGCTCATATCAGCTGCAGCAGCAAGTCTGCCAGTCTGCGAGTGGGGAATCGGCGTGGGACAATGTGAAGGGACGGTCGAAAGGAGGCGGGAGAGGAGCGAGATTGTTCGGCGCTAGAGCGGAGCGAAGGGGTTCGGCCGAGATCGTGCGGGAGCGAGTGCGGGCCCCGTTGAGACGCGCCATGCAGTTGTGGAGAGCCGTGTGGTAGCTGACTGCTGTAGCAGTACAACCGAGGTGTCAGGTGAGGCGAGAAGACGACTTCAAGTTCGACGGCGGACCCTCCTCGACCGAGATCGCCCCTAGCAAGTGACCGAAGGCGAAAAAGTCAGGTCGGGTCGCCAGGACTTGTACAGCAAAAAGCTAAGCTTCCCTTCGGCCCTCGCTGGCGCACGCCAGACGCTGCTGAGGAGCAGCAAGGCAATAACAAAAAAGAAACGGTCCCACGCAGGATCGAACTGCGGATCTCCCGATGGGACTGTTATATTAACAGTCGGACGCTTTACCAACTAAGCCATAGGACCTTTGCGATGGCTCCTTGTCAAGTACGCTCATTTACAAACCCCAGAACGCTCTTTCGTCAATCCTGCCAACCTCAACTTCAGCCCTCGTCTTTTGGAGCGGCGCTCCACCGCTGGCACTGATTTATAGTGCCTCGGATCCATGTCATCTTGCAAGCGAAACTTGCTGCCGTGCTCAGCTCCACTCCCGTCACAGGACGACACTCGTCGGAACAGCCTGCTGCTCGGCGCTCATCGTGCTGCTTCTGCGAGGCTATGTCGTCGTCTCGGATTTATCCAGATTAGAAGGTGGTTGCAAAATGCTACCGCATGAAGCTTGACCTGGGCGTGCTGCCGCCATTCGTACATCTCGCGCCTCCTACTTTCGCTCGGTGGACGGTCTCACTCGCAAAGTCGATCGCCGACCTCGTCAGGATCGGGGTAACATACATCGGTATTTTGGCAGCGTTAACCCTTGAACCACTCGGCCTTCTCGGCCTTCAAATTGCCTTCCGTTTGCTTCTCGACGTCGCCGGTGATCATTCCCAATGCGCTGTGATTGAAGCAGGGTCAGCAATCGTTCCGAAACGCTTGGAAGTGAATTAAAGTACCTCTCCGCCTTGCCTGTTAACCGCTCCTTGCTTGGTAGCGGTACAGTGCCCTCGGCGGCCGACGCCTTCCACTCGGCCTTCTCAGCTTTGAGGTTTCCTTCTTTCATCGTCTCTTGGTTGCCCGTGAGCATTCCGAGTGCCCTGTATCAGATCAAAGAGTGTGTCAGTGACCTTCAGCCCCCCCCTCTACGCTTCTCGAGAACAGCGAAAGCCCGCAACTCACGACTCGACCTTTCCCCCCAGCCTCTCTGCACTCGCTTCTCCCTGCGCCTTCGCCTTCGCTTCCGCCAACTCCTTTTCCCCAGCTTCCTTGAGCTCTGCTCCCTCCTTGTTCCAGCTTGGGTCGCTCGAGACGGATCCAATCGCCTGCGTGTGCGTGTGGGGAGAGGGTCAGCTCAGAGCGCGCTGTAGAGGAGTACAGAAGTGGGTTACGCACCTCGTAGACTGCTCCCTTGGCCGAAGAGAGTTGAGCGTTGATCTGCGAAGGCTCGGTAGTCGTGTTGTCGCTCATTCTGGTCGTTTGCTGAGGTGGAGGCGGACGACCGTCATCGTTTGAACTCGCCGACCATCTCGACTTCTTTAGTTTCGGTCTTTCCCTTTCCACCTCCGAGTGGTTTCTGTAGCAGAGTTCTGAGGCGGGCTGTCGTGACACGATCAGTTACTGCCCTTGGAGCCTTTGGCATGTCTTTGAAGAGTAGCAAGAGAGGACGAAAAGCAGAGAAGCGAGATCAAGCGCGCCCTCTCTTTCCCTTCGAATTCGACATTGACTCGCTCCTTGCGTTGGTCCCGGTTGCGGAGCGCTTCCAGTGGAGATACTCCCGAGCTGCAGACCTGAGAATCCGTCACCAGCTTTTGCTTCTACCTCGATTCAGGCCTCGCCTTCAGAGCTCACGACTCGAGAGCTCGGCGCCGAACGAGGTCCATCTTCCCATCGTCGAGCTACACCTACCCTCCTCCCGAGCCTTCCCCTTCCTTCAAGACTATCTCTACCTTCAGTCGCCATCCCTACTTCTCGGCTCTCTCCTCCCCACGCCACCAGCCTTTCCCGCACCTCCAACCCTCTCTTTCGGCGCTCCTCAACCCCACTCCCTTCTCGCTCTCAGTCTCGCTTGCGGCGCTACCGACTCAACAGCTAACAGAGTAGATCTTCTTGTTCGGCTCCCGCTGGTGCATGCTCTCTGGAAGACAGTGGTAGCGTTGGGAGCGAGCGACGAGAAGCTCTGGTCGACGATGAAGAGCGCTTGGAGGATCCTTGCCGGCGCTGTGCGTGAAGAAGAGGAGAAGGAAGGAGCAGATGAGTGAGCGAGTGGATAATTGAGGAAAGGAGAACTCTCATGTAGCCAGAGCTTGTCAACGTGTTCCCTTGTCCTCAGCAATGCCGAAGCAAGATGGCTCCATCTCCTGGCCGACCCAGAGGAAAGAGGCGAGAGGGACCTCCGCGGAGCCGTGCCCAGGAACAGGCGCTTTATCAGACGCCACCGGAAGGTTTGTGTTTCTCCGTGTGAAAGACTCAGCAGGTGAGGCAAGGCGGAGATGGCCTCTCGCCTGAGGAAACGGAAAGCCAGCGCCGAGAAGCGGCGGCTCAGCAGGCCGGCCCTACGAGCGTCGTCCTGTGACGAGAGTGGAGCTGAACACGGCAGAAAGTTTTACTTGCAAGATGACAAGGATCTGAGGCACTATAAATCAGTGCCAGCGGTGGAGCGCCGCTCCAAAAGACGAGGGCTGAAGTTGAGGTTGGCAGGATTGACGAAAGAGCGTTCTGGGGTTTGTAAATGAGCGTACTTGACAAGGAGCCATCGCAAAGGTCCTATGGCTTAGTTGGTAAAGCGTCCGACTGTTAATATAACAGTCCCATCGGGAGATCCGCAGTTCGATCCTGCGTGGGACCGTTTCTTTTTTGTTATTGCCTTGCTGCTCCTCAGCAGCGTCTGGCGTGCGCCAGCGAGGGCCGAAGGGAAGCTTAGCTTTTTGCTGTACCACTTGCTGTACCACCCCAGTCGAGCGGAGCTCGCCTTTTTGTACTTCATACACTCGCTCAAGCCGATCTCGGTCGAGGAGGGTCCCACACCTCGCCGTCTCCCTGGCGCTCTTTGGCCTGCATCCCAGCAATCACAGCGCACAGAATTGCAGCTCACTGGCTACCGTTTGCTAGCCAGGCCGACTGCTGACACTCTGGAAATTGCAAAAGAGGCGCTTCTGCCTGCTCGGCGACTTTCCTGCAGCCATCGCCGAGTTCCCCTTCAGGCCTTCGCGCATCGTCGCCCCCTTCACGTGAAAATAGGCTGCCGAACGGCATCTGCGCAGAGCGTACCTGAGGCCTGAGCCTTGACGATCGCCGCGCCTGCTCACAAATTGAACTTGGAAGTCGAACGAGTTCGCACCACAGGTCACGCTCGCCAGACTTTCCCTCCCAATCTCTCGCTCTCAACTCCACCTGCGCTCGGGAAAGCCCAACGATGTCATCTACTAGCACCCATTCGTCCGCTTCTGCTTCCCCTACATCGCAGGGCAGCATGGGAATCGGTGCAGGCGCTACAGTGTGCGTTTCCTCGCTCTTCGCACTTTCGCATCGCGATCTCAGCTGATGCTCGTCTCTTTCGTCCTACAGATACTATGGAGCCGTCGCTATAGCCATTCTTGCTCTCGTGGGCATCACCTTTGGATCTGTAGGTCTATCCTCGCCATCCTCTCGCTCCCCGACGCCCCGCGAAGGCCCCGCAGAGTGGCGTCGCTCTCCGCTCGCTGTACCAGGCTATCAAGCGGCAGGAGGAATATCGAAACTCATCGTACATTTAGCTGACCTTCACCCTTTGCTTCCCGGTCGTCCAACAGCGTCTAGTCTTCATTCGGCGCGCAAAGAGGCAGCGGAGGGAGGATCGGGTGGAATTGGCGCGGCGGGGAGAAGAGGGCGGCCTACCTACATATCGCGAAACGAGTGAGTAGCTCACACGCGCAACGACCTACTCTCTGGATGCTCTACTGACCTTCTTCATCCTTCCCCTTCCTGCTCGGCGTTCCCTCTACTCACGCTGTGCAGCCACACCGTATACCCTCTCCTACGCCACTTCTCCTCTCGGGATTCTACAGCCCACCATGTCTCGCGTCTCTCGCCGCGTACCACCCTCTCATCCCGCCTACGCTCCGCCAGCACCCGTCGCCGTCGTCCCCGGCTCATCGGCGGCGGGCGGCGAGGTGCAGCGAGCTACCGAGGGTACAATCCCTCCACCCGACTATGACGGACCGCCCAAGTATCAAGGATGAACGCCTGCACCGGGCGCGGACCATGCTTCAAGGCTGATTAGCTGCGAGAAGCAGCGCCAGCGGGCGCCGAACGAAAGGCTCAGGACGACTTCTGTACTTTCACGACATTCTGTACCCACGCTGTAGCCTACTCTTGATTGATGACACAGCTATACTATTTGCACGATTCTGTAACGGACGCTCAGCATCTTCACCCAGCGATGCCACTCCCACGCGAGATTCGGCGAATTCTCGCAAGACTCTCGAAGGGTCAAAGAGCCCGCAAAGTGCACATGCCAACAGCTCGATGTCATGACTTGTCGACTACCGCTCGCTGTCCTCTCGTACTTCTTGTGCAACTGAGCATGGCTTCCCTTCGTGGCGACCCTCTCCTCCTCGTCTGTCGACTCGCCCCGTCTCGGCCTGCTCCTCTACGACTGCAGAAAGTCCATCGGAAGCGGTGTAGGAGGGACCAATCCCAGCGAGCGAAAGAAGTCGTCGTAGTCGGCCGTCGTGTTGAAGGGTGCGAGAGGATCAAACTCGAAAGAAGTGCCGGCAGAGGGGGTGGAAGGGTCGGTGTAGGAGGAGAGGTCGAGTGTTGTGGTCGGATTGAGCGGGAAGGTGGAAGAGGGAGGCATTGGCGCCGCCAGCTTCGCCGTCTCGACCATCTGCGCCGCCTCGGCTTGCTCCTCCATCTCCAAATCGTCGGCCAATCCTCGAAGCTGATTGATCTCCTGTTCTGCACAGCACATGGTCGCTTTGACGACCGAGTCGAGTGCTTTGCGCCATCGAGCTTTGTCGAAGGGAGGCAGATTTGATGGCGGAACGGCGATCTTGCGCTGGAGGAGGTCGAGAAGTCGAAGGCCTTGCTCCGTGTGCTGTACGATGAGAGGAGAGACGCCGGAGGAAGGGTCCAAAGTGGCTCGGAGGGCACCAGTGGCGGGTTGGATGGCGAGGAGGAGGTTGGCCGTTTCGGCGTCCTCGGAGGGAGAGTAGCGAGCGATGAGATCCGGAGAGGAGAGGGTTTGGAGGTGAGAGGCAAGGATAGCAAAGCAGGGGAAGATGGTGTACGAGTTGATCCACCTGGAGGGGTGATCAAGAGGTCAGCTTCCCTCGTCTCCTCGCCGAGTTAAGCAGGCGACTCACCAGAGCTTATGAGCAAAGTCGGTGCAAGCACGGAACTCGGCGATGATGGCGAGCACCACACCACTGGCTTCTCGAGAGGAGACACGGGACGGGTTGACCTCTGTCTCGCTCTTTGGCTCGTCGAAGAGGTAGCGTCGATGAAGCCGAACAAACTGCGAGAGGGAGCGAGTCAGCGTCAGTTCCTTGTATAAGGGTGTAAGGGAGCAAACTTACCCGGGAGTGAATCTCCTTCTGTATCGAGAGACGCTGGAGGATGGTGGTGTCGCGGTGAGTGCCGACCATCGACTCGACCGCTGCATCTCCTGCTCGATCGAGGTGGTAGAAGATGGGAAGGCGACTTCCAATGTCGCGGAGGGCTCCATCGAGGCTGAAGACTGGTCGAGATGCAAGCGAGATTAGCTCCCCGCTGGTCGATGCGCTCAGCGCGCTCACTCGCCTCGGCGAAGCACTCACCCATCTCGCGAACGAGCGTCGTGTCGCCGATGCTCGAGTCATGCAGGCTCTTGATCACATGTTTCCTTGGCTGCTTCCACCTTTGCGCAAAGTACATGAGGTCGGCGAGCGAGACTTGGTAGGTGAAAGGCGAGGAGGTCGAGAGCTGACTGTGCTCCGTTGTAGGGACAAGAAGCTCTTCGTCGCTCCAGTTGAGAGGAATGGGGGTCGAGACTGTAGAAAGGGTTCAATGTCAGCTTTCTGCGAGCGGCAAAGCTCGAATAGCGACTGCGAAAGCCACTCACACTCCTCGATGGGCAAGACAGCGGTATGTCTGCAGCGATACGACACGTCCCATTCGCAGATGCAGAGCGCCCACCAAATCCTGCCAGCCATCTGCCTCGTGAAGAGTTCCACGGCGGCGGGAGGTACGGGGAACGAGTCGTTTGGGAAGCTGGTCGGCGAACGAGGTCAGCGAAGCTCGAAAGCGACGGACGCGAGGGCTATGGCGTTGATGAAGCGTACTTGACGACACTCTCCGGTGTGAGATTGTGCAAGCCAAGTCCTTGAGCGATGCGAACGCCCGCGCCGATCCAGACGACGAGTCGGTCGACCTCCCTGCGAAGGTAGTCGAGGTCAGCTCGGCTTGAACAAATGTCGAGGTAGGGACCACTCACCCGACGTTGTGCCAGTACTCAATCGCGAGGAGCATCGTCTGCAGCGTTCTGATGCGAGGCCTTCCGAGCCAGTCGGAGGTGTCGAGAGCCTTCTGCGCTGCTCTGACGAAGAGATCTGGCGACGGAAGGGAAGGAGTAGGCGATGGCGCGAGATGTAGTCCGACAGCGAGAACCTGAAGAGTAGGACAGCGTGAGCGATAGCCTCTACAGCCTCAGCTGAGCTCCCTGCTCACCATGAAGAGAGGGCCGAGTCGCTGCGTCACCCAATCTGCCCATTGAGGGTCAACTTGACCGCTACGAGACCCGAGGGAGTCCCAGAAGGTTCGATAATCATCGTGGAAGGAGGGCATGTGCAGGACCTGGACGGAAGAGACAGGTCAGCTTCGAGCCCTCGAGCCGACGGACGGGAGAGCGCGAGCTCACATGTAGCCACCAGTCGGCGCGATGGGTGAAACTGTCTAGTAGATAGTCGCAGACTGGACGAGGAGGAACGAGTGCGAGGAGGGCGTCGAGCTCTGGAGAGCCGACCGAGGCGAGTCCATTCGGTCCATTCGACGGCACTGGCGGATTCTGCAGAGATTGAGAAGACGAGTCAGCGTTGTGGGCTATGTCACAACTCAACTCACAACTCACCCTCTGCGAGCTCGTCGGAGCCGCTCCTCCCACCTCTCCCTCAACACCTCCACTCCCCTCGCTCAACTGCTGCAACACGGCCGCTACATCCTCCTCCTCCTTTCCAGTCTTACTCGCTCGTCTCAAAGCAGTCATTGCGTTCGTTGAAGGGCCACCGCCGAGCTCCAAGGGCGAAGCTGAGCCTCCCGAAACTGGTCCACTCGGCGGTTGAGGGTAGGGGAGGAAAGCACCCTCGAGATGCTGTCGTTCTCGGCCAACAGGGTGCGAGTTGATGAGCGAGGAGACGAGACTCTCGAGCGAATGGACACGTTGGCGAAGGGCGATGAATTCGTCGTTGAGAGCGAAAGGTTGTCGGTCGCTAAGAAGGAGAGCGCCGAGGGGTCAGCTCGACGGGCGAGGGCTTTGCGATAAAACCTACACGGCAGCATCTGGAACGCCCTCGACGACACATCCTTGAGGATTTCCACGCTTGACACATTGCGCGCATGGAACGACCTGCAGAAGGGGTCAGCTTCGAGGCGGAAGGGAGAAGGCGGAGGAAGCGGCGGACCTTGTCGCATTTGGTCTGGGGGAGCAGAGCGTCAGCCTGTAAGCTTGTCGAGATAACTGTAGTGTGCTCACTTTGCGCTTGACACACATGGTACCTGCGAGGAGGTTCGGAAGGCGTCAGTGGGGGGAAGGGAGGGTGACTCGAGCTGAGAGCGAAGCTGCTGTAGCTCATCTCCTGAGCCGTAGCCGGGACTCGACACTATGCTCCTAAGCGCACGCCTCTCCTGCTCAGACTGTGCAAGACTGACTCACAGCTCAAGACAACCCTTGGGCGCTTCTTGCGCTTGTTGTTGTCCTCCGAGACCGAGAGGCGGCTATCGTGATGAGCTACAACATGGTCTCCGTTCGCTGAGGGTGCAGACGAGCTCGCATGGCTGTTGACTTGGTCTTGCGGCGGGTGTGAGATGGCTCGAGGGTGCTGAGGCGCGTAGGCCGCCGCCGGGGGAGCTGAGACGAAATTGGTGTAGGTTGGTAGATGACCCCCTGTACTCGAATGGTGCTGTTCTGCACCTTGCTGCTGTATCGGATTCATTCGAGATGACGAGACGGATACAGAAAGCGGAGCAAGCTGCAGCCTCAATTGCAAGTCGAACCTCGGCTCTCTGCCTCCTACTTCAACACGCGCGATGAACTCGGCCGGAACTACCTCTAGTGTGAGTGCTGCTTGTTCTGCTGTACTCTGCTATCTTCACTGATTGATCGCTCGCAGGATCCCAAGTGGCAGTCAAAGGAGCGAGGCGACGAGGTGCGCTTCCTTCTGTATCTCTACACAAAGCAGCTGACCTTTCCGTACATCGATGCAGGACGCCTACATTCGCCAGCAGGTACGCTGCAGCGTTACAGCTCTCGCTCGGCCTTCACTGACGTAGTTTCGCCGCTCCCCTCCCGAACCCAGGAGCAAAGCAAGTTCGGCAAGCTGGGAGAGAAGCTCAAGGAGGGAGTTCAGGAGAAGGTCGACGGTGCAGGTAGCTCGACCCAGGAGGCTAGCGGAGGAGCTCAATCATCCACTTCGGCGGCTTGAGGTGAGTTCAAGACCGAGATGAGCTTCTCGCGCTCTGTAGCTGATGTCTCGCCTCTCCCGCCTTGGGAGCTACACCCTCCATACTGCAAGATGTGCTTTTTATTATGATCAAGAGCTTCAGACTCGATATGGCGCAGGATGAGCTGCTCGGCGACTAAGTGGGACCTGCTCGGCGAGTGCCCCCTCGCCGAACGCTTCGCCAAACGCTTCGGCCCAGGAAGGCAGGTTCAAGAAAGCACTGAACCACGATCTATTCACGAGAGGCCCTTGATCTACCCTGCTTCGAACTCTAGAGATGCTCGGCGCGCTGGACGACCTGCTCGGCGTCCTTTGCGATTGAGTCGTCGGTGGAGGAGGTGTCCGAGAGGGCAAAGAGAGCTTTGGCCTTTTGAATGTCCTTTTGGTGGAGGAAGTGGGTGAGGAGAGTCCAGAAGACTATCCAAAGAAGAGGGGAGGTCACTTTCGAGCGCCGAGGCGGAGCGCGACAGCGACGTACACAGAGCGATGGAGAGGCCGGCCGAGTAGTAGAGACCAATTGTAGCCTTGGGATCTACAGCAAGTCAAGCTTCAGCTTCAGAGAGCGCTGAGAGCTTGGCAACGGAGCTCACAATTGGTCTGCTTCCAGGTGAAGTTAGGCACGATGGCCTGCAGGACGTAGGCCATGTCGTTCATCAGGGCGACAACAAGGGAGCGCTCCTCGTTGTCAACACTGCAGATCTCGTTGGCCCATGAGAAGAAGAGACCTGACATGCCGCCGCCGATCTGGGTCATGTCTGCGCCGAGAAGGTCAGCGCCGAGCTCGCAGGATTGATTGAGTCTCGCTCACAGTATAGGATCCAGTGAGCGGTCAGGTGCTCATAGAGGGGCAGGTTGGCAAGGGCGATGACGATGGCTGCGTTGAGGGTCTGGGAGAGCGGAGAACGGAGTCAGCTGTTGAGGTCCGAGCACTCGGCGATAAATGAGGACGGCGACGTGCGGTGGTGAAGAGGATGGGAGGCCAGCGACGACCTCGCAGGAGCCCATCGCTAGTCCATGCAAAGAACCACGCCGTGAGAACGTAGATACCGGTGATGGGCATCTTTCGACGAAGGCAAGAAGGTCAGCGCCGAGCGGCGAAGCGACGAATAGAGCAACTCACAATGTAGTGGTTGATCTGAGCAACCGTGTAGTGAATCCCGGTGCCTGTGTCCACGGTATTGAATGACTTGAGCCAAAGAGGCATGATGGTCTGAGCGTTGAGCGAGTTGTTCCATAGCACGTAGAGGACGGGGAGCACCCAAATGTGCCAGCCGGCGAGGTAGCTCTTGACGCGAACGATGGTGAAAGGGGCCGGAGGCTTGCGGTTGATGGAAGCTAGTCGGCGCTCAATGACCTCGAGGTCCTGTTGCTTGAGCCAGAAGGACGGCTTCCAGTCTCGCTGACCGGGAAGAGCGGGCAGGAAGACGAGTCCGAGCAGCGCGATAGGAAGGGTAATGATGGCGTCAATGATGAAGAGCCTATTAGAGAGGCAAAGTGAGCTGGTGAAGCCGGATGAGAAGAGAGCGGAAGAAGTGCTCACCAGCGCCATCCGGCGAGACCGTGAACGCCGCTGAGGTTCGTGTAAGCGGCAGCTTGAAGGACCGAAGAGATCATGCCTCCTATTCCGCCCGCTGTGTGAAACAGACTGTTCATTCGAAGCCGAGGAAAACGGGAAGAAGAGAGGAAAGCGAGCTGAAATATCAGCCAAAAGTTCGGCGAAGGCATCACGCGCATCCTACTCACACAGCACGCTTGCCGAGCTCCGAAGGCTTGTAAAACGATCCGAGAATGTACTGCGCGGCAGGGTAGAACCCGCTTTCGAACAAACCGACGAGGAATCTGACCGCGTACAGACCTCCAGGCGATTGCACCTTGTAGCTGGCAAGGGTGCAGACGCCCCAGCCGACTTCGAGGAAAGGAATCCACCAGCGAGGACTAATGCGAGTCAAGAGGAGGTTGGAGGGGACTGTGAAAGGAGAAGGCGCGCTCAGTCGTCGTTCGGCGAGAGCGTCGAAGAGCCCAGACAAGTCCAAGCGACTCACTCTGTCCCATGACGTAGCCGACGGTCCAGCAGGTGATAGCTGTGGTGAGCTCGTTTCCATACATGCCGAGATCTTCCTTCATGCCTGAGACGAAAGCCGAATTGACGTTGGTTTGATCGAGGTTCTTGAGAAAATCTGCGAAGGGGAAGAGGGAGAGGAGAGCGTCAGCGGGCTGCTGGAAGCTTGTCGAAAGGGTAAAGTACTCACATCCAAGCGACATGAAGGTGAGCAGGACAGCATCGAGCTTCCAGAGCACTCGGCGCTCATCGGGGGGAGCGTCGGCCACGTCCCAAAGGGATCCGAGCCAAGAGGGCTTGGGCGCCTTCCTGTACTGAGGAGGGATGCTCTCTTCGTCGCTTTCGTGCTGTTGAATCGCCATGATGAATGGAGAAGTTGGCGTGAAAGAGCGAGTTCAAGGGAACTGAGAGACTTGCAGGAGAGCAAAAGGCGAAAGGAGTCCTTGAGTCGCGAGAGGAAGAGCAATCGCCCCATCGGCCACCAAGAGAGGCGAGTGATGCACATCTTGCTCAGATTGCGCGAGTCGGAGTGTGCGCCTTTCGCCGAGGTAAGGCGTGAGTTGAACCGTCAAGCGAAGTCGGCCTCGGCGAAGCAGTCCGGCTCCAGTCTCTGGCTCCCTTATCGAGGCGCTCCTGGGCCTCTATCGACTTTTCACTACAGTACAGCAAGCTACAGCACCACGATCCCTCGTCCACCCGCCAGCGGGAGGGGCAGTCGGCGAAATGGCGTGCGAGAGGTCAGATCTCGCGTAGGCGTCGGGATCCGCTCCTGCTGCTTCGGTAAGACGGGAGGGTGCGAGGATCAAGTCATATCTAGTCCCGGATTCGCCATTTGCTGATACATCACCACCTTCGCTCGCCTTTCCGACTCGCCAAAGGCCAAGGCTCGCTTTCGCTTTCTTCCTCCTCCCTCATCCTTGACCTCTCCACTTGACGACCATCATGCCTTCTGCAGTCACCGACTTTGTCTCTCAGCTTCCTCCCACTACTCGCGAGCGTCTCGAGTCCGCGGGCGTCGATCTTTCGAACGGTTATCCTGCCTGGCCCGGTGAGCTTTCTCATCTCTGACGCGCTCTCGCGACGAGCGTCGCGAGTGCTACTGAAAAGCGTCGCGAGGTTCTTCTTCGAGTACAAAGCTGACGAGAAGCACTACAGAACGCCCCAGTGACCTCAAGCTTGCCGCTTCGGTTCGCGCCGGCGCTCGCGAGCACAAGGATCCCGGCCTTCGCGCTGATCCCAGCAAGAAGAACCTCTTCGGAGCGGCCAAGCAAGTCATTGATCTTTCGCCTCACCTCGGAACCGAGATCGTAGGCCTGCAGCTCTCCCAACTCAACGAGGCGCAGAAGGACGAGCTCGCCCTCCTCATCGCCGAGCGGACCGTCGTCTTCTTTCGGGACCAGGATCTCACCCCTCAAGCGCAGAGGGATCTCGGAGCGTACTTTGGTGAGGTCGAGGTACACCCCTCCGCAGCTCAGGTGCCCGGCTTGCCTGGGGTATCCATCATTTGGCCCGAGCTCGCCGAGGCCGGTGACAATGGCTTCCGGAACCCCTTCTCCACTCAAGATTGGCATACAGAGTAAGCCTATCTTGTATCTCTGAATTTCAGCGACTCCACTAGACCGCTTACGGGCGTGTAGAACGCTGACACCGAGTTTCGGACTTCCCTTCCCCCTCTTCCTCCCTATCCCTTCTCCCTTTATCCGCTCTTTCTCTTCCCAACCCAAACTACAACTTCAATCTACACAGCCTCACCCACGAGAAGCAGCCTCCCGGCATCACTCACCTTCACAACGACACGATTCCCCAAGTCGGCGGCGAGTGAGTTTCGGCGTTCGTCTTCTTGCGAATGCCACACCAAGAGCTGACCATGCCTCACCTTGCGCGTCAAAACACCACCTCAAACCCATCAGTACCTACTGGGCTTCAGGATACTCGGCGTACGACAAGCTCAGCCCTGCCTTCCGGTGAGTCCGAGTCTTTTCGCTTTCGATGCTGCTCTGCGCTGCAAGGGAAACCCTGCCAGCTGACCCCCGATCTTCCGCGACCTTCTGCACTTTCATCTGCTTCTGCTGACCCCTTCCCCACATCTCTTTGCCTTTCGCCCCTAGTAACATCATCGACGGCCTCTCGGCGGTCTATCGCTCGGCGCACTCCTACCCCGACCCTGACGACCCCAACGGCGAGCTTATCCCCATCGAGCGAGTCCACCCTCTTGTTCGCGTTCATCCCGTGACTGGTGAGCATTTCTCGATCTCCTGCGTTCTCAAGCAGCGCTGAGTCGGCTGCCCTCCTCTCAAGGCTGGAAATCGCTCTTTGCCAACCGCAAGTACACGCTTCGCATCGTCGGTCTCGAGCCTTCCGAAAGCAAGGTGATCCTCGACCATCTCTTTGATGTCTGTGCGTACTTCGCTTTCGAGCCACCGCCGACTCGGAGCGCCGAGTTGACCTCTTTTCCCATTCCTGCAGACGAGCGCAGCCTCGACATCCAAGTTCGCTTCAAGTGGTCTCCTCGTACCTCAGCTCTCTGGTGAGCTACGTTTTCGCTCGTCGGACCTCTCCTCTCCCGCTGACCCTCCCGATTCCTTCGCAGGGACAACCGAGTCTCGATCCACGCCGCCGTTTACGACTACGAGGGCAAGGAGCCTCGTCACGGGACTCGCGTCTCTTCTCTCGCCGAGGTCCCTTACTTTGATGTCAAGGCGCCGTCGAGGAGGACCGCCCTCGGCCTCGACAAGCCCGAGGATTTCGAGCCCAAGAAGCCTAGGGTTTACTGAGCAGGTCCTCTGCTCGCTTTGGTCAGCGTAGTCTGTCCCTCAATGAAGGAAAATCCATCTCTCTTCGTGCCAGCTCAAGTCCACCTGCGAAAGTGAGAGCAAAGCGAAAGAGCTGCTCGGCGCTCACTTCTTCTCTCGCTTTCCTCGCTCGCGCTAGAGAGGCAACTCGGCTCGTACATCAGTAAAACGAACGATAAAAGTCTTTTTACAGCAATTCAAAAAGGCTCATGAAAGGTCATCCTGCGTCAATCGGTACATAAAGCAAAGTCGAGCTCTCCCACCCCATGCTCCTCAACATTCCGTCTCCCTTCCACCTCTCCCTGCACACGCATATCGACATGTCTACTACTCCTTCATCTTGAGCGATAACGCATAGGCGGCTACGACTCCGATGGCGACGACGACACCGGCCGAGGCGTAGGTAGTGGCCGATTGTGACTGGGAGGCGAGAGTGAGACGAGTGGGAGAAAGGAGGGAGAACGACGAAGCGAAGGAAAGATGAGAGGGAAGCAGAGAAAGGGACAGGAAGGTCAGCAAGACTGTGCAAACGAGAGGCGAAGAGACACCGAAACTCACGCTGCTCGCCCCCTGCCCATGATTCGCCTCATCGAACCCATTCACTCCCGCTGATCCCTTCGTCGCGCTCCCCCAGCTTCCTACACCCCTTCCGACTCCTTCTCCTGACCCAATCGTCGAATCTGAATCGCTGGCGACGGTGGAAGAAGTGCCCTTGGCGAGCTTGGAGATGCGAGAGCCGGATCCGGGGGCGGTAGCGGTTGAGCGACGGCGGCGGCGGGAGCGAGGCTTGGACTTGGAGGAGGACGAGTTGGGAGAGAAGGAAGTGGCCGCGGTGGAAGAGGTGGTGTTGGAGGAGGAAGAGTCGCCGAGAGTGGTCGAGGATCCAGCGGAAGTCGAGCCGACGTCCCTGCTAACCTCATCTCCATCTTCCTCATCCGTTTCCCCCTCGTCCTCACTCCCACTCGAATCCCTCCGCCTCTCCTCCCACTCCCTAACGACCGCCATCAACTTCTCCCTCTCCTCCTCCCACCCCGCCCGCTCTTTCCTCCACCCCTCCTCAAACTTCTCCCTCCAGCCCTGCCACTTGCCCTCACACTCCTTCAACACCTTGCCCTCCACCTCCTTCACCCGTCCCTCAACGGCCTTCTCGAGTCCAAGGACTCGCTCCTCGAGGGCGCGAATCGTAGACGATGCCTCGGCGTGCTGAGAGCGGAGCGATTGACCCAGCTTGGTCGCTTCGTCCAGCTCCGCCGAGAGGGTCTCGAGTCGAGCAGAGAGCTTGGCGTTCTGCTCCTGCAGTTGGCGTTCCCGAGCGAGGTCGGCTTCCTTGGCGGCGGCGGTAGCGGCGGCAGCGTTGGAGCGAGCGAGTTCGTCGTCGTGGGAAGGGATGTTGGGGGCGAGCTTGGAAGAGGCAGCACCGGCTGCTGCTCCCGTAACGGCCGAAAGGATTCCGTTGACCTTGGAGTTGGAAGGGGAGATGGTGTCGACGGAAGAGATGCTCCTTGCATCGTCGTCATCATCCGTAGTCGCTTCCGCCTCGTCGTCCTCCTGCTGCTCGAGTAGCTTGGCGATGGGCGATTCTCTCCCATCCGCTCCCGACGGACGCTGCTCCTCTCCTGCCCCACCACTCGGCGCCGAGTCCTCGCTGCTACCCCTCGTCCGCATCATTCGGTCCATATCCCGCTTGGCCTCCTCCATCTGCTTCCTTAAACTGCCCACCTCCCTCTTGATCACATCGTGCTCGGCCAACAGTCCCTCCAAATCGCGAATTTTGCCAACATGACCGGCGAGGCTCGTCTGCGTCTCGTTCAGCTGGGATTGGAGGGCGGCGATGGATTGAGCGTGGTGGTCCGAGTTGGGTGAGTGGCCGTTGGGGAGGTAAGGAGGGACGCCGCGTTGCGAGGCGGCAAAGTTGGGAGGAGGAGCGGCGCCGCCGAGCGTGTCTTGGACGTCGTTGAGGGTCGAGGAGAGGTCGCCGAGGTTGGAGCTCGTATCGCGCGACTTTTGGAGCTCGCCCTGTGGTGGCAAGGCAAGTCAGCGAGAGATTTGAGGCGAGTGAAGGACGAGCGAGCTCACCTGGAGTCTATTGAGGACGTGCTCGAAACTCAAGCCGTTTTGCTGCTGACCACCACCGAGAGGACGAGCGCCTCGACGCTGGCTAGGCTGATCCCCAGCGTTGCGGAACCAAGCATTGAACTCGCTGTTGGCAGACAGAAGGGAAGATCAGCTGTCGGCGCAGGGATGATCGCCGAGCGGAGAAAACGAACCGAGAGGAAGCCAGCGCGTCGTCCGGGTTCATGACGACGTGGATCTTGGCAGCGACCTTGTGGTGCACGATGGTCTTGGAGTCGTCGCTGACAATGTCGATGCCGAATTCCTGGGAGGAGAGAGAGAGGAAGAGATGAGCGCCGAACGAACGGCGAGAGAAGAGACCCTCTACCCACGACCGTCGACCCTGTACGAAGCTCAAAGACGTCCGACTCTGCTGCCTCGGCCGAGAGACGCTGACCGTCGATGAAGGTACCGTTCGAAGACTTGACATCCTTGATGAGGACCTGTGAGGTGCACGTGAGGTGCACGCCGAGAAGTCAGCTCTCGTCTTTCGAGCCCCTCGATACGCTAGACACACCTTGCCATCCTCGCTCCAGACCTCGGCATGCATCCTACTCAACACCTTCGAATCAAAGTAACCATTGGACCCATTGGGGATCGTCTTGGCGTTGGTTTGACGCCCAATCTTGACCCTCGCGCCAGGCGGGTTGAGCGAGATTTGCTTGGGCACGAACGTCTCATTAAGGGGGATGAGGTGGAGAGCGGGGAAGACGGAGGAAGGAGGGGAGGTGCCCGAGGGAGCGGAGGAGGAGGAGGGCGCCGAGGGAGCGAGAGAGGAAGGCGCGGGTTTGCTGCCGTGGGAGCTGTCGGCGTACGGCGCGGGTGCCATGCCGATGCGGGGTTGCTGCTTGCGGATAGTGAAGCCTGTTGATGGAGGGGAGAGAGGTCAGCGAGGAAGTTCGGGGAAGGTGAGTGACTTGAAAGCGGAGGCCAATCTGTTTTGTGGAGGACGCTATACCAGCTGCACTCGTTGAGCACTAAAGTGCAACAAGTGATACAGCTGGCGACCTCGCAGGCTCGACTACACCCTACAGCGCACGGGCGAGCCCCGCAAAGTGCAGACCTGGCTCGAGAGGAGGTAACCAACGAGGGTTAGAGCGAGGGGGAAGCACACCGATCAAAGTGTGCTCTCCCACCTTGCAATGCCCTTGAGCTTCCCTCCGCCCCCCCTCTGCTCCGCCTGAAGCGAGGTAAGATGTCCCCTCGAGCTCGAGCAGCTCGACTCGACGACTGGTGGATCCGCTACAGCTCGACTAGAGACGACGAGTTCAGCCTCTACGGCTACACCTCCTCCACCTCCTTATGAGGCAGCAGAGGCTGCAGAAGGAGGCGAACTGCTGTGCCCCGCCCACAACACGCGACACGGGCTTCAAATCGAGTTGTAGAGGAGTAGGTGCACTTCTCAGAGCCGCCACCGCTTCCTATGTACCGATGTAGATGATGCGAGTGATACTCACCCGAGTTGTGGGGCTGGTTGAGGTGAGTTGGGTGGGAGAGATGAGGCGAGGCGGTAGTTGAAGTTGAGGAGACGGAGGGAGGAGGGTGATGAGGTGCAGAAGTGGGAGTAGGAGTAGGATCTTCCTCTGCGTTATCTAATCCCGAGTAGTTGACTGATTTGCTGAGGTTCAACAGCGGACGAGGAGGAGGAGTGGCTACAGCGAAGGGAGACGCAGTGGTGGGCTGAGTGGAAGTTGTAGTGGATTCTGCTGTGGATTCACGAGTGAGTGAAGAAGAGGCTGTGGAACGAGACGCTGTCGACATGCACAAGACGAACACGGCAAGAGAGCAACCCAACTCAAAGGGCTCGAGCTCACACACCAATTGCCAAGTCGGCTTGGACTTGCCCCCTCTTCGTCTCTCACTTCTCACCTCGTCTTGCACACCTCTACAATCTACCTCCCTACAGCTTCAACATGGCAGACAATCCCGCCCCTTCCTCAGTCGCCTCTCGCTTCGTCTCGGAATCAGCTCTCGAAGCAGCTCAAGCCCAACGCAAGAAGGACTGGGAAGCAGCTTACGCTCGCATTGGGGAGGAACCACCAAAGCAGGAAGAATCCAACGAGCCTTACGATGGTCGTAGTCTGTGGGAGAAGCTACAGGAGAACAAGGTGCGTTGCAGGGCGCGCTGCAGAATGGCGAGGGGGAGCTTCGAGTAGAGAGCTAGGCGGCGCGCGACAAGGGGAGGGCGACCAGAGGACGTACATGCTGTGCTATGATGCAGATCTGCCTGCTCGCTCAAGGTCGGTCCGCTCCTGCTTGAGCCTCGAAGCGTGGGGAGCAAGTCCTCGTCGCGTTCGCCCTCTACGTGCGGTGAGCCGACAGACCTGGATGTAGGCTCGCCGGAGCCGAAGAGCAGAGCCCTGAACGCGCCGGAGCTGCCGCTGCTGAGTCTCGGCATGCTTGTTGGCGCCGAGCCGAGCGTCTCCAGGGAGCTGCTCTTCGCCGACTTCGAGGGCTGTGATGCGGCGACTTGGGCGCGTTGGAGCGCTCGATTGCTCTCAGTTCAAGTTCAGCTGTCACTCCTGTGCAGCCCGAGCCGCCTAGACTCCTCCCAGCTGTCTCGGGCTCTCACTGACGTCCCGTCGCTCCTTCCCACCCCCACCCACAGAACAAGAAGCAGGAGACTTTTGATGAGGCGATGAAGTTCAGTGAGTCGTGTTTACTTTCTTTAAAGTCCCATGGTCCCGAGACTGACCTCCTTCCTGCAGAGAACCAATTCCGAGCGCTCGACCAGGACGAGATCTCTTTCCTCGACTCCATCACCGAGGACAACACCGAGGAGGAGCAGAAGAAGGCAGCGGCGATCAAGGAAGAACTCAACAGTTTCAGGAAGTGGGTCGCACACTCATCTCCACCCTTCTCTCGCTCATCTCGCCATCGCCGAGACTGACTTTGCCCCGCCCATCTCACTCCAACAGAGCCGTCCTCTCCCGCCAGGTAGCTCCACCACCCTCTTCTCTCCCCGGCGCTCCCACTCTCACCGCTCCCATCGCTTCCACCTCCACCTCCACCTCCCCCGTCCTCACCCCATCAGCACCACCACCCGTCAAGAAGCCCGCGGCCAAGAAGCAGAAGAAGACGCTCCCTGGTCTCATTGTCAAGAAGAAGGAGAAGCCCAAGCCGGTGGCTGGGGTCAAGAGGACTGCAAGTAAGGATGCGGCTGCACCGAAGGATAAGGTGGGCGGCGAAGATGTCGACGGTGAGGGCGAAGCGGAGAGCAAGAAGAGGAAGGTTGAGGAGGAGAAGCCGTAGCTTCTGAAGGTCAGGCAAGGTGATGGTGAAATGCAGTGTGTTGTAGCAGTATCGAGGTCCCCGTCTGCCGAGGATGGGAGGAAAAGCGAGAGGCAGTGCGCCGAGTCTCGCCAAGCCCCGAGCTGGCTGCGCAGTTGGTTGCAAAACAACACCGCGGTCTTGCCTTCGACTACAAAGCTGTACTCCAGCCGTGACCAACCGAGCAGGTGTCAACTTGACCAGGCGGGAGGACTTGGCACTCGAGCGAGGTGCGAACCGAGAGCCAAACTTGCGCGGAGTGTTGCCAAGCTACAGATGGGGTGGCCCCCAGGCTCAAGAGTTTACTTTACCTGGAACATACTCTACTGCAACCTGTGACTCTGCAGCTGCTGAGAGAGTGTCGTGGACTTGCCCAAGAGAGGGTCGGCTCGGACTCACTTGCCCAAGTTGCAGTAGCTAGCTCAAAGACCACTCAAGGGCAGCAGGAAGCTTGTGTTGAGCCAGAGCACCGGGACACCTTTTGAACGAGCGCCGAACTTTGACGGAGTGCTTCAAAGCAACAGAGGGGGCCGACAAGGCTTTCAAGGCTGTCCCGCGACGTTGAGAGTGTTTTTAAAGGTTCATGCGCGTTGAACCACGGCTCAAATGCAGGGGCTCAGTGGGAACGGCTGCTCAACGGAGGACGAGGGGTAGGGTTAGAGCTGCCGCTGCAAGTCAAGAGAGGCACCAGAGACTGTCCCGGAAGCGGTTCTGAGCCACTCAAATACTCGACTACAAAGCTGTACTCCAGCCGTGACCAACCGAGCAGGTGTCAACTTGACCAGGCGGGAGGACTTGGCACTCGAGCGAGGTGCGAACCGAGAGCCAAACTTGCGCGGAGTGTTGCCAAGCTACAGATGGGGTGGCCCCCAGGCTCAAGAGTTTACTTTACCTGGAACATACTCTACTGCAACCTGTGACTCTGCAGCTGCTGAGAGAGTGTCGTGGACTTGCCCAAGAGAGGGTCGGCTCGGACTCACTTGCCCAAGTTGCGGAGGGTGTTGCGGCTGACAGGAGCGGGGCAAGACTACGGGGCAAGTTGCGTCGTGCAGTTGCAGTACAGTAGCTAGCTCAAAGACCACTCAAGGGCAGCAGGAAGCTTGTGTTGAGCCAGAGCACCGGGAC